>CM051027.1:67051050-67651050 GCA_027627225.1 Congeria kusceri
AGATACTATGTCGTAATTACTAGATAAAAAGTCGCAATTACGAAATAAGTTTTCTAATATTGAGTATTTTTTTTATTTATTTTCATTTTTACACCTGGCACCAGGACGCCTCCATATTATTTTAAAAACCGAACTGAAATAATTATTATGAATGTTTAATAGAAACGCTACAGTATCTAAACCGATAAGCGCACACTGGTTCTATACACAAACCCATGTTATCGGCTACGCAGCTGTATCTACTACTATGCCTTTTTTAGAATGATTCACAAACTATGTCTGGAAGATGTTATGCACCTATCAATTTTTTCCCCAAGAGAGGGGGGGGGGGGGGGTAGCGGCGGGCAATCCCAGGGGAATTTGACTAACTGTATTTTGGGGGATCTAATTCCCCACCCTAGAGCCAAGGATTTTTGTCTAAATCCCCTCAATAGGGAATGCTTAATTGGTGTATCAAATGGCCCGGGGGCCAATATTACCGGGATCTTAAATCAGAACAAAGGTTATTTGCCCGGGACCCGAAATCATTCGGCGTGTCAAAGTCCTGCCTATCGGCAATTGCTTTCAGTCTAAAGTGCCCGCCCCCCACCTCCCTGGGGGAAAATATTGATAGGTGCATTAGACTAGACGCAGGAGCAAATTCAATTATGACTCAGCGACCAGTCAATTTTTCAGGGAGCAGCAGTTTATTGCATGGTATTTTGTTTTAATACATATCGAAAGTTTTGGCTAAAGTGTAAATACCACATTTTCTTAAAGCATATAGTTCAATACAATACTCAATTCAGCTCCGCAATATCAAGCAAGTGTTTTTAACACATAAAATGTAATAACGCCCCTTCCATATTTATCTGGTAAGACTCACTTCATACAGACGCCGAGCTTACCATGGATGCCAACGAATATGCAAACTTTCAAACAATAAGACATTTGTCATATAAGACATTGGCCATTGTGTGAAATATTTCATGATATATTTGTAAGTAAGTAAGTAAGTTAGTTTCTTTTAACATTGTATAATTATACATACAGTATATGCCCAGTGGGCCAACATGTCACATTAAAGGGCCCTGTTCACAGATTGACAAATTGACCATTTTTCAACTTTTTGTCACCGATTCCAAAACTAAAAGAACAGTGTATACAAGGGAGCAAAATATCACTACGGACCTAGAAATATACTGTAAAACCCATTTCGTTAATGAGTAATCATCAATTGAAATTTGTTACGCTAAACGATGGAATAATTTGGAGTGTTTCTGTTGTTTTCGTTGAAACTGTTGACATCAAGTGAAACACTTACATAAAATAAATAATGCAGTGTGATATATACAAGTTGGAAAGGCCGAGTGGTTACGGCAATAGCCTTTAATCAGGAGGTCCCGTGTTCGAACCCTATTTTTTCTGTTCTTTTCTTTTTCTAAATACTTTTCTTGTTATTATACTTGAGGTTTTTAGTTCAGATGCTTAAATCTGTCAAGTTAAGACATTTAATGGTATACTTCAAAAAATGCGAAAATCTGTCCCTTTAAAATTGTTGTAAATAAGGAACGTTAAGGTTTTATTATTGTAATAGGCGTATACAAGCCTCTATTTTTAACAAGACCATGATTTTCCAATAAACAGTGTGTTTCGATAAGGTTAATCTTAATTCTAAATACCCAATGAAGACAATCCATCCGAATGCAAACGCTGAAATGTTAGTACAGCGGTGCTGCGCTGGCGGCAAGTAAAGTGTAACGTGTAATAACCTATCTAGTATTCAAATGCTTGTTTATTTGACCTATAGACGAGATTTAATTGACAATGCGTTTAGCCATTCAGAAATCTAGGACTTCATTGTTTGACAGATATGTCTTGTAAAAACATTTGTGGCGCGTCGTGAGAAAACCGGTCTCAGTGCATGTGCGTAAAGTGTCGTCCCGGATTAGCCTGTGCAGTCCGCACAGGCTAATCCAGGACGACACTTTACGCTTTTATGGTATTTTCTGTTTCAAGGAAGTCTCTTCTAGACATATATCCACTGTAGGCGGAAAGTGCCGTCCTGGATTAGCTAATCCGGGACGACACTTTACGAACATGCATTAAGCCGGTTTTCCCACGACACGCCTTATTTGTATACTGTCAACGGTGTCTGTCGGAATTTGACCTATGTTAGCGGTTTTGATCATATAGCGAACCGTCAACGCAACAATTCTGCAATAATGCATTTTACGAGATGGACTGAAACATACCGGAAATGCAGAAATAGTCCGTTCGACTGCATTAAGTGTTTGTGATGCTGATAGCAATACAAAAATATGTGTATCGTGTAATGTGTCGAATAATTTTAACTCTTATATATTATTAAAGAACGAACACGGCTTTCACGTAAACTACCTTAAGCATGATGTGTCATTATGCATTTCGCAGTAACAATAGGGGATTTGGACTTTAACTGGTGAGTTATTCGGTAGCCAGCCTTAAGGGATAAAAAGGGACTCGTTCACAAATGGTTAAGTAGCCATTGTCATTGTTGTCCTTTATGAGAACAAACAAGGATATCGGCAAAACCGATGGATGCATCCCAATGCAGGGTACACGATGTGTTAATGGGACAAATCATGGCAATTTGACAGAAATTATTGTCAAATTATAGCCCGTACAAGCAAACTGCCAATATAACCTACGGACCTGGTTCATGCGTGCAATACGCCGTCTAATTGAAGCAAACATTTGTAACAAGTAATTTTAAAATTCACACATCCATAGCCAAGTCATAGTTAGGACACGCCGAAAGCCAATTTTGGCGTTTGCCCTCGAGTTGTGAGCTTTGACCTATGACGCCTCACTGAGTCAAACGTTTGTTTCAAGTCATTTAAAAATCCTTCTATCCATGACCAAGTTACAGTCAGAACAAGCAAGCATGATGGAATGACGAACTATGGTTTGTATAAATAACTGAAGTTATTTTACATGTTTTACACAATATGATGTTATTTTCCAGATTATCTCTTTTTTTACGTTTGTACAATCATATAGCTACTTTGAAAAAATCTTAATTACAATTAAAAAAATAACCATAGTATCATCGGACGTAAATGGCACCAATCAGGGGCGAATCCAGGAATTCGGGTTGTGGGGGGGGGGGGGGGGGGCTGAACTTTTGTGTCCGTGTCCAGTAAATACGTATTTGACATTCAATGTTATATATATCAGAACACATATAAACATGTAAAATCCATAGAGCTCTCTGACTACATTCAAACACACACGCATCGATAATTATTTGTATTATTCATTTACCAAAGTGTAATGTCATTAATTAACTCACAAGTTCACAGTCGTGCTCATCGATTGTCTTCAAAGTGTTATGCATTGTGTTTTTTTTTTATCGAAACGAACTAATGGACAAACGAACACGTTTTTACACGAAATATTTAGTGAAATTTATTCGTATGATTGCGTTGTGAACTAATAGGTGATGCCGACTTTGTGTCAATTTCGCTGACCTATGGTGCCGGGAAAATATGAAATCGACAGGAATTGGAGCTAGCGTGGTGGACACCCCTCTAATTTATCACGTTATATATCTTTCGTATGAATGAGTAAAACACTATCAAATTTGGTGTGATTGCTAATGGAACAAAAAGGTTTTCGATTTATACTTTTAGGAACTATTTATTGAGACAAAACTGTTTAAACTTGAAATGTAGTCATTAATTTGACTTGAATTTCGACTTTTAATCATATTTCTTTGAGCAGTATCAATGTATTTTATGCGATATTCTGTACCAACGATGTAATGCATCTGACATCTTGATATAATATATGAATTTATAACAGAAACCAAATCATCCAGAAATAAAGGTATTTATGCCCATCGGTTATAGTTATCGTTTTGGCGCCGGTACTACGGTGTATCCAATTTTGACCGTTTTATATATGCCCTTATATGTATGGTCCGGGAGTTTTAGGGGCTGGATCCGCTAGTGCCGATACTTGTCGGATTTTTACGAAAAATGTTGCTGTTTTGAGTTGTTGCCAAGATACCCTTGCTGTCTTTGGCCGTGTGTCAACATTAAAACTAATTCATATTCGTACGGTTACCGTAGGATCGCCATACGATAGACGCACGGCTAGCGCACGATTCTGACACAGCTGGGGTCTGCTAAAATTGAAAGACGTGCCGTGACAGTACGGTAGTTGCACAATGACCCAGCGAACTCCTTATGGTTTTACAACACCCGTTTTTCTTGCGGTCTCATACCCTTGCGGTTGATCTGCGTTCTGTTGCGACCGCAGTTGGTTGTGACCGAGGATTAAAATAGAATTTTCAGGTAAAATCATGTTAGCTTAATACGTATAATCGTATATCAAAATATAGCCAGCGGTTACCAGTTATTTCCGACTTGAGGATAATGTACGCATTCAATGTATCTTCATAGGCGGAAGTGTTCCGTAATTTTGAATCATGAACATTAATCTATATCACTGGCGAATCGAAATTGCTAAAGGTTGCATTAATTTATTGGTTTTAATGGTTCCATTACCTAAAATTTTATTCTTGAGAAGGTACAGAAGAACAATACATAGTTTTTTTTCTGTTGTTTTTAGTAAAGTGTATAGCTCTATATGTTCGATATATGGTGTGTTTCGCCGATTTGGATAATACAGAATGGATATAACTTGTTTACAATTAATGACTGAATCGGGACCAAACAATGAAAGTGGAGAAAAAGGAAGGAAAAAAAGAGAAAGATAAAGGAAGTTAAAAGATAAATGTTACATACATAGCTTATACTCAACTCAAACATGAACACAAGTATGGAGAAGTAGTAGTAGTAGTAGTAGTAGTAGTAGTAGAAGTAGTAGTAGTAGTAGTAGTAGTAGTAGTAGTAGTAGTAGTAGTAGTAGTAGTAGTAGTAGTAGTAGTAGTAGTAGTAGTAGTAGTAGTAGTAGTAGTAGTAGTACTACTAGAAGTACTAGTAGTTGTAGTAGTAGTAGTAGTAGTAGTAGTAGTAGTAGTAGTAGTAGTAGTAGTAGTAGTAATAGTAGTAGTAGTAGTAGTAGTAGTAGTAGTAGTAGTAGTAGTAGTAGTAGTAGTAGTAGTAGTAGTAGTAGTAGTAGTAGTAGTAGTAGTAGTAGTGGTTGTTGTAGTAGTAGTAGTAGTTGTTGTTGTTCAGTCAGAAATTCATCGGTCAGTGCAAAATAATGCAAAGAAATAACGCCCAATTATGTAGAAGACGTTTCAACACGATATTACAAAAAGATATTTAAAAAGGAACTTCTAAATATTCACACCTTTAACTATCGGCTATTATGATTGCGATTGTATTTCATTTCCATGTTTACGAAGACATTTGAAATTGTATGAGGTTTTCCATGCTCCCTATGCCTTTCCTGGGCGTCTGATCGAAGAATAATAAGCCTTCAACAAAGACTGATTAACAATCCAAGATTTCCACTATCCATTTTTTTTATGTGGAACTAGAAATGAAATATACTGTCTGATGTTTCGAAATACAGCGAACAAGACAGCATCCTTCAGTGGTTGATGGTTGAAATATGTAATTACGTAATGATTGTATGAACACGCATTGCCTTTTGACGGGAAACGGCGAGAATACGTACCATCTGGTGCATCAGATAACACCGCATTCTCTAATTATATTGTCGTCACCGTACCGCAGTGTTGTCACGCTGTACTTACCGTATCACCCAATTATATTGTCGTCACCATACCGCAGTGTTGTCACGCTGTACTTACCGTATCACCCAATCATATTGTCGTCACCATACCGCAGTGTTGTCACGCTGTACTTACCGTATCACCCAATCATATTGTCGTCACCATACCGCAGTGTTGTCACGCTGTACTTACCGTATCACCCAATTATATTGTCGTCACCATACCGCAGTGTTGTCACGCTGTACTTACCGTATCACCCAATCATATTGTCGTCACCGTACCGCAGAACTTTGTCACGCTGTACTTACCGTATCACCCAATCATATTGTCGTCACCGTACCGCAGAACTTTGTCACTCTGTACTTACCGCATCACCCAATCATATTGTCGTCACCGTACCGCAGTGTTGTCACGCTGTACTTACCGTATCACCCAATCATATTGTCGTCACCGTACCGCAGAACTTTGTCACGCTGTACTTACCGCATCACCCAATCATATTGTCGTCACCATACCGCAGTGTTGTCACGCTGTACTTACCGTATCACCCAATCATATTGTCGTCACCATACCGCAGTGTTGTCACGCTGTACTTACCGTATCACCCAATCATATTGTCGTCACCATACCGCAGTGTTGTCACGCTGTACTTACCGTATCACCCAATCATATTGTCGTCACCATACCGCAGTGTTGTCACGCTGTACTTACCGTATCACCCAATCATATTGTCGTCACCATACCGCAGAACTTTGTCACGCTGTACTTACCGTATCACCCAATCATATTGTCGTCACCGTACCGCAGAACTTTGTCACGCTGTACTTACCGCATCACCCAATCATATTGTCGTCACCGTACCGCAGTGTTGTCACGCTGTACTTACCGTATCACCCAATCATATTGTCGTCACCGTACCGCAGAACTTTGTCACGCTGTACTTACCGCATCACCCAATCATATTGTCGTCACCATACCGCAGTGTTGTCACGCTGTACTTACCGTATCACCCAATCATATTGTCGTCACCGTACCGCAGAACTTTGTCACGCTGTACTTACCGCATCACCCAATCATATTGTCGTCACCATACCGCAGTGTTGTCACGCTGTACTTACCGTATCACCCAATCATATTGTCGTCACCGTACCGCAGAACTTTGTCACGCTGTACTTACCGTATCACCCAATCATATTGTCGTCACCATACCGCAGTGTTGTCACGCTGTACTTACCGTATCACCCAATCATATTGTCGTCACCATACCGCAGTGTTGTCACGCTGTACTTACCGTATCACCCAATCATATTGTCGTCACCATTCCGCAGAACTTTGTCACGCTGTACTTACCGCATCACCCAATCATATTGTCGTCACCATACCGCAGTGTTGTCACGCTGTACTTACCGTATCACCCAATCATATTGTCGTCACCGTACCGCAGAACTTTGTCACGCTGTACTTACCGCATCACCCAATCATATTGTCGTCACCATACCGCAGTGTTGTCACGCTGTACTTACCGTATCACCCAATCATATTGTCGTCACCGTACCGCAGAACTTTGTCACGCTGTACTTACCGCATCACCCAATCATATTGTCGTCACCATACCGCAGTGTTGTCACGCTGTACTTACCGTATCACCCAATCATATTGTCGTCACCGTACCGCAGAACTTTGTCACGCTGTACTTACCGCATCACCCAATCATATTGTCGTCACCATACCGCAGTGTTGTCACGCTGTACTTACCGTATCACCCAATCATATTGTCGTCACCATACCGCAGTGTTGTCACGCTGTACTTACCGTATCACCCAATCATATTGTCGTCACCATACCGCAGAACTTTGTCACGCTGTACTTACGCACGAGTATAGTAGACCTTTGACGCTTTCGCCACTTATAATTTAAGCTCCAAGGCTAATGCAATACGATTTATTTCCATGTACTTCACCACAAGCATTACCACAATCATGTTCTTGTGTTATCTAATTTAACAGTTGATAACATAACTCCATTAACGTGTATACTTACTCCAAAAATAAACTGGACCCTTTTGCTAATGTTGTTTTTGGCTTATATGCTAAGTTAAAGTTTGCGTGTCATACCTTTAACCCGCTTCATTCCGAAAATTTGAAATAATAAGTATCTAAGCAATAACGTTCCTGAACAGAATAATCATAAACGTTTGTACCAAAAGTGTCGAGTTTCCTTTTAGTTAGTATATATGATAGACCTTTCTGGTAACTAATATACACGTTCCTGTTTGTCCGTTTCAGGAACAGCCACGTAAGACCCTCGTGGAGCTCGTAAAAGGATGGACTCCGGTGTAAAGTTGCCATTCAGTCGGTAGGTACCGGTAATCATTGAGCTACTGTGTATTTCGAAGTTTATACTTTGTCCTTCCGCGCCGAAGCTGCATTATGTGAGGACCCGGGGGGTGCGTCCTAGCACCCCTACCTCATTTACTTTAAGAGACACATCGGAAGTTGGGACGAATTTTTAATCTTACCTGCAATTTCCAACTGTTTACTTTTTACTGAAATATCTTTACTATTGATGGGGTCTTGTGACGTGGGGGAAACCAGAGTACCCGGAGTTAACTCCACCTGTCCGGTATGGTGACCAACAACCAAACCGTGCGTCAATTGTCATTTACTTGGCTCACATGTGCCATGACTTGGAATTGCATCCCGTAGGCCTCGGTGAGAAGAGACCGCTGCTCTAGACGAACAGCCAATTGAACTGCTTTCTTTGGAACATTCATAAAAATAGCGGTCGTGTCGCAGACAGCGACCTTTATACAATAACTGTTCATTGGCAAACGTGGTTTTCGACGTAGCTGTCTATCCCTTCTTTTGACCTTCTCAATATCCAATCAAATGTTGTTCGCATATTATCAGGTCGTTCCGGTCTTATGAATGTTCAGGAAGTTATTGTCTTTTTTGTCCCCTACCGATGTTTTACTATTGGTTTTGGTTTCTTTTAAAAATTAAATAAAATTATCATTAATATCTATGCCGTGAATAAACCAATCATACAGCTCCATGTTTCACCAGTGATATATGAATAACCAAAATAATTTAGGTTAACATAATTGTTATCTGAATTTGTCAAGCCAATTTAACAAATTAACAATGTAAGAAAAGAATTACGGGACTGAATTAAAATTAGTATGTATCAGACGAGTCTATATAGTTATTTATAGTACCGGTAATATACCATTCATGTTAGTTATCTAATATTATAACGATTTGAAGTCAAATAAGCATTTATACTGTGTATCCCCATAAAAAGCAATAGTCAGGGAACATTCAGCGGTTTTTGAAATGTTAAAACTTTATTATTGATAACGCCAGCATAAACATTCATTAGACTATGACGATTTTAAAAAATTATATCAGTAGAAATATGATATATCAAGGGTTCCTGTGTATAATTAGTATTGCAAATTGTGTATTCATGCTACGCGAATAACAATTTGACGTATTCCGAATCTTCTTTCATAACATTTTATCTATAGAAAATGTAGCATCTTTTTACAGACTAAATAACATCTACTGGAGAAGTTGATAGAAAGATGCAATTATAAATAATCGTTGATCAATCGTAACCACAATTTTAATTCAAATTAACAGTAAGTTTATAAATATAAATTCCCCATTTATTGAAATTTTTCAGTTTATGATTCTCTTAACGCTATTATTGATACATGTACGAGTATATTAACACAGCTATATAGCGGTTGCCAGCTACGCGCGCTATTTTTAGAATAACACTACTGTGTCTGGAATTTGATGAACTCGCTAGAATCAATGGGCTACATGGAATGGCAACTCTGCGAATGAGATTTATGAATGGGAACATTGCACAATTGCTATTTATAGAGCGTACCGCTTATATAAATGTAGGCTAAACAAAATAGTTATTTCGTTACGTGAATTAATATAGCATTCTGTTTATGGCATACAATGAGAAAATACGTTCATAATTAGCCTCAGTTCTAGAGTATATGTCGAGGATCTGTTTATAACTTCATTTTAACCGCTTATGTAAACAATTATGTAAATTTTTAATCCCCAAAAGTATGCAACAGTTATTGGTATACGTTAAACCATTGTTTGGAGTTTGCATTCCCTAAAATTAGAAAATGTGCCCAATTCTATTGGCATTCAATTTTCCCGCTGTATAATAATCATAAGAAATTTAGGTCAAAAGTGATCTTAGACAGCTTAGCCGAAAAAAAACTCGCTGTACTCAATGTCACATAAAGGGCAATGTGAGGTTAATGCACATCTTTTTTTCACAAGAGGTCAAGTTGGGTCAATGTTACTAAAAATAGAAAAACACTTTTAAACTATTGCAGTAATTCAATAAATACACATGCTATTTTATCATGAAACTTTATGTACAGATAAAGGGCGATATGAAGGTAATGCACAATCTTTACATTTTATAAGTCCCCTACGGTTTTTCATCAAAGGGGCCTATAGGTTTGCTCTCCGTCCGTCCGTCTGCAAAATCTTGATCCTGTGATACCTCA
Organism: Congeria kusceri; assembly: GCA_027627225.1. NCBI lineage: Eukaryota > Metazoa > Mollusca > Bivalvia > Myida > Dreissenidae > Congeria > Congeria kusceri. The sequence continues at coordinate 67,061,271 of CM051027.1, forward strand.
AAAAGTATAGAAGCTACGTTGATGAAGCTTTAATGCAAACTTCATGTGTGCATTGAGTAAAACGAGACAATGTGATAATAATACTACACTATCTTGAAAAGGACATAAGATATGATCATGAAATTTTGTATACATATTAAGGGTGATTACAAGATTATGCTCAACATTTAATTTTTCACCAAAGATTCAAAAATTATTGATAGGGGTTTTTACCGTTAGAGAACTCTTGTATTGCTTGCAATACTGTGATAGCAAAGTTATTATCAATATGACATTTTAAAAGGATATGTTTCCATGCGAGATCTCAGGGACTACTAACTTGAATTCAATGAAACTTTATGTGCAGCATTCCTATTAAGAGAACATGAACCCGGTCTGTAAGTCAAAGGTCAGGGTCACAATTAGAGGTCAATTGTCGAAAATGGCATTTTGCTTGGTCGGACTAAAACTTGGCCATGGATTGTGGGATTTTCAATTACTTGGCACAAATGTTTGTCTAAATGAGACGGCATGTCACCCGCATGAATCAGGACTCTAGGTCAAAGGTATACTTAAAGGTCAAACATATTATGAATTATAATTATTCCGAATGTATAGCTTAATGAGTGCATTTTTATAACTTAGCATTTTATAGCTTCTATGAGTACATGTTGAAGAACTTAACATTTTATAGCTTCCATGATTACATGTTATATAACTTAGCATTTTATCAAGTTCTTCGATATATTCCCCCTGGTCGCCATCAGACTGCTTTCTTGTGTAAAACGTGTTCTGTAAGCGATATTGACCATCAACATTGCAGTGCGATCTTCACATGTGACATTTTGTGGCCTTTCGGCGTGCACCTTGAATATGGCACATTGGTTTAAATTAGGAAAAGTGGTGATAATCAAAGTAAAAAAATACACATTCCTCTATTTTCATTGGCGATATATATTTTGTAAATATTCACGTGACAGTCTACTATAGTAGTGCCATCCTTGAATTGTTGATAAAATACTGTCAGTATGTGCAAACAGCGAACTATTTTACGACAGTGGGGGTAAAGGAGGCCATATCCTAAGCTTTTCTCACTCTGTTTTTAGTTCCGTTATTATTTATGCTCTCATAAAACTTTCGGGGAAGCATATAGTCCGCGCTTTGTCCGTCCGTCACTACGTAGTTCCGTAGGTCCGCTCGCTATTCCGTAATTCCGCCACACTTGCTTCTCCTGGCTGCAACTTGGCCATGGATGGAGGGATTATAAAACAAAAAGGCACACATGTTTTCCTGAATGTGACGGTATGTCGCGCGCACGAACCAGGTATGTAGGTCAATAGCCACGGTCACTCGTAGAGGCCCGGACTTTGCTTGTCCGGGCAATAACTTAGCTATGAATGGAGAGATTTTCAAAGTACCGGGCACACATGTTTGCATAAATGAAAGTGTGTTGCATGGATCAATCAGGACAGTATGTCGTAGGTCAAGGTTACTATTAAAGTTCAAAGGTCACAAATGACACTTTGTCCGAGCTATTAAATCGCCATGGATGGAGGGATTTCAAAATGACTTTCGTTTCGTTTGTAGCAAGAATATTACGAAATATTGTTTACAACAACCGCATCCGAGTGGACAAACTCTTAAATTGTATTATCGCTGGATACGTTGACCAAAACTGGCCTTTCTCCTGTAGACAAATAAGGTTCGACAACTCCACGTATCCTCATTTTTTAAGTTTGACCGATTTCCGAAACATAATCATAGATACAGAAAGAACTTCACAAATACAAAAAACGAAAGAAAGAACGAGAAAAGAATATATACATGTAGCGTCGTATCAGCATAACGTGCCTAAACGAGTATAAACAGCCAGTCTATTTGTACGAAGCAAGCGCTATTCGCACCGTTTTGAGTCAATTGTGATTAGTCCTATTTCTATCGCACACGCAGCATGATCACCTGGGAAGGCTGGACATTCGTTTCCCATTCACATGTCCTAGCTCGCGTTAGAATTCACGGCATGTAATCGCCGGCTATATCTGTTTTGAGAGGTTAATAATAGCAAAGTCACCTTTTTAGTCCTTGCTATTGTTAGATAATAAAACTGTAAAATGAATAGTGATTTGAATGCTTCTATACAGCATTTTGAGGTTATGTCACTTAAACAGACCATCTTGTCAATCTGAAAATGAACATTTTATTACACAAAGAACAGCTCTTTAGCCGGTTTGCTGTATTTTTACAGTCGCTGTACTTTTAATAGCGTGTTACACTTTCCACGATAATGTAGATTGCATACAGTCCGATTAAAGGGACTATGAGATATTTGATAAAAACAAATTAGCACAAAAGTCTGAAAAAAAACCCCAACCCCAGCGGGTATCGAACTCACGACTAAGGAGCCATACGAAGAAATGACAGTTGACAGCGCTTTGACTAACTGCGCTATACTGTCTGGTAAGGAATGGTGTTAAAACCATGGTTATACGATCGTTCTCACAATTCTGACGTCCAAAATTAAACATGAAAATGGCCAAATAAACACTACCCATATTATAAATTCTGTTTTTATCTCAGAATGCGTACACTCTTTTCCCAGTATGTATACCCCCGTTTTAACCAGTATTATATGCCAGTATTAATATCTGAATTTCAGATTATTTTTTTAAAAGAAATTGCCCCCCCCCCCCCCTTTGGGACCCTTTTCGATGAAATAGTCTTTTTTTACGTGCAAGTGACAAGCGTTATAAACATGGAGGAGTCGATACACGTAACTCAGAGAAAATCACGATTACCACTATTTGCAGTAAATGGAAAATCCCCTCGCTATCAACTAAATGGACTTTAGACTGGACACGATAAAGTACAAGTCATTTATAACTCGGCTCTCAAACACAGACACGCCATTGTTTACCCGCCGTGTTATTGGAAGCTCTCCGCATCAAACCTTATATCAGCGCAAACATGCGAGTCTAGGTGTATTTTCATCTAGCGGCACGCACCTGGACTGCCATACGTTGGCTGTGATATTGGTATTGGAAAAATCACCACGTGGCTATGGTGTTTAACATAGTCAAGAACGTTGAATCGAGGTCATAGAATACATCATTATAACAACAGTAAACACGTGCTTTTCAACGAAAAACGTGTACAAGATAGGTATTCTATTTCCGCCTTATATAAATCGTTTGGAAATCATTAACTGTTGTTACACGGCAAGTAACTGGTTTAGCTTAAATATGCACTTACGTTGTTAGTGCATTCAGCAACACATGTATAGCAGCGATCGTGTGTATTTACGTATACCCACGAACCCACGAGTATACCCACGAGTTTTCTCAGCACACATGGGCAGTTTTAGTATTACTTAACATGCGTTTATTTCCAACTTACTCCTATACAACAATGAGATTTCAGAGGCTCTATATTGTATGTCCGCGCGACTTCCTTTGTATTCGCTTGTGATTTTTAATTGCCCTTTTCTGGCATAACATATTTATCAGGAATTAACCAAGTTCAATTTTCCAATATGGAAATGAGTAAGTACGCTAATAATAAAAAAATATCGGTATAGATTTTAAACGATACCATGTTAATATATATAATTTTACTTTAACATTTAAAATAATTCATTCGCCATTTAAGTCACTGTGTGCCTGCCAGTTTTATTATATATAGGAGGCGTGTCGTTGAAAACCCGGGCTTAAAGCATGTGCGTAAAGTGTCTTCCCGAATTAGCCTGTGCAGGCCGCACAGGCTAATCCGTGACGACACTTTCCGCCTAGAGTGGATTTATGTTTAGATGAGACTTCCTTGAAACAGAAAATAACCTTAAAGCGGAAAGTGTCGTCCGGATTAGCCTGTGCAGTCCGCACAAGCTAATCCGGGACAAAACTTTACGCACATGCATTAAGCCCGGGTTTCCCACGACACGCCTCCTATATGTTTGCGGGCATTGTCATTTTTTATGTTGAAATCGCACGTTACACTGTACTAACGTTTTGTTATGTGCAAAACCGATAACATGACTCTGATAGTTATGGAACGACGGCACTTACATTTTATTATATTATGATCTTTCTTTATTATGTTATGTGGATACAACTTTATATGATGTGGACATTTCTTTATATGCTGTGGATCTTTTCTTATATTATGTGGATATGTCTTTATATGCTGTGGATCTTTCTTTATATGATGTGGACATTTCTTTATATGATGTGGATACTTCTTTATATGATGTGAATACTTCTTTATATGATTTGGACACTTCTTTATATGATATGGTGGACATTTCTTTATATGATGTGGACATTTCTTTATATGATGTGGATATCGTATGATGTTGATATTTCTTTATATGATGCGGACATTTCTTTATACCATGTGGATATTTCTTTATAAGATGTGGATACTTCTTTATATGATGTGGACATTTCTTTATATGCTGTGGTCGTTTCTTTATATGATGTGGATATTTCTTTATATGATGTGGGTTTTTCTTTGTATGCTGTGGATACTTATGATAGCTCGTTAATCTGACTGTAGTGATTTATTAAAATAGTGATGCCATTATAAACCTTTAGCAGCACATTTTGTAATAGCATTACCTCAATAAACACATGACTATTAGTGTTGTAAATTCATGAATATGTTATTTATTCACAATTTCATATAATCACTCCAGTGCAAGACACAACCCATAAGAGTGTGTTGCCTTAACCTCATGTCTTACTTAGTACAGTGTAAACTTTGTACATGTAACTCCTTAATGATATACATTGTTCAAGCAACTCATTAAATCTTTACTGTTCATGGGGCGGTATTAACAAAACATCTCAAGTAATTTCTTAAATATTTTCACTTAAATGTAAATTTAAATATATATTGTATTAGTTTACTGAATTCACACAATGGTTGTTGATATTTGGCAAATAACATTTTAATACTGATGTTATTTCATTTTGTACTGTTTTTGTACGGAGTAATAGAAACTCATGATTGAAGGATAAGGATTAAATTTATCTTAAGATGCTTTGTGAATACTACCCATGGGAATCTGATTAAATCTTTCGAAGTATGCTATTGTGTGCATTTATAAAATAATATGTTTCTATCATAGTTTGTTGTTGAATAACCCACTGTAAGAAGTATAGATTCATAGGAATTAAATCACAAGGGCAAAGCACGAGTGATTTGATAACACGCATCTATACTCCTTACCATGTGTTATTCGACAACAAAGTATCACAATTTTTTTTTTAATTCTAATACGATCTTAGTGTGTATTTTAAAGCTATTGAATGAGAACTAAAATTTTTCAATACACTTCCCCTTTTTCTACAAAGTACAATCACACGCATGTTTCAGTGACGTCAATGAATAATAACAAACAATATGACTTTAACTTTATTCATAAACATTGAGCAAACGGCATCCGATTTATTGATAAAAGTCAAAACCAATATGACGCCATGATGCTATAGTGAAAGTACCATTGTAACAAACACAATAAAATTAAATTTTCAATAACGTTTACGCATTTAATACGCATTTTTGTTTCAATACACTATATGGAAACAGTAAGTTTGTTACAATTTGTCTAGTGTACGTTTAAGCACGTGCATTTTACTGTAAAATTTCCATAAATTCTCCAGATCAATTTTAATACATTAGACTCCGTCCATAATTATTGCTGAATAACCCATACTTGATTTCTTTCTTTGTCTATTGAAAAACAAGCCTCGCGTCATTTTAGAATTTAAAATGAACCTGTCTCACAAACATCCAACAAATGTTATTTAGAAAATCAAAACAGTCCAAAGAAAATTATTATGAGCGATATAGCAGGATGCTGTTGTATCCGTTTTGTTTCCAGACTTTCCTTTTTCAACAGGAACAACAACACAAAGATGGATATATATGCGTTTTTATATTCAATGACTGTAATAGACAGTGAATGAAACCCTCAATTAAAAGCATTTAACAGACAAAAAAAATGGATTTACCAAATTACTGTTAAATTAGAAATGTGTCTAAACAACAGGGATGCCCCCCACCTATGCAGCCCTTTCTACATGATAAAGCATGACAATATGCATACCAATTATGTCATTTTATATTGTATTTTCTATTATATGCTTTTTGTCAGTTTGATAAGGTTAAGGTACCATCTCATAATACTTTTCACTTTTGCAGTCCTCCTAGCAGATCTCAATGAAAATAAAGGTTTATATTAAGGTTCAAAATTTGCAAAATAACGGCTTTTTATTGAGATTTCGGTAAAAATAAAGAGGAAATAAAGGCTCATCTTGACATTCTAAACTGATGGATATTTAGGAAATGACCCTAAATTCAACATGCATACCAGTAGTATACTGACAAAAGACCATTGTCTACTTGTTTTTAAAAAGCATCTTTCTTTTTTTTAAATATGAATTAAATGTAGTTCAACTAAACAATAATAATGACAGAAAAATAAGCACTGCACTCTTATTATTTAAATGGGAAAACAGTCACAATCCATATAGAAAAGTACATCTTAATGAAAAGATCAAGAACAAAGAGGAAGGCATTTTGTCCTTTTTGGATGTTGTTTAAAGTCTATTTTTAGCAAAGTATAGAACACTTGAAGGCATTTCAGTTCTTATTCTTGCAAATAATAAATTTAGTGAATCTGATGAATGTGTTCTGCCTGGTGTATAAATGATGGCTGTCAGATGACAGAATTTAAAAAACAACACAAAATTGCAAGGTGATGGATGCTCCACAATATTCATTTTGATGGATGATCCACAATATTCATTCCGGCAAGTTTTGGGAAATCACTAATTGCAAAGCCAAATCAATAACCAAAACTGTGTTTGAGCATGAAACAAAACTACCATACAACTAGACATGTGTCCGTAGGACACGGATGCCCCCACATTCCGCTGGTTGTCACAAAACTCAGCTGATGTCGGAAAATACCCAGGCCCACAAGTTCACATGCTGACGAATATGTTTAGAAAGTTTCATCAGTCTAGCAGTTATACTTTTTGAGTTACACGCGACTCAAATCCCAAAATGTCATTTTTGGCTAAAAAAAAGGGTCATAACTCCACTGATGGCGGAAAAAAATGCACCAAAATACCCAGGTGCACAAGTTCACATACAGATCAATATGTTTGTAAAGTTTCATCACTCTAGCAGCAATACTTTTTGAGTTACGCGCGACACAAGTCCAAAAATATCATTTTTTGCTAAAAAAGGGCCATAACTCCGCTGATGTCGGAAAACACTGCACCAAAATACCCAGGTGCACAAGCCCCGATGCCGATGAATATGCTTATAAAGTTTATCACTCTAGCAGTTATACTTTTTGCGTTATGCGCCACACAAAAATCCGACGGAAGGACGGACGGACGGACGGACACGGGCAAATCTATATGACCCCACTCTAAAATGGGGGCATAAAAATGCAGATTATACAAAATCACTAACAAAATACAAAGTTCTTAACTTAACTTAACATAATTGTAAAAGATCATCTTATCTCTGTATTTCAGCTTCTTTCGAATTTCCATTGAATTTCATACAGTAGTTCCAGAAAGTCTTTACACAACTAATACATGTACAGCTTGAGGTTCTTGAAAACAGTAGCAATGAGTAATGCAATGTAGCTGGCATGTACACTTAAACAGTAGCAATGAGTAATGCAATATAGCTGGCATGCACACTTAAACAGTAGCAATGAGTAATGCAATGTAGCTGGCATGCACACTTAAACAGTAGCAATGAGTAATGCAATATAACTGGCATGCACACTTAAACAGTAGCAATGACGAGTAATGCAATGTAGCTGGCATGCACACTTAAACAGTAGCAATGAGTAATGCAATGTAGCTGGCATGCACACTTAAACAGTAGCAATGAATAATGCAATGTAGCTGGCATGCACACTTAAACAGTAGCAATGAGTAATGCAATGTAGCTGGCATGCACACTTAAACAGTAGCAATGAGTAATGCAATGTAGCTTGCAATGTAGCTGGCATGCACACTTAAACAGTAGCCACAGCATGTAAAATTCTTACCTAAAATATCAACCACAAAGAATTATCAATGTGATGGCTTATACAACTTTTAATGACAGTCTTATGATTTTGTTATTCCTGGGGTATATATACTGCACATGAAGAGTTAATAATTATTCTTACAAGTTAAAAATATTAATGGAAATAGAATATTCTTTGACATATATATGACCTTGCCTATATCACAACCTGATACCTTCCACTTTTAAGGCCATATATATATATATATATGCAGGTATTAATTTTGCTGGAAGTCACTAAATGCATGTACAAGCCGTACAACAAACATGGGACATTCTATTGACATAGTAAATTACAATTTAATCATTTTATTGTTTCTAATTGTTTATAGTTTTGATATAATTGCAACAAACAATCTTTAAACACAACGTATCTTCATTATATTGTTTGAAAACAATAACATTCAGAATTTCTGTGTTGACCCACCCAGAGCAGCAGTGGAAACCAAAAGAAGCAGGTTGCAGCAACCAGCTACAATGCATCTTGTTATGGACCTTTGGGAAGTCTTCAATTGATAAATTCTAAGGTCTTCCATGTCCAATAATTAGGTAAGAAAAGATAACGGTACTTTACACAAAATGTTTAGTATTACTATTAATATACAGGGTAGTTGCAGAAATATTCTGTTGATAAATATTTTAGGGTTATTGCTACCCTGCTATATCCACAACGTTTTTACTTGAAGTCTTGTAAAATTTAATCTGCACACAAAGATTTGAAATGTTTTTAAGAACATTTGCATTAGTCTTGTATGTGATAGTTTTAATATTTATTACTATAAAAAGATGCAACAAACTGATTGAAAAAAATATATAGGTTTTGTGAGCAAATTACCAGTTTTTACAGGTTTTCCAGGAAAAATAAAGGTTTTAAAGGATTTCCCAAAAATAAAGGTTTATAAAGGTTTTAAAGGTTTCACTAGGAAGCCTGCAGTTTTGCAAAGTAATTTAAAAATCCTTCAATGCCCGTCAAAATTATGCTCTGGAAATACTCGATAGTTTTCATTCTTATATTTGGCCTTTGAGTGTGACCTTGACCTTGGATCTAGTTATTGCATGTGACACACATTCTTACAATGCTTATCACTTTTGCCAAATCGTTCAATGCCAGACACATTTATGCACTGGATATACTCAAAAGGCATTCTGGCATTTATGGTGCGGGCATAAAAGTGTACCTGTTAACAAACAATACAAACAACATTCATATAACTATACCATATACAGTAACAGTTGCTCATAGTATGTGTCTCTTTAAAATTGCAACAGCTTTGTGAAAGATGTCGACACCAAATTTAGACGACTCCCAGTGTTCAGGAATTTCCAAATGGAGCTCAAGTTCACAATTTTCACTTACAAACACTAATGGTGAACTGAATATTGTCCGTTGATTTTCTTCTTCATTTTGGCCAATTTCAATTTCATCACTTGGACCAACTTGAGGAATGTAGATTGGCATCTCAACAGGACTGTTAAGCAGTCCTGCTGTAAACAGCCTGTTCGGTGAAGACCTTACTGTTCGGATTCTGTGACTTGCCCATGCTTGTTGCCAAATGTGCAGTTTTTCATTTATCTTTGGCAGAAAGACATAGTGAAGAGCAGTTATATGAATATCGTTCAGTATATCAAGAACACCTTCATCTTCCATGAAATGAAAAAGTGAATAATAAAAGCACAAAACCCCCTCATAAACGTCAGTAAGCATGCTGCCTGAGCCATGAGCTTGAATCATGAAGTCAGCAATACCAACATTTTCCAGCCCCTTGTCTGAGCGTACTCGCAGCAGTACACCAAACTCATGAACACCTTCTTGAAAACACTTCAAAACTGTAGCAGATTTGTTATTATCTGTACATTTTAAGAATGTGACCAGTCTTCTAAAACCGTCAATTCCACCAGCAATAACAAAATTCCATCTTATCAGTTTATGGTTCGTGTCCACATGCCATAGATTGTTTGGGCCTGTCACCTCATATTCTCTCCGATGTATACGCCTGCGGCTTCTTTATTGCACACCACTTGAATCAACCTGATGTAAGCAATCTCGCATATCTGATCTCGAAACCTGAAGAAAAAATCATTACATATTTATAAGCAATATAAAACAAGAGGGTCAAGATGGCCCTGGGTCGCTGAGTTTAGCTATAACTGCCACCGTCATGGCGCAAATACTCCTGCCACCTCAATCATTAACAGTTATTGGCGTTGAATAATAACACGAATAAGTATGTGGTCAGACATAGGAGTGATTTGAAGGAATATGGTAGAGGGTAATCCAAGGAACATTTCTTGGAAAGCTATTTTCAAATCCAGCCAGGGGTTTCAGACAAGGAGATTTTCAAAGTTTTCAATACAGCCATATAAGAAAAACTGCCCCGCCCCCAGTGGCCATGTTTTTTCACGAATCTAAATGATTTAAAGGAAATTGGAAGAAGGTCACCCGAGGAATATTTCTGTAAAATTATTTTGAAATCCAGCCAGTGGTTTCAGACATGAAGATTTTCAAGGTTTTCAATATAGCCATATAAGAAAACTGCCCCGCCCCATGGCGTACATGTTTTTTAATGAATCAAAATGATTTGAAGGAATTTGGTAGAAGGTCACCCAAGGAACGTTTCTGTGAAATTGATTTGAAATACAGCCAGTGGTTTCAGACAAGAAGATTTTTAAAGTTTTCAGTATAGCCATATAAGGAAAAAGTGGGCCATGATGGCCCAAAGTGCTCACCTGAGTACAGGCAATAACAGAGAATAGCTCTGACATCTGAGTGTCACCGCCTACAAAATGACCCACATAAGACAGATATCTTACTGTTGCTGACCTGCCAATTGACAGATTCAATACAAATGCCCGTCTTGTCGTCTTCTGTAGTTAACCTGACAATTGACAGATGCTTATACAGATGCCTGTTTGGCCTATTTCACCTGGCAATTGATAGGTGCAATACAGATGCATTTAAATTTTTGGAAAAAAAAAGCAAATTTTATAAATTTGTTTTTTTTCACCTTTGGGGTAAAGGTGGCGGAGCCCTTCAGATGGGGAATTTTGCGACAAAAGGGGATTTTTTTTTTAGAAAAGCATTATAGTAAATTAACATGTTTCTATTTTACTTTGTAATAAAACATTAATTAATCAAATGTTTTGCTACAAATGATAACTTAGGTTAAATGCCTTAACTTGGTTTGAAGAAAAATTGCCTGGATATTTTATGAAATTACTCTATCTTAGTCAATTTTTGTCCCATTTTGGTCATTTTATTTCAAAATAAATCTTACATTCTGAGGGGAATGTTAAAGATTAATATACAGTCTGCGCGAAATGCCACAGGCCCGACGCCCGTGGCGTATAGAAATCGTATCGGGCGTGTAAAATATTCGATGCTGAACGCCCGACGGGCGTGTACGTTTTGTAAATTAAAAAAAAAAGTATGTTTGAAAAAAAAAAACACGTTTTAATTCACGTAAACACTTCACAGTACTCTGGTTTCTGTTTAGAAAAGTGTACTACGATATAGCGCATGCGCGACCTTTCTACGTCACCGATATACATGTTAACATCAACCATGCGTCTATTGTCCGGAGCCAATTTCCCGGTGTTTTTTTTTCGGCGTCCTCTTGTCTAACGGTATGCATTCATCACCTTATTTGAAACAGAATTGTAGTAGGTATATAAAAATATAATATATATATTGTTTTATTAACGACAAGAACTTATCATATCGGTTTGAAATCTATTAAAAATGTCATGTAAATATTTAGGATCTTCTTCAACTGTTAAATGCTCCGTGTACTGGGTTTTACCCTTACAAGTTCATGATTTGACTGGTTTATCGTTTTCATTTTTCGATGGTATTTTTGGAAAAACAAACTGAGTAGCAGTCCATTGTTTACATTAACAATGTCAAAATGTTGAACTTGAAGTACATTGCGGGTGCCAAACCTGGAGTAAACAATAAATGTAAAACGCAAACACCAGCTGACTATGAAAAAACACGTAAAAGAGAGTTTCTGCCAAAATGGTTAACGGAATTCGCTTGGTTAAGGTACAGTGAGCAAGACAAAATAATGACTTGTGACACTTGTCAAAGTTTCTGTAGCAAAACAAAACAGACCGGCGCCATTTCAGAAATTTCATTTGTAAAGGGTACCGATAATTTCAAACATGAAGCTTTAAGCCAGCACAACAACAGTAAAATTCACCAGCGGGCCACAGAATATATTACCGCGAGCAGCAAGCCATTGGCACAGAGCAAGGCCGCAGACTGTTTGAAATTATTACTTAAAAGTCAGTATGACAGCCTTGTTGTAAAATTCAGAACGGCCCATGCTCTAGCCAAACACAACCTAAGTTTTAAAACTTACAAAATGATCTGTCACTTAGATGAGGCCAAGGGGTTGCCTGTGGGTGACACATACAGGAATGACCATGCTGTCGCCGCATTTGCGGAATCAATTTCTTCTGTTGTAAAGAGCAATTCATTGAAGAAAATGCACGATGCTACATTTTGTAGTTTTACAATAGATGGCTCCACAGATTTTTCGGGTGACGACATGGAAAATATGTATGTGAGGACGGTCAACAATGGCATTATTTCAGAAACTTTTTAGTGAATCGTCCATTAATAAACAGTACTGTAATGTATAGAATAAGATAGTGTGTACTGTACATTAATTTATTATACACAATTTCAGGGAAAGAGCATTGACGAGTCTTCTGAGGATGAATCGGAAGATATGGAAATGACTGAAGACGAAGTGTTCTGTCTATTGAAATACAGGACACATTCAAATTGAAATGATTATTGTCTAAATGAACATAAAACATGTTAATCCGTTGTTTTATGAATAAATTTTTCAAAACTGCTTCGGGCCTGTAGATTTTCATTCGGGCCTATGAAATTTCTTAACCCACAAGCCCGAATGGCCTGTACTTTCAAAAGCATTTCGCGCAGACTGAATATAGGGGAAAAATATATACCTTTTAAGCAGGGGAATGGGGCCAAATTTCGGCCCAAATTGGCCATAAAAAAACACTGTTAATGATCCATTTAGCGTCAAAATATAGCATATAACACAGACATTGCTTTTAATAATATAATCAAGTGTCTGTTGATATAACGAGAGCTTGCTAGCAATCATCTTTAATTAGACAATGAATGCTGATAAACTACCTGTTGTTTTCACAAGTTTGATCAAACATGATTAGAATTGCATTTTGATATGGCCTATTATAAGCAAGGCTTTAGCAGATACAGTTTATTTATTAACCCAATGGAAAACGACCGAAATGAAGAGCCAGCTTTTATTTAACCCAAAGAACAAATATTTGGAATAAAAAAAAAACTGGTTTAATTTAACAAAGAAAAACACTTTTGAGTAGGACCTTTTCGTCGAGTAGGTAGGCAATGGCTAACGAAGTTAATTTTCATTTTGGCCTTATGGATGTTTTTCACAAACAATTAAGGGGCCATAACTTTGGCCTCTCTGGTCTGATCTAGCCCAGGAATTTCAGATTTTGAAAACCAGGAGTCAAATGACCCCTAGCTTGAAAATATGATGCAAGGCATAGTATTTGCTCGAGTCTAAAATGAGAAAATTGCATTGTACTTGCATCAATAAAGCAGGATTCTGCGTCAATTAAATCCATGTGGCCCATATTAAACAATGACTGAGACCTCATGGTCAACCCAGACCATGCATGTCTGGTCAAGAATAGGCTATACATGAAGTCTCTGTATTCCATATTTAAGTCACACAAGAACATTTACAAAAACTGTTAAGATATATATTTCTGAGTAAAAATAAGCAGATGTTTTTTATTTATACATACACTTTAGTAATTCAAAACACCTGCAGACAGTCATTGCCATAACCTGCAAATATGTATAAATGATTTTTTTACTTTCAGGAATATTTTTTCCTGAATTTTTACCGACTTTTTTAGAATGTGATTTTTCACATACTTTTTTTATTTTATTTGTTAAGGATGATCCAAATAAAGTCAATAGAATCACATATTAATTAAGACCTGGCTGGGGCCATTTTTAGCCCATTGCCACCAATTTTAAGAACATTGGTAAAGGACCATGTGTTGATGCTATCTACATACCAAAATGTCCATACCAAATGCCCAGGCAGTATAGCTTCAGAGAATATTTGAATTGTTTTTCCCCTTAATAAAGAATGCAACATATAACTTTTAAACGAATACTCTTCCATATTATGGCCATACACGAGTTGTGCAAGTTTGATCATGATTAGATGAACAAGAGCACAGACTACGGGTGCTTGACACTCGACTTTCTCATGTTTGATAGCACTTTAGGCTTTTGTGTATAGAATAAATTTACCACTGTCATGAAGTATTTTGAATTTCAAGTCAATACCTCTTACCGATATTGAGAAATTTGACCTAAAGCAAACAATTCTAATTTGAAACAAGAGGGCCACAATGGCCCGAGGTCGCTCACCTGATATCTATGTATGAAGTTTCATTAAAATATCTCAATATGTTCTAAAGTTATTAAGCGAATAATGTTTTTCTATTTTTAGTAACAGTGACCTTGACCTTGACCCCACCCACCACATAAGTAAAGCAAGGTCTCGATATAAGGTGCCTACGTATGAAGTTTCATTAAAATATCTCAATGTGTTCTTAAGTTATTGAGCGGGTTCATACCTGTGATAAAGTATTTTGTGTTTCAAGTCAATACATGTACCTCTTATAGATATTGTGATATTTTACCTAAAGCAAAATTTCTCAGTTGAAAAAAGAGCAATTATGGGTACTCAAGCAAAATCCTTGATAGTTACGTTCTCTTGTCTACATAATAAGTTCATCACTGTGATACTTTGAGTTTCAAGTCAAAACCTCAGAAAGGTATTGAGAAATTTGACCTAGAGTGTTCACAAGCTTTTTCTTCGATTTGGTCAGGTGACCTAGTTTTTGACCCCTCGTGACCCAGTTTTAAACTCGTTCGAGATAAATGTGACTTTTAGCGTGTTCACAAGCGTTTTCTTCAATTAGCCCTAGTGACCTAGTTTTTGACCCCACATCACCCATTTTAAAACTCTTCTGAGATGTCATTGGGATAAAATTAAATGTTCTAAGCAAGTTTCATGTTGGTTGGACAAAAACTGTGGCCTCTACAGTGTTCACAAGTTTCATGTTGATCGGGCAAAACAATTGACTTCTAGAGTGTTGACAAGCTTTTTCTTCAATTTGACCTGGTGACATAGTTTTGGACCCCAAATGACCCAGTTTTGAAAAAGTCTGAGATATCATTGGGACTGTGCAAATTTCATGAATATTGCGCAATAAATGTGGCCTGTATAGTGTTCACAAGGTAAATGTTGACGACGGACAACACACGAGGGACAAAAGGCGATCACAAAAGCTCACCATGAGCACATTGTGCTCAGGTCAGCCAAAATGGGGGAATAACTCTAGTGTTCCTGGTTCTATCTGGCCCATTATTGCTCTCAGATCGAATGGTCATAGATGAACTGTGCAAGTCAACAAGGAATGAAAATTTAATATGAGATGAAAAATGAAGTATCAGGCTCTCCAGCTGTTATTAGTTTTTCCTTTTTTGTTTTAAAGTGCTCCTAGTTTTTCTTTAATCCTCCTAGTATTCTTAGTTTTGCATCAGCAGCATTATGTGGGACAGTTTAAATTTTGTGTTTTGAAAATATGTCTTAGAGACCTTTTGGCAGAAAACAATGTACAGGTGTCCAGCTGACTTGTCTGTGGCAGTGTGGTTCGGTGTCACTGATACCTAGTTTGGCCTTCACCCTGGTCCCATGATGATTTAAGATAAGCCTCAGACAAAACCATTATACTTATACATAAGTGTATATTTGTGACATTTGAAGTACATTTAGAAGCAGTAGCATGTGTTCTGAATATATTATATTGGATGAACATGTTTTGCATACAATTGCCAAGACCTCATTTAATTCAACGATGCTTATGCTAAGGAGAAAAAGTCGTTACCAAATACATTTGTGACGTGCCTGAGAAAACCGGTCTTAATGCATGTGCGTAAAGTGTCGTCCCGGATCAGCCTGTGCAGTCCGCACAGGCTGATCCAGGACGGCACTTTCCGCTTTTATAGTATTTTCTGTTTCAAGAAAGTCTCTTCCAAACATAAATCCACTGTAGGCGGAAAGTGCCGTCCTGGATTAGCCTGCGGGACTGCACAGGCTAATCCGGGATGACACTTTACGCACATGCATTAAGTCCGGTTTTCCCACGACGCGCCTCATTTGTAGATTACACAAATTTACGACTTCAATATTATGGAAAAACTGTGTTGTAGAATGTACATTTTGGGTCTGCTTATTATATTTGGTAACAACTTGATTTTGCTTTGCTATGATCAGTGACTGACACACAACTCACAAGTTGTTATCTCAAATATCACTGTATCAAGTGTTTGTGATTTATGTCTGTTTAGGGTCATGCTTGTGTTTGTGTCTCTGTTACTGCCCTTGTTTCTGACTGAAGTAATCTTGTCTTGCTGCTAGTGCTACTTTGTCTTATTTATAAAAGCATGCAATCCATACTATTTAACCATTCCCGCAACTACTTTTTATATATACTAAAACAGAAAAGAAACACTCACTCTTGCTTTGGATGTGTCCGTTGCTTGTTCTTAGCATGCTAAATTGTACTTGCAATACCTAATATATCTACCCTTTGATAAAGATAAGATGTATTTAAAGTCGGCAAGACAAATAACAAAACAACATTGTAGGCACTTGTCTAGATTTACATGTTTATGTAGTTTTGAGTTTTGTTGTTTTCAATAACAATTGTTTCTGTAATATTAGACATATAGGCCTTTCTTAATATTAACCTCATGCATAAAACATGAGATCTCCAGAGCCGGCTGAGATGGGGCCGAAAATAAAATATTGTTTGTTGCCCCTCCCGCAACCCATGCTAATAAAGGGTGGGTCAGTAGGTCAGAAAACTATTCTACTTTTATACACAATAAGTCATTTTCATTCATGTTTTCCTTATGTCCGAAATGTTACGTTATAGTATAAATTCTTAATAGTATCGTTCGAGTAGATTAATAACGTTCTGCATATTTACGTAATACTATGTTCTAATTACCTTACAATAATTTATCAAAATTGAACAAACAATAACATACGTTAAAAACAAGAGCGTTAATAATAAAAACCTGTTAAAACTAAGGAGTAATAACGTGACGTTGCACTTTGCCGGGCATCCAAAACAGAACGCTGTTAGCAACAGCCATAGCAACGGTGACTGTCAAACTGCGGCTAGCAGTTTGTAGCCAAACTGCGACTAGCAGTTTGTAGCTGAAAAGCGTGTTACACGCTAAGCACGTGGATAGTGTTTAAAAGCATCAATCTGTAATACTGTATCTGAACAACGCAAATGCTAGAGCATACATGAATTAGCATTCTATGGAAATGAAAACAAATAGGACTTTGTTCATTAATAAAAAGAAAGCAACAGCACATTTTTGATAAATTAAAATAAAAAGAAAAGGCGCTGAAGCGTTCTTTGTCTTGTCATTTTATAGCGTCTTTTGAGAGTAAGATTTGTACACGTTATTGGGTTCTTTTTAATGATTCGCACCCCGCATTTTCACACACAAATAAAACATTGTTTTCTTTGGTCTATATTTTTTGGGGGGTCGCGGCGATTTTGCTGGGTCGGTCGCGGGAGGGGAAACAAACAATATATTAATTTAGGCCTGGGCAGATGTAAACACTGCATTACTGATAAGCAGTATGCTTGCTTCGTATAGTGACCGAGATACACATAACATTCCAAAATGTACATTTACTTTTGTTGAACATTACATTAAAGCAAATAAATTTTCATCTGGCCAGAAATCAATCTCATGCTACCGTTTCTAAAGTGAGGGATATATACATAGTCTTAAACGTTCAGTTTGTTTTTCTATTGCACATTTCATGTATTGATTCAAGATCCATAGTGAACTGTTAAACCAATCTAATATCCACCCCAAGAGTTATTTGTGGCCAATAACTACAGATTCTTATCTCAAGTTTAGGTTAACAAGTAGGGCACATGCAAAATAGACATAAAACAAGCAACCATAAACTACTAGTATCAAATGAGGTGCAATCACTATTGGGTAAGAACCTCAGGACATTTCTATGAATTACTGGTACACAAACTTGTTTCCCTACAAACTACCATACATACTATATTATTGTGTTCAACCAACAGATTTGGGTTGTAAGAAAAATGAACCAAGATTATAATAAGGTATTCACACAAATGGTCTGCACTGGGCTTGAATGGTGATTGTTTTGTTTGGTGTGAAAATGACTATCATTTAGAAACTATCTTCTTCAACAGAGATGTGTGCAAAAATATCAAAGTTATAGTTGGTTTGATATTTTCTTATTGCTTCCTTAAGTTATTAAGACATGCTATTATCCGCAGCTGGTTAGCTAAACAAATTATTAAATTTAATTTAATGGAAACAATTAAACAATATCTATTTCAGGATATTTCATTTATATTGAAGCAACCCTTCAACATTAATTTTTTCATTCCAAAGTCAACAGTAACTGGTCAATAGGTAAATAGAAAATGAAAATACCATTTTGTTTGTGGTTGAAATGATGTAATGGCTTCCTTATGAGTAATCTCCATGGCTCCTATGATTTCCTCACAACAGTCAAAACACTAGGAACTGCCCCTTTCTCCTTTAATAGGTATCCATCAGGCATAATCATCTTGAATAGGTATCCATCAGGCATAATCATCTTGAATAGGTATCCATCAGGCATAATCATCTTGAATAGGTATCCATCAGGCATAATCATCTTGTTCAAGTAGTTAGAAAATTATGTTGTTCTAAAAATATTGATGTTTTAGTAAATATGACACTGACCTGTGTTGTATTATAACATACACTATTATGGGAAGTTAGATTAAGAAATCTAACATACAATAGACTGTTTTATTGCACCAATGTTTTATATGCAGTTAGCACTATGTAAGTCAGAGGTTTTGCAAAGTAATTATTACAGTAACATCTGCATTCATGACTGTATCAGAAAAAATGAAATTAAAACAAAACAGAATATTTGTATACATCGAGAAAAGTTTCACAATAAAACAAAACTATATTCATGCATGCATGAACAAAGTTTTCTAGGACAGTGAAAACAATCAAAGACAAAATCAGTTTTAAAGAAAGAGTAATTAAAGAATGTGAATACTGTCATTAATATCGTGTGTATTAAATAACCATAATAAAAGAGAATAAACTGCCCAGTTATATGTGAGAAAACTACACATAACAGTTTCATTCTATGTTTGTGGTGCATCGTGAGAAAACCGGTCTTAATGCAGGTGCGTAGAGTCGTCCCAGATTAGCCTGTGCAGTCCACACAGGCTAATCCAGGAGGGCACTTTCCGCTTTTATTGTATTTTCTGTTTCAAGGAAGTCTCTTCTAAACATAAATCCACTGTAGGCAGAAGGTGCCGTCCCAGCTTAGCCTGTGCGGACTGCACAGGCTAATCCGGGACGACACTTGACGCACAAGCATTAAGACCGGTTTTCCCACAACACGCCTCATTTGACGTCTTATTCTAACTGCACATAATACAGTGTTATAAGTATTCAAGTACGTTATTCTAAAATTAGTAACAGTAGTTTGTTTTTATTTAAAACAATGCGGCTGCTTAATTTCTTGGTTGATATTGTGCAAAATAATTTCAGTTAAGGAACAGAAACATTGGAAAAAAGCAATAAAAATACTCAAAACTAAAATACTATTTTTTGTGCATACATTGGACATGTTTGCCTACATCTCTTCTTATTTTCACCACCCATTGCTTCTGTTTGTCTTCGTTAACAGGAAATCAATGAAAGCTTATTTGTGAATCATATCTTACATTTGCGTTACAGTTGCATACACAACAATATTAATTACAAATTTTGTTTTCTTGCATGATATTGCCTGAAAAGACGGCATCACCTGTCGTGGCCAGTGCTATCAGTAATCAATGTTTACAACTGACCCATCTGAGATATGGTTATGTTCTTGGCTTAAAGTTGGACAATGCTTCAGTGATGTTTTTGTTCAGAAACTGCAGGAGCAAATTAATCATCAGCTGAAAACTTTCATGTATGGTAATAGATAAACAGCTGCAATGTAGCACCTTATCTGTTAATACCTCCTAGCTTTTGTCTCAGTATTCTTAGAATTTCCTAAGTTTTCTGTGTGAAACATTGCTATTTTTCTCCTAATTTTGGTATGTATTGCTGAAGAGCCTGATAAGCCTGTATGGTACACAAACTTATGTTTGCAGTTTTTCAACATTTTCATGATGTTCCAGGTCCAATCTGGCCCATCATCAAACCTATCCTGAGATTATATGGTCATACACAAAATGTGCAAGTTTGGTAAAGATTGAATGAAAAGTAAAGTCTCTTACTGTGTTAGCGAGCCCAGTTGTTGATGCATTACAGATGATGGACGCCAGAGGACGCAGGACAACCTTCTTTACCAATAGCTCACGGAGCACAAAGTGCTCAGGTGAGCTAACAAAAATAATTATATTATTCCCTGTGAAACAGACATACCTTCATGCCTTTTTGTTGCAAAAGCTGTCGAATCATGCGTCCACCACATCGGGGAAATTCTGTAACAATTTCACTCACACCACTTCTAAAACATGCTTAGATTCATGTCAGTGTATGTCATTTTGCTTAGACCATATTGCCTCATTCGTCGGTATACAGTGGTTTCAGAAACGCTCAACATCTTGCTAATGTCACTAATTTTAAACTCTACATCTAGGAGATATTCTAAAATTTCTTTAAGAATGTGAAATTCTCTGCTGGAGGCGTGGAGCCTTCTGACATCGGCTCGGCGTTATTTGCATTTCCGTATGAAAATTGAAATTCATTCCATATGCAATGCCATCATGTCTGAACGGTTTGATACTCTTAAACATCATACTATAAATAGATGGTAACGTGACTGCGTTATTACAGTAAAGACCGGTGTGTACACAACGCTTAAACATTGCATTTCGTAGGCCGACAGCTTACACACTCCACACTGGAGTAATATTTTCCTTTAAAAAAAAAACTGAACTGTAACCACTAAGGCCTAACTTTTGGAGAATCAGCTCCATGCCGTGTGTCCAGTCGAGGAAATATTTTAACGCGGGCCCGTTCGACCTTTACGACGGCTGGCCAAACGAGTTATTATATTTAAACCATCATCGATAAATTCATCACTATCAACATCAATGCGGGACATGTCGATATCACAGACACCTTCCCCATATATACGGCTGCCTGGTTTCCGCTGTTCAGCCGTTGGGGTAGATTGCAAACTAGCTTGCGAAATAGTAGGTTTTGTGCATTGTTTTCTTTTGGTTGTTTCCTTTTCTGTATCTTTGCCTTTATTTTCCGATTCCTTGAGATGTGACAAGTTGCGTTCCGAGTTCAAATTGCCAACAACTTTGAATGGTGGGGTAAATTTCCTTTTCTTTGGTTTCTCTATTACCTTCGTAATTGTTCTTTCTTGAAAAAATCGCTCAATATCACTTGTATTTCTTGTTTGAGGGCCACAGTCAATTGGTTCATCATCGACATTGATGTTCATGCATAACTGCCGATCATGGGATTCTTGGTCATTGGCATAGATGGACGCAGGCATGGTATCATCAGGGGTAATTCTGCTGG
Organism: Congeria kusceri; assembly: GCA_027627225.1. Taxonomy (NCBI): domain Eukaryota; kingdom Metazoa; phylum Mollusca; class Bivalvia; order Myida; family Dreissenidae; genus Congeria; species Congeria kusceri. The sequence continues at coordinate 67,083,070 of CM051027.1, forward strand.
GATTGATTGGGTTAATGCCAGATTTCTCAAAGGATGATATTATGTTCAGTGGACAGAAGGCTTTTGCATACGGTTTAGCAGTCAGTCTGGCAATATCATGGTGAGTAATTGTGATTCCTGGATTTTGTTTTATGTAGTTGGCACACTCTTGGTAATAGTAAGTTTTCATGGGTCCAAAAATCGCAACATCGAGGGGTTGGGTGAGGTGGCTAGTGTGAGGAGGTAACACAAACAGGATGGTCCTGTGCTGTTTTGCCCATTCTGCTAAGGTCAGGGACACGTGTGTCTTATGTCCATCATAGAGTATGAGAGTGTAGGGTTGTTCCTCTCCCTTGGTGATATGGGCATTCTTTGCCAGGTGATGCATTATGTAACTCTCAAACACCCCTCGCTTTATCCAGCCTGAGTCAGTCATTGCACAATCTGAACCTGGTAATGCATGCTCCATCAAGTCTTTCTGTTGACGCTTTCCCGGAAAAATATAGTATGGCGGCACTGCAGTTCCAACCGCATTACATCCACCCAATACAGTCACAGATGATCCGCGAGGGGAGGTTACCGCTTGGGGTTTAGTATTTTTATGGCACAAAATCTTTTGAGGAGTGTGCTCGGTGCAAAACCCAGATTCATCTATGTTTTAAATGCGGTCAGGCTTAATCTGATGAACTTCAATGATGGTACACAGTTCTTTGAAATATGAACTGATGGCTTCATTTGATGCTGATCGGGTTCTTGGCAGACCAAGCTTCTGGGGTTTGACAAGTTTCAGTTCAGTCCGTCTATTTTGCAGTCCTGAAACCCAGTCAGAACTCAGTTTCTCATTCTTGTTTTTTGGTTCTTTCCCAAGGGCATGTGCATAGTCATAACCCAATATGCGTACTTCAGTCTGTGTGTATCCGTACCCAATATTTGCTTGCCAATTATATGATTCACAAGTTTTTCCTCTTCAAGCCTGTTGAAGATAGGTTGGCCTCCATAGAAACAATCAAGTGATACATTTTTGACGGGTTCTGTCCCTAAGTGTAGATTCGGGAACACCATACTGAATTGCAGCTTTATAAACAGATGCGCCAGAGTTTGTTGCTTCAAATGCTCTTCTAAGATTGTCTTTGTCATACCGGAGATGAGTTACATTTTTTCTTTTGTTTCTATCAGGTTTCTAAAACATACAAAAACAGTATGCCACCAGGTATCGATATATTAACAAGGGCAGCAATCCTTTCTACCTTTGAAAATAAATATGGCACAGTATAACCTTAATTACCGGAAAGAAAATAACAGGTAAAACCCAAGGGAACCTACTCCTACTGCTTTGGAAAACAGACGACAGAGTTGCAACAAAATATTATTAATTTTTTCAATGAAACCAGATGAGACTCTCACCAGAAATGCATTATACAGGCAAGTTTCGACAAATCAAGTTGTACTTACCAATATTCTGTGCATTTTCCAAAAGTTTTCAAGATAATAAGTCGAGACTACAAAAAATGAGGGGGGTTGTTTACATGAAATGTCCGCTAGGTGGCGTTTATTGTTTACCGCGACACCGTCCGTACCGCGACTCCATTCGAATAGAGTCCTCAAACTTTTAACTGCTAAGTTAGCTTAGGCGTAAAAAATATGGTTGTTTCAGGTTACCCGACCTACCCTAAAAAATGCCCCAACCCTAGAACATTTTATTGTCAAATATGTTTTTGTTTTATAAATTTTTCGTTGTGTAAGTTTCCTAAAACAAATTATTTTTTTTACGCCTAACAGCCATTAAAATTTTGATGAAAATTATTTATGTGTTATTTCTTTGTAAATAAGAATACAGAGAACTCAACTGCGCAATGACATTCATCCTGTTTAGCCTTCAATATTACGACCTACAATGGCCCTAAGTTAAGCATACTGTAGACATAGTTTTCTATATCTATGACTGTAGATGCTTCTCGTCTAGACGCTTGCACAAATCCGGTGTCGAGGCAGAATAGCACCCCCACTCATAAACCCCATCATCATAATAAAGAATGCACCACTACATAACAAAATATCCACATAACGTCATAACGTCCTGACATAACAGATTGTGCCGATCGCGAAAATATTGCAGTGACCAATGCCTGTTGCATTTTATTACATTCACCGTCAATGTATTCGAATCTGTAGAAACGACAGACCTCACCGCAGGTGGTAGCCATTTTTCTTGACCTGTAGATGTTTCTTGCCTTTCAAAAATTCGAACACTATTAACATCAAAAGCTCAGTTGTACGAGCAACTAAAATCCTAAAGCGCTTTAGGCAATAAAATAAAATAAAATCCACTAATTTGTTCAATAAACCACGCTAATTTATGATATTGTATTTTGGGCGTAAATGTGTATAATTATAGATAAAAATTAAAAACTGCATTAAAGGTAATACGATGTACTAAATATGATATTTGCCGCAGAATTGCTAGTTTGAACAAAAATCCCCATGGACAAAAACTGTCACAAAGATGCATCGCAAATGATGTTTGAAAGTAGAACACCAGTAACAATTGTAAAACTTCGGTAAGCCTTATTTATCCTGTTTAAATTTTAAATAAATTGAAAATACTGTAAAATAGTGTATTTTTCACTGCCCTTTCATATTCCAATCGATTAATGAACAATCCAATAATAGTATTTTAACATATGTTAACTCAGTTTAAACAAAAGATCAAGTTGAAAATTACCCTCGCACGAAAACTAAGAAGTTTCTTTAAATCGTAGTTGCGGAAATTGGAACTGCCTCTTTATGACTACAACAAATACTTTAATAAACGAAAAGTTTCAGTAATTATCCCGAAAATAAACCATTCTCTGTATTATATTCCATGTATATGTCCCGTTTTTAAGTCGTTGCAAAACAAATAGGGAAGCTTTTCATTCTATAAATAGCGGTTGTGTCTTAAACCTCTATGCCGAGACGGTAAAGAAACGCATTATATGGTGGCACACTTCTGCAAAAGATAACCAGATATTTCTGTGAAAAAAACAACTAATGTTTTAAAACACAATGTCAACTTTTCATAAAAATATACGTAGTGTACATTAACTATATTTTGACCCCTGTACAGTCACCATATTAAATAGAAAACTTTACGTAAGTGCCTGAAAATGCATAAGTGGTTTCCGGTTTTCGGTTGCGATAGGGCGCTAAATTAAAAATATTTAAAATCGAGAATCAAAATAATATAATAAAGCATGTAAAACTATATCAATACGGGTAAAGAACGATTATAAGGGTGTAAGTATACATATACCACAACTAGAGATGATAATGTGAACATTGTGGACTAGTTTGAAGACGAAAAAATGTGACTTTAAAATTGTGCTATCTTACCCCACCCATTCATTTTCATGTGATATACCAATGCCGAGTAGACATATTCGGAGGAAAAAGCGCCATCGATCATCACCAGGGCAAAAGGTACTGCATCAATCCTGTCTTAAGAGATACAAACACAATAGTGAGTTTGACTCTGACAGTGGACGATATTTTAGTGCTGACTCTGATGATACAGAAAATTTAATGGCGATAGGTTTGTTGTCAAACGTTACAATGTCTTCGACAAAATTCAGTAAGTCTGATCTTGAAGAAGTTGCCTCCCATCTAGATGAACAGTTTAAAATGCAACTATACTCTGATATGGCTAGTGAAATCAAACGTGCGATAAATAAGGAACTAAATGAGCTCCGGTCAGAAGTGCAAGCACTGCGCACTGAGAACAACCATTTAAGAAGTTGTATAAAGTGTACGTGTACTTGTAAAGTTCACAAACTCCAAAGCCAGGCAACGTGTCTTCAATGCCAGAAAGTCCATTGGAAATAGTGAGTTTGTACAAGATTCCCGTACGCCGTTCCGCTCGCAGCTGTCTCTTGACGCCCTTGCATTCAAAGGCGATCGGAAGCTTATCTCGACCTGGGTTGCTGGTGACAACATCTATGGACTAATGTCGCTAAACGGCCATGGACGGAAAGTTCAAATCAAAGACCTCGATGCCATAGCTGCTATCCGCAAGGGCGAGGAACCGTCGTATCCACCCCCAGCTCTCCCATGAACTCTCGTGTAGCAGTTCTGGTGCTAATAGCGTTCGCCACTGATGTGCTCATTATTGACTTCTTCATGTAAACAAAACTGTTCGATCGAGCTACACCTTGACTCCATGTCTTTAACACACTGTCAATCTAGCGATGCCAAAGCAGCGAGAGTAGTGTCCCTTGGAGGAAGCTCATGAATATTAATTAGTGGCGAAAAGCGGCCAACGCTGGGACCATTTTATTTCTGTCTTACACTCATATAAAACGTAAATTTCTGGAACCAATATACTTTGCATATAGTTATAAGATGATGAAATACCGGGAAAACCATAAAACAATCCACGGGAGTATTATTTTTAGATACGAAAATTCCGCTGAAAAAGTATAAAATCCAATATTTCTTTAAAAAAAAAGAGGATTTCGCTGGATGGCGGCGGTGTGTACGAATAACAATACGGAAGAAATATCAATATTTGAGATATACTTGAGATATATTTGCTGTCGACACACTAGTATCCCATATCCCATATTGCATGTATTAAGACGGATCCTATATGGTAAACGAGGCATATGCGTTGTTAATTGTTTAATTATTTAAATTATACAACCAATTACGTCCAAACAATTCGTACCCAGTCGGTTCGTACATCTGTCAGTCTGGTATTTCAATTAATGTTAAACTGGATATTTACGAGCAATCGCAATAAATTTTCCAATTGCTGAAATATACACCATTTTACACACATCTTTAGAGTATGGTTAAGAACTAAATTGGGGCACAATAATTGTTAATTATTATTATTAATTTAATAATTAATTATTAAATTAATAATATTAATAACATAAATAAATACTAATTAGTAATTACTAGCAGACACTTGTCAATTTGATATTGTAAGTATATGTCTTTCTGATTTGATATATGCATTAAAAACAAAGTTGCATAAAACATGTGTTACAGTTTCAAACGAATAAGTAAAATGTTGACTATATATCATTTTTTTATTTAAAAATCATTGCGGCAAAACAAGTCACATAAAGAACAGCTGATTTTGATAAAACCATCAATAAAATGTAATGCAAGAAACATGAACAATCTTACCAACTAGTTTTTAAAATTAGGCTGCACACATGGACAGTATGTATTCAGCCTAATAATAAAAACTCATAGTTGGTATTACTGTTTATGTTGTTTTTGCATTACATTTATTGCACCTTGACGGATGATGTTCAAAAATAGTCATAACAACACTTATATGTGAGATAAATTAAATTTTATTTCAGTTTTGTAATCAGGAAACATGCATCTTTACAAAATTACATTTTGGCTAAGTGTTTTACCGTGATAATGAAAAGAATGACAGTAGTCTTCATTTTTCATGTATTTTCCCAATTTGCCTCTTATTGCAGCCTTACGGGTGGTGTACAAAAATAGTCATAACAACACTTCTAAGTGAGATAATTATGATTTTATTTCAGTTTTGTAATCAAAAAACATGCACCATTTATAAAATACATTTCCCCCATAGCTTTTAGCTTTATAAACACAAATTCATAGTTGGACTGACTTTTCATGTTTTTTTCTCGTATAACGTTTTATTGCACTTTGACGGGTGCTGTACAAAAATTGTCATAACTTCACGTCCAAGTAAGATATTTTCATGCTCATTTCAGTTTTGTAATCAAAAAATATGTATCTTCTAGGAAATATATTGGGATTCATGATCAAAACATCCCCAAAAAATCATGTAGCCATGCTAGTCAATCGTTGAACATACACGTCTCTTTTAAAAACACGATCCATGAGTACATATTTCCTTAAATCATACCGTTCACACATGTTTACGTCATTTAAATTTATGCAAATGTTTTTGCCTTATTATTATAAATATAAACGGCATCCCTAGTAAGCGTTCTATTTACAAGTAGAACTCCGCTATTGAATACGCATTTATTTTTATGTAAACACGGGTTTTCAGACTTTCGTTATCCCGGTCCGCTACACAGATTTTGTACTCCGCAATACAACGCTGTAAAGACAAAATCGTCTGCTTAAATCAGGGTCTATAAAACTTGCAAACTTGGGGATTTATACCTTAACTTTATTGATACTATAATCTTTATTACAAAATGTATAACATAAAAATTAAATAGCGTTTTGCCAATTATCTTTTGTTCTTATATAGTGAACGTTGCTATAATGTTTACGTAAATGTTATTAACACCTAAATATTGATAGTTGTGAAAATATTTTTCACAGTAAATGGATTGTAAATAGTTGTGCCTGATTTACGATTACAGTTAACACGTTTTCTATTTAATACCGTTAGTGTTTAGTGTTTAGGCGCATATATAGTCCCGTAACTATCGGATTAAAATACCGATTCGACTTTATGGTAATGTCTTGATTGGTGTTTGTTGTACTTATACAGTACATACCCTTTATTTGTTTTTCCCGTAAAAAGGTTTTGTAATGTACACCCCTTTTTGCCCACTCCCCCTATTTATTTTTATTCTTTTTTGCTCAGTTGTTTTGTAAAAGGTATTTTAATGCACCCAATTGCTCCACTTGCGTAGTATATTCCCACCCGCTCTCATGTGTTTGCTTTAAAGCTCCCTTTATGTTGATTGTCTCACTTAGTGTGCATCTTTACCCAAATAGATGAATTATATAATGCAACATAGATCAACTATTGGGGGCTTTTATGCATGTTCGCAGCGACAGATTAAAACGTATACCAAACATGTGTATCCATTGAAATACATATTTCGTTTTCTAATTGCATGTATTTTTTCCATCAAATCAGTCTGTTGTCACTTTTTTAGGAGTTTATATTTTTATATAACGTGTACATGCTTATGTCTTCACTATATTTTTGTTGAGAGACATTTGTTTTTATTTGTACTGTCCTTGCATAGTAACAGACAGCACTCTAATTCATATAAATTCCTGGGTAGAACATTTTGCATGTACTGACAGGTATACTTGGTCTCCTCTGCTACTGTTGAGATATTGAAACTAATCCTGGTCCACCTAATATATCCTCGCGGGATTCCTGCCTGTCAATATTTCACCAAAACATCAGAAGTATTCGTAATAAATTTGAATATATTCGGAACAATTTCTTGGATTTTTATATTATTTGTTTTACAGAAACTAAACTTTCGAACGATATTAGTAATGAAAGCATACTTTTAGAAGGCCATGACTGCGTTTTTGGAAAGATAACACTAATCATTCCGCGGGCTTATTAACATATGTTTCGTCATCATTTAGACCAACAAGGCTTTCATATTTGGAAATAATACTACCGGAATCTATATGGATTGAACTTTTTGACCATTCTAGATCTTACTTAATTTGTAATGTATACCGTCCTCCAAATACCGCCACTGAATTTTGGGATCGATTCCAAATATGCATAGAAAAAGCTCCTGATCGTTGTAATAAACATTATTATTGTTGGCGACATCAATGAAAATCAACTGAATCCATTCCAATAATAAATTTAAAGATATGCTTTATCTGAGCAACATGACAAACGTTATAAACGAACCAACCCGAGTAACAGAACACACTCGTACATTGATAGATCCCATTGCAATAACAAACACATTGCAGCATTTACATTCTGGAATCCTTGAAACTGATAAGTCAGTAAGTGATCACTATGGCACATACATATATATTGACATCGATTTAAACGAAAATGCTCCTTATAAAAGAAAAGTATGGCGCTACAAAAAAAATGCAAATTTCAGTCAGTTAAATGCTGCCATTATGTCATACGATTGGACCTTTTTAAATACGGGTGATCTAGATCAAACTGTTGTTAGATTTACACACACGTTTCTTGAACTGGCTTCTTCTTTTATTCCATCATCAAATGTTACTATACGTCCTTGGTATAATTCATTAATTCGCAAAACCTCACGCCAAAGAGATAGACAAAAGCATGTTGCTATAAAGTCCGGTAAATTATCTGACTGGTCCAGTTACAAAAAATAAAGTTAACAATATGAAAGAACACGCAAAAGAATGCTTTTTTAACACTCTATAAAATGGACTTGCTGATTGTAAAACAAGTAATCCTCGTAAATACTGGAAAACGGTCAAACTGCTAGTCAAAGAAAATGCACACAATTGCAACAGTATACCTCCGTTATTGAACCCAGATGAATCGTATTCAGTGTCAGAGATAGAAAAAGCCAATAACCTTAACGATTACTTTGCCTCTATATCTACAATTGATGAAACTAACCATGACTTACCTCCATTCAACAGCAAAACAAGTACTATTCTGGACAACATAATTCTTTCCGAACAGGATGTAATCGATGTTATAAGTAACTTAGACATCAACAAAGCTAATGGCCCTGATGGTATCAGTCATAAAATGTTAAAAGAAACATCTAAATCAATCAGTAAGCCACTGTCGATACTCTTGAACAGATCGATTTGTGAAAATATGTTTCCATCTTGTTGGAAAGAAGCCAATGTTATGCCCCTATTTAAAGAAGGTGAAAAATTTATTCCTTCGAATTATCGACCCATATCTCTCATAAGTTGTGTTGGCAAAGTATTTGAAAGGGTAGTTTTCAAATACCTTTACAACTATTTACACATAAATCAACTTATTTACAAAAATCCGTCAGGCTTTTTACCAGGACATTCTACAGTTTACCAATTAATTGACATGTATAATCAAATATGTAAATATTTTGACGAAAAAAAATCAACTTGTATTGTTTATTGCGATATTAGTAAGGCATTTGATAGAGTTTGGCACAAAGGCCTTATACAAAAACTTAAAGAACTAGGCTTTTCTGGGAATATCATTGAATGGATATCCAGTTATTTGGCAAACAGATCCCCAAAAGTATTCATTGTGTCGTCTTTTGCTCGATCAAAAATATAAATGCTGGGGTTCCACAGGGTTCAGTATTAGGGCCACTATTATTTTTAATATATGTTAACGATATCTCTGAATCACTTCTCAGCATTAGTCGCTTATTTGCTGACGACAGTTCACTATCTGTTTCCTCTAATGACAATGCTCTTATTGAAAGAACTCTAAATCATGACCTTAACTGTATAAATCAATGGGCCAAGAAATGGCTTGTTAATTTTAACCCCTCTAAGACGGAAGTAATATTTTTCACCCTTTCAAAAAATCAAAACCGTCCCAACTTAATATTCGACGAAACTCAATTATCCTTTGTGAAACTCCACAAGCATCTCGGTCTAACACTTAGTAAAGAGGGTTCGTGGCATAAACACATTGACAATATTACACAATCGGCTTCAAAAGTACTTGGGTCCATGCCAATGTTAAAATATAAACTCAAACGCGAAACTCTTAATCAAATATATATTTCATATTTAAGACCCATTTTAGAATACGCGTCTATAGTTTGGGACAATTGTACAAGATATGAAACGGAATTATTAGATAAAATTCAATTGGATGCAGCCCGATTTGTCACAGGATTAACAAGGTGAACTAAAACTACTCTTCTTCTAAAAGAAATCGGTTGGGTTTCTCTAAATGACAGACGAAAAATACAAAAACTTGTTGTTGTTTTTTTTAGTATATAAACACAATAAAGGTCTCTTACCGCAGTATCTAAACAATATTTTTCCAGCACCGTCTGACAACATTCCTTATTTGTTACGAAATAGTGGCAATTACGCAACAGTTGCCCGCAGACTAGCGATCTATTCGAATTCTACTATTCTTTCGTCGATTAAGCTTTGTAATGATCTTGATGTTGACACTCGCTCGATATCTACGCTATCAGGCTTTAAAAACACAATTAAACAAATGTTTAATCCTCCTACAGTTCCTTCATTTTTTCTTATTGGTGAAAGAAAACAACAAATTCTAAATGCACGGTTAAGAAACCAATGTAGTGATTTATATGCCGATTTACATTCCAATCACCTACGTGAAAATCCAATATGTGTGTGTAATAGTACCGTCGAAGATACCGATCATTTCTTTTTCAAATGTCCGCTCTACTCAGAGCAACGACTCGTTCTCTTTACTAACACGCGCCCATTTCATCCCCTCGGTGCAAACAAACTATTATTAGGTATTCCAGGATTGTCTGATAATCAAAATAAGGCATTATTTCTGGAAGTTCACGATATATACAAACCTCGAATAGATTCGCGAATTTATTATAATTACATAAGCATATTGTTAGTACTAGAATTCACATTTTTTCTCTGCAACTTATCTTGTATCTAAGCAATGTTGAGCTGGGTGGTGTGGAGCAATTGTTTATTATTATTTATAATTAATCATGTATTTACAATCATTTATATATTCCTTTTTCTTCCTTTTTTCTTGTTGTTCTAATAAATACACGGTATAATATACTGCATGAAATATAATATAATTTTGTTTCACTTTTTGTCATTTGCCAATATCTATTTACATACTAACATATCTCAATGTACATTAATTGTGTGCATATTATAAAGCTATATAAATGCATTTAGTTATAACGAACCAGTCCGGAAATTCTTGGGAAGGGTCGTCATCTAATGTTGTTAAAACTTGTGACCCAACCCTTTTGCTTTTTTTTACACATTTCTCTAAGTTGATTATGTACTATGTCTACTTTATGCTGTATTAGCACATTTGTTTATCATGTGTATATATATTATGAAAAAGGCAATACAATAGTATTAAACTAAAACTGGAAATGCATATGATAACTATGTAAAGATCGTAATATTTGTTATGCGAAAGCGTTAATTTTTTCTTGAAATTGTTTTCTTTTTCTCTACATACACGGTGGTAAAGGGGCGACATATAGTTCCGAAAACAAACTAAAAACAAATCATCTAATTTTAAAATCGAAGTTCTTCAACTAGCGAACGTGACGTCGGGTCACAAAGAATAAATTGTATGTTTCGGGCAACGGTCGCAAAAAAGCTATGTAGGGTCTGGATTGAGTTTGTTTTTTTTTTTCCTTTTTTTAAAGACACATTTCGGTGTAAAACATTGAAAATTATCTAAAATGTGGCGAATACGGATTTCACGGAAAACAATTGGCGCTAAAAATTGTATGGTCGTTTTTTTTCGCTAGGCAAGGTCGGGTTGCCCGAAACACAGAATTTACATTTGTCCTAACGATATCAACGCACTGCAGTTTGTTAACTCCTATACATCGCTGGTATCATATTGACAGTCATCCCTTATGTTAGAATCAAATCAATTGGTATCCAACATGTTCTCATATGGGATGGGATACCACACATTTATATAAAATATTATAAGTTTTACAGGTAATCCGCCAATAAAGGTCATGGGCAATCGCTTCCTGTCACAGAAAAAATCTTATCAATATTAGGGTATTGTACGTAGAAAATTCAGTGGCCACCCACCCTGGCTGTTTAATAAAAGCACAAAACGTCAACATAAACAATGCGAACATGCGGATACATTCCAATTTTAATTCCGCTCAGAGAATATTTATTGAAATGTTCAGACTAAAACTGGTAGGTTTAATTTGCAGTTCAATCAGTGTATGAGTCGCGAAGGATTATTTGGTGGAAATTGATATGTCCGAAACGTTTGTTACAGTAAGAAAATAACTTTTACGAACAATAATGCACCTTATGTTTGTGTTTTCTTTTGCACATACATGTAAAAGAATATAAAACGATGGTTGAATTAGCAAGAGAGAAACAGCTATTTAACAACACCTTTTAGGCAAGTCAAAATTGCCTAAACAACACGTTACAACAAGCAAAGAAAACACGGGGTAAATATAAGACATTGGAATAGGGTCAAAAACTGGGTCATCGTCTTGGAACGGTCAAAGCAACCCATTGGCGGTTTCAACCGGTTTAATAGCTTACCAAAATAAAGTACTCTGTCCAGAAATAATGAATATCAAGGAATAGGTGATCATCATAGCAATTCAAATTTTTAATATACAAAAATGTTAAGTTTATTTGTACTTTAATGGGACTATGTCAAAGAAAAATTGGCTTCCTATTGCACTTTAAATTATATCATTTGATAGAAATGCCCTTTACTAAGACATGTGCATTAAATAAAGAAAAATAATATAATACACAATAAGATATTTGGTAAAAACGATTTAGCAAAAAAGCCTGAACAAATTTAAACCCCAAGAGGGTATCGAACTCACGATGTAGGAACCATATGAAGAATTGGCAGTAGACAGCGATTTAACCAACGGCGCTATCATGCATGGTACTGAAAATGCTTTAACAATTCTGACGTCAATATGTAAACAGGAAAAGGGCCAAACAAACACAACCCATATTTTACATTGATTTTTATCTCAGAACTGTAACACTCCTTCCCAATTATATATACCGTGTTTTTAACCGTTATTACATGCCAGATACATTAATATCTAAAGTTGATACTTTGATGTAAAAGTGTTGAAATATCACGACCGTTCTTAGCCAGTTATTTTTTGTAAATTTAATTTTGTATGTACATACATAAATATATATATATATACATTGTTCAATCGTTATAACGTAAAATATACATGTAATATATTGATGTGTTTAGACGATGTACTTTGTACAAGTCTTAATAAATTGTCTACATCTAAATTTCAGATGTTTGTAAGAAATTTCCTTCTTGAGGCCCTATTCGATAACATATTCCCTTTAATTGCTCAAAGGGTAGTTCTTGGATAGAGCAACGTTCTGATGCAGGATGAAAAGAAATAAAAAATAATGAAAAACGATGCGAAGCAAGCTCTGTTGCAATTGGTCTTCTAATGGCCCCTTTTTCATACAAAAATCACACGTCCAAAGATGATTACACAAACACAAATTTCTTTCCTTTGTCTTAGTTCATTTTATTCTGTGTTCTGTTCAGAGAACATTTCCCTACCCTTAAAATAAAATTTTAATGGACGGTGATAAGTTTTGACGACTCTGATGATGTTTTAAGTTTTTACCATGTGAAATGTTGGTCTTTGTTAGGTTTATTAATATCAAGTGAAATATATTTATAACTGCAATGCCAATCATGCACATCGTCTATTACATTTGCTTCTTACAGAAAATCTTACAATGTTTAATTAATGATTATGTTTTAATACCATTGTTTCGAATTGTATATATAGTATTTTAGAATCAAACTATATGTTTCCATCGGAGAAATATTTAAGAAATAATTGACGGGTAACTGTTTGTTATTGCGGTAATAACCAACGGTTTGGAGTTCCGATGCGTAGGAATTACACCACGAGGGCGGTAGACCGAGTGGTTTGATAACAAGCATCGGAACGACAAACCGTTGGTTATTACCGCAATAACCAACTGTTACCCGTTAATTATTTCGATTCTAACACGATCTAATATAAAATTCGTACTTTTAAAGGTTATGAATGAGAACTATGTTTATCTATACTCCGCCCATTTTCTGAGAAGTGCATTCACACGTGCGTTTCTTCGAATTTACGGAACTATTTTCAAAACATTAGGCTCCGCCCATAATTTGTGGCAGGATAATTATTTTTTCTTCTTTATCTATGGACCACTAGCCGAGTGCCGTGGTAGAATATCCAGTATGTGCCACTTACGCTGTTACACTTATCCGTAAGAGATTTTCCAATACTTTTTGCTCCAGATCTGTCTCCCAATACACACAGTTTTCAGTCTTGAAAGAGACCCCACCTACATATGGTCACAGTTATGTTTGTTTTAAAATTCCAATCCTGACGAATGCAATCTCCAATAACAGTTTTCCAGTGTTAGTGTTCTGACTTCCACAAGAGCGAACACCACTGTCATTACAGTACTAAGAGGTTATAGCCTCAAGTTTAAGTCAAACGAACTGAAGAAAAAAATGTGTTGAAACCTTTGTCTGCTCACACGCACCAAGAATGCCGTAAGATTATATGTAAAATACGTTCGTATATCATTGTGTTTTATTATATCAGACAAGCCGCCACTCTGTTATAAAGAGTCATTCCAGAACTGGCCATTTATATATGAGGCGCGTCGTTGGAAAACCGGACTTAATGCATGTGCGTAAAGTGTCGTCCCGGATTTTCTGTTCAAGGAAGTCTCTACTAAACATAAATCCACTGTAGGCAGAAAATGCCGTCCTGGATTAGCCTGTGCGGACTGCACAGGCTAATCCGGGATGACACTTTACGCACATGCATTAAGACCGGTTTTCCCACGATGCGCCTCAATGATAGTAATTATTGGGCCCTTTCCATTGTAACGGCTATTCAGTTTACAGCATTATTGTTTAAGGCTATGTCATGTATTATTTCAAATTACGTTTTCGTTTTCAAGTTCATATTCTGAGTCCAGTTGCAAAAACGGACACATTAGCTAGCGTCCGTAGTCGTTATGACATTGTTTATTTCTGAAAACTTAAATTTGGGGTGGTTTGTTACAACCTGAAGTGTAATAACGACCTGAAGTGTAATAAACTTTATTACATTATTACATTTGCTTGCCGCCCTGAAGTGTAATAACGCCCCAAAGTGTAATAAACTTTTATCTTTGTTGAAAATTGTATATCATCAAATACTAAACAAACATTCTTGAGAAATATAACGTATAATGGTATAAAAATGTGGTAATGCGACTGATGAATGAAAAACCAACATTGTTAACGATGTGATACACTTTGGACGGAATACAAGATTTATCAGTCTTTAAAACTAACAACATGTTTCTTTTGTTCATTTTGTAATGGTAGGTGAAAAAGCATCTATTTCACTTAAGAAGGAGACTATTCTACTGACTTCTTTTAATTCTTAACGCCTCGAAGTGTAATAAACGTTATTACATTATTACACTTGTTTACCGCCCTGAAGTGTTATAACGACCGGAATAGTAATACACTCTTTTTGTCTTAGTTAGAAATTGTATATTATTCTATCTTTAACAAACAAACGTGAACATTTAAAGGATTATGGTTTAGAATAGTGGCAATGCGACTGAAAAATGACAAACGAACAAAAATAGCGTTCTGATGTAGTTTTATCAGATTACACGATATCTGTATTAGCAACTAAAACAGTTTTTCCTTAGTCCATCAAGTGAAATAACATCAATTCCTAAAAAGACGGAGACTAGTGTCTAGTCTACCGACACCGTGAAAATCTTAACGTCCGGAAGTGTTTAAAACTTTATTAAATTATTACACTTGATTGTCGCCCTAAAGTGTAATAGAGCCCTGAAGTGTAAGAAACTTTTTCTTGGTAGGAAATGAAACTAAAAACAGAGTCTGTTCTACCAACCTCCTATATCTTAATACGTTAAGTGCAATAACGCCATGAAGTGTTATGAACTTTTTTTCTTGGTTGGAAATTGTATATAATTATATATTCGACAATCATAACTAAGAACTTTAATGAATTATGGTCTAGAATAGTGGTTATGCGACTGATGATTGACAAACGAACAATGTTAAACGACTTGATACACTTTTGACGGATTTCATGATTATCCGTCTTTACAACAAAAACGTTTTTCCTTTGTTCATCGTTTATACCTTTATAGGTTAGTGTTATGGCATTAATTTCACTAAAGACGGAATTTACTCTACCGAGATCCTGTTAATCGTAACGCCCTGAAGTGTAATAAACTTTGTTTTTATAACACTTATTTTTCGCCCTTAAGTGTAATAACGTCTAGATGTGTTATTATTTTTTTCATGATTGTAAAGTGTATATAACTATACATTTCACTTACAAACATTAAAAATATGATTGGTTATGGTCTAGACTAGGTTATTGCGACTGATAAATGGCAAAGGAACAATGTTATTGATGTGATACACGTTGGTCGGACTACATGATTTATCAGTCATTAACACGTAAAACATATTCCCTCTAGTCATCTATATAATAATATAATATATATAGGATCTGACACGAGTTGTCATTTCATATCATATTTTATTAAACGAGTTCAGGACTTTTGTTAGTAAGCGAGCCTTTGGCGAGCTTACTTACAAATTTCCTGGACGAGTTTAATAAATCATGGTATGAAATGACAACGAGTGTCTGATCTTTTTTATCACATGCTTTTACATTAGTAAAGAAAATTAATATTTACGTAAACGTCATGATAAAACCGGAAAGTTGTTTACATTGCGTGACGTCACTTGACGTTGCAACGTCATTGCAGCAAAATAACGTAACGCGATTGGTCAGTCAAACAAAAGTAGCCAATGAAAACGCTCAAAAAGCTATATTACATATGTTTAAGATAAAAATATTCGTAATTGTTATATTACATAGAAAACAAGGTGTAGCATGTGATAAATGCCACATTGTTTACTCTGCGAAACATTTTGCTACCAATGTGCTATCAGTAAGCCACCACGTGTTCATGTACAATTTTAGTGTTTGTGTGGCGTATGAATGGAAAAAGTGTAGATAAAACTACATGTAATATTATGTATTAAGGGATATGTTTTAAAGACTTTTAAACGTACAATGTACGAATGGTCATATTCATAGCAGAGATCGTCTTTTTTTCTATCTTAAGAAGAAACATTATAGTTTTATCATTATTTTATTTACGTACAGCTGTGGCATCGCAGAGGCTGAATGGAATTGCCTGACTCTCTGAGAAAGTATAGGAGAAGATAGGAACAGGACATAATTTATTTCTTGCAATTCGCCTTATCACTTGTTTGTTCCATATATTCTAGTTTGAATATTAAAACAAAAAAAACAAAAATAATGAGACCTGTTGACGATGAGACGTATAAAACCCTTTTACAGTTAGTTCAGGGTAAATACAAACGCAAGGTAAGTAAGAGAAGCACTGTCGAGAAAAGCGCCCTTGTGATGTTTTGGAGAAACAAACATCGTTTGTCTCTACGAGGAGAAAATCTCGTTCATGATGGAAAACTGGTTGTTCGCAAATCTTCCATTCAACAACTAGTCAAACAAAAATTCAAAGAAACGAAGGGTGCTGGTGCAAGAGCTGTTGCTTATTCTTTGAAAAGTAAGTACACATCCGTCAGTGAGACCAACGTGCGACGTGTTTTGACGAAGCATCAAAAGCATGGCGAAGTCCATGCTAAATTTACAAACAAACCACCGATAAAGCCAATTCATTCCAGCAACGTGTTTGAAAGAGTTCAGATTGACTTGCTAAAAATGCAAGAAATCTCCGTTTCTGAAACAACGTACAAGTACATTCTTACAATTGTTGATGTATTTTCAAGGTTCGTTTTCCTACGCCCCCTTGAAAGTAAATCCGCTGAGCACGTTGCAAGAGCGTTAAAGTCAGTGTTTTTAGAGAATGGGTACCCGCATATTCTTCAAAGTGACAATGGACCTGAATTTTTGGGAAATGTCAAGCGGTTTTTGAGGAGTAAGAAAGTAAAAGTCATCAAAAGCCGGCCTTACCATCCGCAAAGCCAGGGAAAAGTAGAGCGCCAGAACAGAATCATACGGTCTAAGATCAGGTATGATATGATGAAGAAAGCAAGAACGGGCTATAATTGGGTGGAATGTCTTGAAGACGTAGCCTCCGCAATGAATCGACAACCAAAAGAAGTGTTAGGCTACCAAACGCCATTCAACATTTATTTTGGCAGAGACATTGATGTTAATGAATCACGAAAAAAGGCAGCAGAGGCATCTGCATGATGTCATAGAAGAGTGATGGCCAGATACTGGAAGAGTAAAGCATGCTCAATATATCAAAAAGGAGATAAAGTCCTATTGAAATATCCCTTTGGTGCCAGAAGGGTTCCATATAAAGAGTATATTCTTCGTGGTGTAGTTTTGAAAAGGAACAAAACGTTTGACAAGTATCGGGACAATGAAGAAATCACACACGGTAGGTGGATAAGCGTTGAAAACATCACCAGTCGAACGATCGAAGAAGAACACAGACGGAGAAAATGGTCAATAAGAGAGTTTCAATTGATGGAGCAAAAACGCCAACACAAACGGAAGTACTATATTGTTCTTCATGACGACAACGTTTGCAGTGAGAACGATAACAGTCGAAGCAATTCATGCATTGAAACAGCAGACGTTTCATTTGAAAATCAATGCAGCAGGAATAGACATAAAGATGTACAATTATGGAGTGATCACAGGTCAAGAATTATTTATGACCCGGAAGGTGACGGCGACTGCCAATTTAGTGCCATTAGCAATCAACTGACTAAAGTTGGTTTGTACCAAAACGCCGCAAGCCTGCGCGAAATGGCCGTTACACATCTTGAAAACAATAGAGAGCACTACAAAGACTTTGTCCAAGGAAATATATCTGTGTACTTGGAAAGGATGAGGCAACCGACCACGTACGGAGACCATCTCACACTTGTTGCCCTTTCGAGAGAACTAAATTGCCAGTTTCTCATACTGAATTCAGAAGGCATTGACCATACAAGACTTGTGTCTAACGATGGAGTATATGCAGAAGATATTGCCTCTTACACATTGGGTTACTTGCCTGAAAACAAAGGCGAACATTATGTTTCCCTAGCCCTGGAAGAATCGTACAAACTGGGTTTGCTACGGAAGTTTCACAGAGAAACCGGATCGAGAGAAATCGAAACAGACTTTACTGTTGAACCCGATTGTGACATAAATCTGCAACACCTACAAAGACACATTGATATGCATGAAAATGAGAACACAGATGATGTTGAACTTGAGAGAGAAGACGAACGGGAAGCTGAATCGAGAGAGACCTATAGAGACACAATCGATACACCTGAATATGGGATACAATCAGAACCCAGAGAAATCAATCACATTGATGATGAAAATGATGATCCTTCCTTAGACAGACCTTTACTTCCGAACGAGATTTTACGTGAAATAGTTATTGTGACAGTTTCTCTATATCCTCATATGCGCTACACCTTGCAACGAGTTTCGTTATTATTCGCCGATGTAGTTCGTTCCATTGGCTATCGACGAATTTTACTAAGCCCTTCACGAATGTCCTCTGTACCACGACCTGTCAGTGTAGCGCGATTAAGTCGCACGTTTGGGCGTAAAAGTGGCGTCATGTGCGGCGTAAGATCGCTCCTTAGGTTTGCTGGGTCAAGGTGGTATTCCGCTTGGCTCGGGCTGTACGCAATAGGAGGTAACTGGTATGAGCTACGTGACGTACATTGGCAGTGAACTTTTGATTGTGAGCATCTTTTAAATTGGTAAGCACAATTGCTTCATACGCGAGAAAGGGACAGACATATCTTAAATTAGACTAGTGTCTACTGTTAGTCTTCGCGACTAATTGTTCTACCAACTCGAAACGTCCAATGCACACAAAATTACAGGGGTGCTTGTCGAATGTTTTTTTTATTGAGTGTGTTGATATGATTTTATGTACAAAATATCATTTTGGCAAAATCAGGGAATTATGCTTATTGTCTTTATATACTCGTGTGCTTGTTTTACATTTCACCTTAACCTTGTATATTGCAGTTATTCTACAATAAAAAATGATTTAAAATGAACACTTGAAGATACACAAAACTTTGATTTATTTTTTTTTCACACTAGTTGCTCATTAATCTTTCTTTTTGTCCATACATATTCTATTTGAATGATTAAAGAACTACAATAAACAGATTATGAAATAAGTCCCAAAACGATGAAAACCCGATATTCTTTATTTAGTTTGTCTTTTAATAGAAGCCAGTGGTATTTTATTGTAGATTGGGTGTACTTGGTAATATCCGCGCTTTCAGTGTAATTAATACATTTTCGTAGCTTCCACAATTTGAACTAACATTTCTTTTGAAACTATTGTCTCTAACCTGTCGAAAGAATCTACATAGGTAGAATTTTGTCGATTTACAATGATCATATGTTCCTAAAAAACACATAAAAAAACACACACAAAAAACACAAAAAAAACTAAACAAAAAAAAAGTTCAATAAATACCCCCTCCTTGTTTGGGACCTCTTCGTGGTGAGGGGAGTAACGTGTACCCATGAGACAGACACCGCGTTTCTGCATAAAGGATACATGGCTAACACCAAACCTATTTCACATTTCGCTATTTTTATGTAAATGCATTTCGAGGATATTGACACTTTCAGAGAATCCATAAGAATTCACTGTTTACTACTTGTATGTTCCATATATTAAACAGATAACATTATAGGCTTGAAAGCCTCAGGTTGAAAATTAAAGTATTTTCAAATATGTTGGATACCAGCTACGTTGGTATTCTAGAAAAAGAGAAAGAAGATGCTCTGGCACCATAATCAGTTATCGGACTATTAGTTGGATGGGTTGATTTGTTGGATTAATGCTATAAAGTCTATTACAACACGGGCGTTAAGACGTACACAATCTTGGTAGAATAGAAACCGTCTTTAGTAAAATTGATGCTTTTACACTTTCAATTATACGATGAACGAAGGAAAAATATTTTTCTTTAGTTGTAATGACTGATAAAACTTGTAGTCCGTCAAAAGTGTATCAATCGTAAACATTTTTGGTATGTCATTCATCAGTCGCATTACCTTATTTCAATACCATAATGCATTATATTTCTCAAGAATGTTTGTTTGGTATTCGATGATATGCAATTGTCAACCAAGAAAAAAGTTCATTACACTTCAGGGCGTTATTAAACTTCAGGGCGGAAAACAAGTGTTATAATGTAATAAAGTTTATTACACTTCGAGGCTTTAATAATTAAAAGAAGTCGGTAGAATAGTCTCCGTGTTTAGTTTCAAAGTTTATTGGCAATCCGGCATACTGCCTTTGGCCAAATACATATACACAAAAGAAAAAAAAATATGGCCGAGACAGGGAATCATACAATATAACGTATTTAAAGATGAATAAGTATGAGATTCAAGAAACAATCAAGCGTTTCAATAGAAGGCGACGAATTCAAGTCATTAGTGTCATTAGCATTAAATGTACTGCTATGTGCAGTATTCGATGATTGTCTAAAATGGTTTAAAAATTGATCCATGTTGATATCATTACTGTTTGAAACATTTTTATTTTTATATTTGTTTATATATCGCCAAAACTGTTTTGGATTGTTTTTGCTTAACTTCGCTAATGTATGTTTTTCTTTATTGTAATAATCGCCTTTTGACTCCCTTTTAACGCAGCAATATTTATTTCTGGCATCTAAAAATCTAATCTTGTTCGCGTCACAGGGATAACGTTTAGAGATTCTCTTACATTCATAGAACTCTTTTTTGTTTTGTCTACATGCCTCATTAAACCACAAGGATTTCTTCACATATTTATTTTTACGTTTGTTACTGCCTGTGTGTACAGTTTTACCGTTAAGCTGAAAAGAGATATCAAAAATAGTAGTCGATAAAGCATCGATACAGCTATCCAGATTGTCACTCTCGATAACAAGTTATTTGTAATTTCATCAAAAATGTACCTTTTATCTTCTAAAGTATTATTTAACAAATCTATATGACTTTGTTTCCAATCTATCTTTTCAAAGCTGTGGCCTTGTTTATATGTTATACATTTATCACAAAGCAAGGTAAATTCAATCGGACAATGATCAGAAAATTCGTTCAAATCAAGTACATTCATAGTGCTTATACACGTGTACATATTGTAATTTACGATCACATAATCAACAGTGCTTGCACCTAAAGTATTTCTACAAAGATTATAACATGTGTAGAGTCCTGGTTCTAGACGCCCATTAGCAATAAACACACTATTTTCTTTACAAAGCGTAAGAAGTTTATTACCGAACGTATTCGTTTGCCGATCCGCAGATAATCGTTGCGGTAGAATATCAATAGGTACATCAGGCACAGGCATATTAATGTAGCGGTCGAGATTTAAATTATCTATCACGTCCGACCTTTGACCTATTCGCGAGTTAAAATCTCCTGTTAAAATAACATCACCAAGTTGACTAAACATTTTTAAATCGTTCGATATTTGATCAAAAAAATCTAAATCTTGGAGTTTGGAATTTATGTTACTGTACACAGGGGACTCAGCTGGTGGTATATAGCAACAACAAATATATACATCGTTTTCAAAACCGAAAAAAGATTTAAGTAGTTTACACCAAATAATCCCTTTTTCATTTATATTTAAAACTTCAATTTTACCCTGATATACTGTTTTATAGTAAAATATTACACCTCCGCTATGTCTTTTCGCATTTCTGTTTGCACTTCGGACGTGGGCATGAGAAACACTCAAAATTGTCAATATGGATATTAGTTGATTTTGCATTCCAAGTTACTGTAAATATTAATATGTCATGTTTATTAATGAAGTTTAAATAATCGCTGTCCTCAAGTTTGGAAACAAGACCCTGCACATTCCAGGATAAAACAGTAAGCTGCTTCCGGTCGTCTCCCTAACTGCTAGTCGGAAGTTCATGGTCCTGGCGGCTTCCGGTGCTATTAAGACGTTGCCCTCCGTATTCGCGTCGGCCACGTGGGGGCAGTTCCGGTACTGGACCAGGAGGTGGACGGTCATGTGTGTATTTGACACGGTCGATGTACAGCGTGTCATAGGATACACTCGCCTGTTTTCCATTCTGGTTAGCCTCAATTAAATATGGCAAAAGTTTCTTTCGGCGTTCTTGAATTTGCTTTGGAAACTGGTCGCTCACGCGGAAATTACCGTCTTTAAGCTTTTCCCGTGCCGCTGATTTCACGGTCTCTTTGTCACCATAGTAATTAAACTTGGCTACTATTGGTCTTTTCTTGCCATGTTGATAAGGCCCTAGCCTATGCGCCCTGTCGATTTTCATCTGTGAAGCTGCGCTTTGAATTCTTAAATTATTTTCACAAAAATGTAAAACTTTTTCAGCACAATTTTCGGAATTTCGGCCTTCAAAGCTAGTTTCTTCGTCTAAATTAAAGAAAAGCAAATTGTCACGCATTGATCTTGCTTGGAGATCGATGATGGTTTCATTTAGGTCAATGTTTTCATTCCGAAGAGAAGTTATATTTCTTGACAAGGCATCAATATTTGTTTTCATTTCATCACTTGTATTACTGTCAAAAGAACGACTTTTCTCAATATCCGAAAGCCTTTTTTCTGACTCATTAAATTTGGATTCTAGCGAAGCTACTTTCGATTCAACATGGATAACTTGTTCGAGATGGTTTTTACGTCGGTTTCAATTTGGTCTAATTTCGATAGTTTTGATTGCATTTGCTTTTGGGTAGATTCGATGCTGTTCAATTTACTGAGTATTGTTTTATACATATCTGAAATAGTGAAATAGATGCCATTTTACGTACCATTACAAAATGAACAAAAGAAACATGTTGTTAGTTTTAAAGACTGATAAATCTTGTAGTCCGTCCAAAGTGTATCACATCGTTAACAATGTTGGTTTTTCATTCATCAGTCGCATTACCACATTTTTATACCATTATACGTTATATTTCTCAAAAATGTTTGTTTAGTATTTGATGATATACAATTTTCAACACAGAAAAAAGTTTATTACACTTTGGGGCGTTATTACACTTCAGGGCGGCAAGCAATTGTAATAATGTAATAAAGTTTATTACACTTCAGGTCGTTATTACAGTGGTTTGTTGTTAATAAATATAAAACAATTTCGACAAAAACATTGCTCATATAACAAATTAAATTTAATTCTTTGCAACTGGATCCAGGTCAGTTTTGCTACAATGTATTACCAGTATGTAGCAAAATATTTAATTGAATTGTTTCGCATATTGCTCAAAACACCTAAAAGTCTCATTTTTCCAATTGTTTACGCTTTCCAACTCGATTTTTCACATTGTCAAATTATTTTTTTTTCGTTTAGGCATCCGAAAACCTACCAGCCCGAGGACGCTAAACATAGAATCAAATTGGTATGGCCTAATTTCTTTTTGATAATCAGGGGGGGGTAGCGGCGGGCAAATACGGGACTTTAGACTGAAAGCAATCCGACAGGCGGGAATACGACACGCCGAATGATTCCGGGTCCCGGGAAATAGACTTTGTTCGATTTTAGATCCCGATAATATTGGCCCCGAGCCAGTTGATACACCAATTAAGCATCCCCCATTGAGGGGTTTTAGACAAAAGGTTTGGCCCTAGGGTGGGGAATTAGATCCCCAAAAATACAATTAGTCTAATTCCCCTGGGACTGCCCGCCGCTCCCCTCCTGGGGGAAAATATTGATAGGTGCATAAAGGTTGCACGTGCTTGACATTTGCTTGTTAACCGGATATCAGCACAATTATTAATTTATGTCACACTGGTTAGCGAAAGAACGTCTGCTTTATCGGAAGCTTGTGAATACATTTAGGGTTAACTCCCTATAGAGGCATAGTATGTTGTATTGGAAAATATCTTTCTTGGTAATTATTTCACACCGTATTTTGTAGAAATCGGTGTTCATTCTTCCAGTGATGCTATGCATTGTATTGGAAAACTTTATGTCTTTGTCACAATTCCACACATTGTCTTGGTGAAAGCGTTTGTTTGTGCTACCTTAGTGTCTTCAATCGTGATACATCGACTATCTCCGGAATGCTCCGTAAGATAGATCTCGTGTCTATAGAGGAGCCATCTTGGCTTGATGGCTCCGCGTGACCCGCCTGTGTTATAAGGCTATAAACGACGCGCGTTAAAATAGCACCACATTCTATGTCGAAACGATGATAAAAGAAGAAAAGTAGATGTATATTTTATAGGCATCTTGACCTATTATCCAAAAGGCTTACTTTGCAAACATAATTTCAAGAAATTTTAATCCGATATCGAAACGGATTCTTGTGTTTACAAAGTGTCCAAACTGAAAGCGAGACTGGACTTACTAGTAAAACAGATTTTAACTGAGTGAAATTTTAAGTTCAATTGTATTGATAAAACAAGGTTTGGGGGAAGAATCAAATAAAGATAATGAAAATATACACACACTACGGACTGCCATTGCGTTTTACTACTGGCTTAGGAAAAGGCCTTATTTGTCAGGTAAAATAACATGTTTTAATAATTGATTTATTATTTTTTATAATTTAATGTACTTCATACATTTTATGTTGTTAATGTTATTATCATAAAGTATTATTATATTCTTCAGTATATCCAGTTCGTTAATTTGTATACAATAATTAAAGGTATGCAATTTAATAGTATTTCTGTTATTATTATTATAATTATTATCATTATATTGTTATATCATTTGTTTCATTGTATTCATTAACATGTATCTAATGTCCATGGTTTCTTATTAGTAATTTACCTAAGTTAATCTGTTTATAGTGTGTTTGCAACATTAATATTGTTACATAAGCTATGAGTAGTTGGCATAATTCTTGTTAACTAGTACAACTAATTTAAGTCGAAATAGCATTACACTTTTTGTTTACGTTTACCTTTACATCGCATGCTTAATTACAAAATGTTCCTTAAAATTTAGTCACATGTCCCTTTTTACAGGTGAACTGAATTTTGCAAGTCTGTCATCTCCCGAAGAATACCAAACCTGGCTGTGACTGGTACCCCTACAAGAGCTCAATGAGAACTTACAGTTTAAAATTTTTTGAATTAATGAAATCAGAAACCTAGCATTTTTTCTACAAGCAAGTAAACAACCCAGACGGGACATTTCCTTAATATGATAGTATTCAGTTATTATATCTAGCCAGTAGAAACACATGAAATATGCCTTTATTAACAAGATTACCAATTATACTGTATTTAGTGATGTATCTGCTATGATGAACTTTGAAGGAAGCAGTATGAATCTATATAGTGTAATGATATGGTGATGAAGTGAATCACCTTATATATTTTAATTGTTTTTAACAAATTATAACCATTTAATGTCAATTTTTTTCTCCTGAAATCAAACATGAAAGTGACATTTACACAAAATATGAAATATAATAATCTGTACTCGTCGAGTTTATTTAACTATATTTTTGATTAATATTTTCAGGAGCGTGTTGTTAATATCATTAAGCAAATCCAAAAATTTAAGTAATGTGAGCTAATTTTCAATACACAATTTCATGCCGAAGTGGCAGGTTTATTTTACATTTAAAATGTGGAGGACAATAGGTATGGATACAACTTTAATATTACATATCCATCAATCAGTATATTTGACAAAAGCAAACTTTGGTAGTGTAGCCTACATTTAAGAATAATTAAGAAAGCAAAATAACAGTTACACATTCTGCATAAACTGGAAACATCTTTACCTGTGGACTAGTTACATTACGATCAAGGTGTTGAGTGAATGATGTCAAAAGCACCATAACTATGAAACACTAGTACGTATGTTTCAGTGTTCCACAAAAATGATGCTGAAGATAACTCAGCATATTTCGAAACTCCAGTTGGCTTCAAATAGAGCCGAATATAACATTATTCCACAGCCGAATGGCATCACATATTATTTACCGTACTGTTGTTTGGGTAATTATTAACTCCGATCACGTTATTTATAATAATTTCCAATAATTTTAAACATTTTCGTGTGCATGTGTTGATCGAAATTTCAATACTGTAGCTTATGGGCGCAGCCATTTTTGATGATCATGTGATTGAAAGTAGTTCAAAATGTCACATGATGTTCCAGAGGCGATTTATTTTTAGAATCGCCTGTGTACCCAGAGTGTAGTGTCTTTATATCACTCCTACTAACTTTGACCTATATGACCTACAACCTTCTTGTCTAACTAATAATAAATAGGTCACCGTTTATGCGATACTAGTGTCCTTATATCATTCCTTTTAACTTTGACCTATATGACTTCAACTTAGACAATTCGCAATAAATAGGTCACATTACCATTGTCGGCACTGTATTATTATGCATGATATATTATACGTTCTGGAGGAGTGACTTACATTTTAATATCCATATATCGTCAATGAATTGAAAATATATAATGCCCTACACAGTTCTGATTCTTTAATTCCATTGCTCATAACTTGATTATTGTTGAGAATCGCTTGTATAGGTATAATGTTAAAGCATGTGTTAAAATATAATATTTGTCTAATACATACTGTAACGTGTAATGGCATGAATTTACAATGGAATGCTTGTTATGAGCAAGAGAAAATAATAGATACGCGACACGAAAATGTTGCTTTGCAAAATACTTTTTTCAAAGTTATATGCATCATTAAAACATTTGGAACTGGACCTTCTTACCATACATGCGTTATTATTTGGCTAAACTGTTATTATACTTCTATTTTGTGTTTCCTGAAATCGGAGGAGCATAGTATCGCGTCCGTCCGTCCGTCCGTCCGTCCGTCAGTCTTACGTCCTGTCCATGGATTTCCTAGCAATAAAAAAGGAATAAATCAATGAATTCATTAACACGTATTGCATTCAGTACCAGGCATATATGGGCATATTATGAGAACTTCTCTCTTCGATGAGGTTTCATGGAATTATGGGCCCTTGGTAATGCTGAAAACAGTGTATTGTGTGACATTCGTGCCAGGTCAATTTGTCAGCTACCACTGGCAATAATTGAAATGAACTTTGTGAAAGTCAGTGTGGAAAGGAGGTGGGCATATTCAGGATGTCATGCTTTAATGATTTATCTTGGAGTTATGGGCCTTCGGTTATGCTGCAAATAGTGTATCGTGCGTCATTCGAGTCGGTCAATTTATCAGCAACCACTGGCAAAAATTGAATGGAACTTGATGAAAGTCAGTATAAAGAAGAGATGAGTATATTCAGGATGGCATGCTTCGATGATTTGTCTTGGAGTTATGTGCCTTTGGTTGCTGTCTTAGTTAAGGGAGACGCATTATGTATATCTTGAGTGGTATTGCATGTAGCTTAACCTTAGATGATGGTGATATTTAAGGTAGTTAACATGTAACATACACGTGAAACTATATGGCCGTGGGTGCCGTTTAGTTTCAATCTGACGTGGTAGTTTACATTTAATATACCCTGTATTATGTTCCGTACAGTTACGATGAGGGGGATTCTTTATGTCTTATTTTCGCGACATTGCATGTGGCTTAGTTAAGAATGGCACATTGGTTCGCGCTAGCATGAACTTGCTAGCAGTTTAAATGAGGATCACTCTTTGTGTTTGACTTGCAAGACACTGCATATGGCCTTGATAAGGGTGCCACATTGGTTAGCACTAGTATGAACTTGCTAGCACTTTAAATGAGGGTGACTCTTTGTGTTTGACTTGCAAGACATTGCATGTGGCCCTGATAAGTGTGCCACATTAGGTAGCACTAGCATAAATTGGCAAGCAGTTTAAATGAGGGTGACTCTTTTTGTTTGAATTGCAAGACATTGCATGTGGCCTGATAAGGGTGGCACATTAGGTAGCACTAGCATAAATAAGCAAGCAGTTTAAATGAGGGTGACTCTTTGTGTTTGACTTGCAAGACATTGCATGTGGCCCTGATAAGGGTGCCACATTAGGTAGCACTTGCATGATTTTGTAAGCAGTTTAAATGAGGGTGACTCTTTGTGTTTGACTTGCAAGACATTGCATGTGGCCCTGATAAGGGTGCCACATTAGGTAGCACTAGCATAAATTTGTAAGCAGTTTAAATGAGGATGATTCTTTGTGTTTCACTTGCAAGACATTGCATGTGGCTTAGTTAAGGGTTGCACATTGGTTAGCGCTAGCATGAACTTGCAAGCAGTTTAGATGAGGGGAATCTTTATATTTGACTTGCAAGACATTGCATGTTGCCTTGATAAGGGTGCCACATTGGTTCGCACTAGCATGAACTTGCAATAAGTTAAGATGAGGACGACGCAAAGGTTGACTTAATTTGCCTGTTTTTGCATGTTGATTACATTTATGGGTACAAACTGCATGTCACAGTTTGACAAGACTGACAAAGAGGGTATAACTGTTATACTTGTAATTAGGTTGTATGATGGTAAAATTAAATTATTTTACTAACACAAAGGACGTAGCACCTATTTACCATGGAAGTGTCAGATAGAGCCATGCACAAAATTGATTCATGTTAAAGTTGCTTACCGATTAAAATGCATCAACGCGTTAAGCATTGTAATTCTGTGTGACAGGTGCACAGTTCACATTAAATGATTGACTTAAATATGCGTGTACTAGATATTTTAAATGACATCTTAAGTACTATGTATGTCATGAGGTAAACACATATGTGTGGCATGTATAAAAACTTCATATTTATGTAACCTACGTTTTGGCCAAGTGTATTATATAGTTTTAATGATATTTTAAGAACTATTTATCTCATGAGGTAAACAAATATGTATGAAAGGTACACAAATTTAGGGCATGTATATAACTTAAATGTGTCATCATAATAAAATTATAATAGTGTTGATATGCAACATTTGTGTTTTTGTTGTTTAATTGTACTCTGACGAAAGCATGTACATTTGGGCTGAGGCTTTTTATTCATTATGTGGGAAATTTTCAATTTAAATTCAACTGCGTGTAATTTCATGGCATAATTTTGTTTTAAGCAAATATCATTATGTACGGTAAGCTGTAATATTGTGTAATGTGCGTTTGAACTTAAAATGTATCAGTGTTGATGGTATGGGTTTTCAAACTAATGTGTGTCTGTATTTAAGTAACGGGTTCCCTTAACGAATTAACATTGTCTTAAAACGCAAACGAGTTCCTGTGTTTGTTGCAATTGTAATTAATGTCAATCACTGAATAATATATACGTGTAAGACTTATATGACATCATATGTTTAGCTTTCACTTATTGAATCATTTTGAAATCGATTCGTTTACGTTAAATCACGTTGTGAACAAAGCTATTGACAAATATTCCGCGAACCTGCCAGTGTGTGGTTTTGCTGTTGGTTTTTAAATAACTATCGTGACGTCATCTTCGATGGCACGTGCTTATGTATTGACCACACATAGTCGTGGATAACCTTGGAGAGAAGTCTTCATTTACGGCCCTGAAGAATTCTGTTCCGTTTTTATGACAAAAGACAGATCTTCATGACGCTTATGGGATAAAAGTGAAGAAGTAAATTATGTGTAGACTTTAATCCTGTTTCTTTGTACATTATTACGTGGAAAATAAATATTCGGCGTATTTTACGTATTTTTCACAGATGTTTAGTTGTATTCAATAGACTATTTCTTATATGTAAATCAGTGGCGTTATAACACCGCCATAAAAGGTAAATGGGTAACACGCCGGCTTGTTTGTTTGTTGAGAATCTATTCATTTGCTGTTTTGAAACGCTGTGTTTATTGATGGTTTGTACTTCATCTTGTGGCGAAGTGACCTAAGTTGTGTTTGTAAAACGGTAACAAACGTCGTAAGTCAATTTTGTTTATGAATAAAAGAAGATAATGTTAATGTCGGTATGAAGAATTACAGGATGTGTGTTCGTAATATACGAATGTACCTTGTTTAACGACAGTGACATACATATGTTAAATATTTATTTAGTTTTTAGTAAACTACCATTTGAACATTTAACTTACTACATTATAACGTATTATATTGTCATTTCATTGATCAAACTATTGTTATATTTTAATATATTTTTCGATAGTTTAGTTGTAGCCCATTCTAGTCACTTGTCGAAATTTAAGTGTACTTTAAAATAGAGAATATAAATGAATGCTTTAAAAAAAAAGAACAATTTACAAGAAACAATATATGTTTAGTTGTATTCAATAGACTATTTCTTATATGTAAATCAGTGGCGTTATAACACCGCCATAAAAGGTAAATGGGTAACACGCCGGCTTGTTTGTTTGCTGAGAATCTATTCATTTGCTGTTTTGAAACGCTGTGTTTATTGATGGTTTGTACTTCATCTTGTGGCGAAGTGACCTAAGTTGTGTTTGTAAAACGGTAACAAACGTCGTAAGTCAATTTTGTTTATGAATAAAAGAACATAATGTTAATGTCGGTATGAAGAATTACAGGATGTGTGTTTGTAATATACGAATGTACCTTGTTTAACGACGGTGACATACATATGTTAAATATTTATTTAGTTTTTAGTAAACTACCATTTGAACATTTAACTTACTACATTATAACGTATTATATTGTCATTTCATTGATCAAACTATTGTTATATTTTAATATATTTTTCGATAGTTTAGTTCTAGCCCATTCTAGTCACTTGTCGAAATTTAAGTGTACTTCAAAATAGAGAATATAAATGAATGCTTTAAAAAAAAAAGAACAATTTACAAGAAACAATATATTTTACCAAGTTTGAAATGTAACTCAGACCTAACAACTTACTTTTCCTTTTATTTTAGTTCTTCATAGAAAAGTTGTACATCATACTTGTCAGCGTTATATTGTGATATTGATGCACACATTTGGAAACATGGCCATATTATAACTATGATATTATTACACTGTGCTGGTTTATACATTTAAAAATCATGTTTGATACTTACCTACGATATGTGTTATTATACTGCATCATATTCATATTAAGCAAATGGTATTAGTTGAGGTGATTAAGGTTGCATCACTTGTTTATTTATTGTAATGACCTTATATTTACTGGTAGACAGATTTGAGATTTCTGTAAACGGATTCGGTGGGTCAAGAAACACATTCCAAAAGGTAATCAGTAACACAGTAAACAATACTTGTCAAAATCTAAAGTGCAGGCTTAAAAGATGTAAAGTTATGCACTGACACAAAAACTATACAAACTAACAAAAAAGAATGCAAGGTATGGAGCAGGATGTACTGGACCTTCACGTACCTTTGGACGAGGTTAATAAAATGGATAAGAATTTAAAAAAAGTACATAAATTAATTACTTTTCTAAACTACTGTGTAGTGCATATTTGTATTTATATATTCCATGTCAAGTAATTGATCATGCTATGCATGAGCACAATATATATTACTGTTTCTGCATCAATAATCCATAATTTAATGAATAATAGAGAATCTACATATTTTCACCTAAAATGACGCTTAAACGCAACTAATCAAGTGTTGATGCCTTATATTTATGCTCTTCCTTAATGTCAAACCTGACCAGAATTAGGCTAAGAATTCGCTACCCACTAGCCAGTGGCCACGGTTCTGTGCTCTTTTCTTCATCAATAACCGGTTACCCAACTCTAAACTGTTTATGGTTTTTTCAGATACAAGTTTAATGTTGTTACAAAATTGCATTGAACTTAAAAGGTTTGGCATTAATCGCTTCAATATTAATTATGGTAGAACAGTATATACATATTATAAATCACTAATACCATCTCTGAAATACTATATGAAAGAATTTAAACCTTGTAATTGATTCAAAAACCGCTTTCCCGAGGGATGAACTCGTCTTAGATTTTTAACTTCTCGGCAGCATTGTTTACAAATCCCTGGCAAGTGGACATCCTCTGAATCCATGGACCACACTTAATAATATTATGTATTTCTGGATCATCTTGCAAATCTTGCTCACATCTTGCTTAAGATAATTTACTCTAACATTTATAACATAACTGTTGAACTAGTCATAAAAAACAAAATCAAAGAAAATGAAACGTCTCAATAACAACAAATTGTTCATAAAAATCTTCTTTTGACAGTTTGTTTGCCTCAAATAATTTAGCTCCACCTATGCTGGAGGATTAATTTCCATTAATTGATCTGATAGGGAAAATGTTTAACTTAAATTGTAATTTAATAAAAAAAAGTTCAGATTAAATTTTCTTAAAACGTTCCGATTACATTTTCGTTGTGAACTGCAATGTTGTTCACCAAAGAGTAAAATAAGAAACACATGTTCAATATTTACTAGTTTGCAACATTTTCATGTAAAATGAAATATACATGAGACAGTCACAGATGTATGAAATTTATGTTTTAAAAAATTTACTAACTGATAGTGTGGAGCTTTGTGAATACAGACCGAGTGCATCACAACCACTACCATGGGCTATGTTGTGTAAGGTAGTTACAGACCGAGTGCATCACAACCACTACCATGAGCTATGTTGTGTAAGGTAGTTACAGACCGAGTGCATCACAACCACTACCATGGGCTATGTTGTGTAAGGTAGTTACAAACCGAGTGCATCACAACCACTACCATGTGCTATGTTGTGTAAGGTAGTTACAGACCGAGTACATCACAACCACTACCATGGGCTGTGTTGTGTAAGGTAGTTACAGACCGAGTGCATCACAACCACTACCATGGGCTATGTTGTGTAAGGTAGTTACAAACCGAGTGCATCACAACCACTACCATGGGCTGTGTTGTGTAAGGTAGTTACAGACCGTGTGCATCACAACCACTACCACGGGCTATGTTGTGTAAGGTAGTTACAGAGCGAGTGCATCACAACCACTACCACGGGCTATGTTGTGTAAGGTAGTTACAGACCGTGTGCATCACAACCACTACTATGGGCTATGTTGTGTAAGGTAGTTACAGATCGAGTGCCTCACACTCACTACCATGGGCTAAGGTAGTTTTACAGCTAATAAGGTAATATCTATTAAAATGACTGGACAAAATAGCTTAATTAACTTGAATAATTATCATTGTCATTTCTGGAAGCTTCCATACTGCGTTGACTCCACTATTTAAAACTAGGTTAGCATTGATATATCACGGTATTCTACAGTGCATCGTTGTCATTTTAGAACAGCCACAATACCAGATGAAATTCTTAAAACAATAATTTATTGTTTTATGGATGTAAGAAAATCAAAACATTAAATTTATGTGTACTATATGTTGATCGTGTGTTCATTAGTTCTGAAATGAAAGCTGATTATAGCATAAAAATACACATTTATAGCATAAGGCAAAATTTATTACACTCTAGTGCATTTTGCAGCAGATTTATTGTATTATTACCGACTCGAATACTAAGAAAATAATATATACGCCGTTGGTTCTGTATTATGAATTATTTATAACACGATTTTTATGCTATTGCGTCGTTTGTCGTAAGCAAGATTTTATTTTCAAATGCATATAACCTTGATGCACACTTCTATATAATTGATTGTTACGGTGAGAAAACCTAGGTGGTGAAAACGTTTAGTGTTCAGTACTTGTGTTTAAGCTGATATTTCATGTAATACAGTTTCTCATTCATACTTCTCTTGGAACTTTCAGACATGCATGCAAATGTTAAAAAGGCAAAACATTATAACAAGCTTACTGAACTGGAAATATTCTGTTTTGTTCAGACTTGAGTGCGTTGTTGAAAATGTCAGCTGTTGAATGTTTATATTGGCCACTTCGATGTTGTTTATATGATAGATAATTTGAAAGTACCCATTTAATAATTTAAAATTTAATTTTCTATCAGTCGCTTAGATAAACAACTAATCCACACACATCAAGCATTGCACCAAATACAACTCGTTTAGCATTTCTGAGTTGGTTGCATTAGACATTTGGTTGATGTTTTGGAGCGTTTTCTGTATATGTATATGTGAAGTTAGATATTTCAGATTAATATGACATTTTTTGAAATATGTTATCGATTGTAACACTGAAATATCAAGTGACTATAATTTCAGATACATGCAATGTGTCAAGACTATAATCGCTTTCGATGTGCTGAGGCCAGTGTTAGGCCAATGTAAGATGTTGGAAGCTATCATGCTCTTGGGTTGTCATTGAATTACTGGGATCTTGTTACTGTGTTAGGTTTCCATATACATATTATATAAGGGAGGCGTGTCTTGGGAAAACCGAGCTTAATGCATGTGCGTAAAGTGTCGTCCTGGTTCAGCCTGTGAAGTCCACACAGGCTGATCCGGGACGACACGTTCCGCTTTTATGGTATTTTCTGTTTCAAGGGAGTTTCTTCTAAACATAAATCCACTGTAGGCGGAAAGTGCCGTCCTGGATTAGCCTGCGGGACTGCACAGGCTAATCCGGGACGACACTTTACGCACATGCATTAAGTCCGGTTTTCCCACGACGCGCCTCATTTGTAGATTACACAAATTTACGACTTCAATATTTTAAAATTATGAAAAAACTGTGTTGTAGAATGTACATTTTGGGTCTGCTTATTATATTTGGTAACAACTTGATTTTGCTTTGCTATGATCAGTGACTGACACACAACTCACAAGTTGTTATCTCAAATATCACTGTATCAAGTGTTTGTGATTTATGTCTGTTTAGGGTCATGCTTGTGTTTGTGTCTCTGTTACTGCCCTTGTTACTGCCTGAAGTAATCTTGTCTTGCTACTAGTGCTACTTTGTCTTATTTATAAAAGCATGCAATCCATACTATTTAACCATTCCCGCAACTACTTTTTATATATACTAAAACAGAAAAGAAACACTCACTCTTGCTTTGGATGTGTCCGTTGCTTGTTCTTAGCATGCTAAATTGTAATTGCATTACCTAATATATCTACCCTTTGATAAAGATAAGATAAGATTTACGCACATGCATTAAGCCCGGTTTTCCCTCGACACGCCTCAAATTTATTAGGGATCTTTGTACCCAGGGTGTCTGTACCGATTTGAAATCATATGGCTGGATTAAGTGTCCAAATACTTACAGGGCAAACTTTTCAAATCGCTTGCAGGCTAGTACTTTGGTGCTCCACGGAGGATGCTGGACTAAGGAGGCTGGGTAGTATTTTTACGTAACTATAATATATATATATAATATTATTATGTGTCTTCGTTTCAAAGGCGCATAGACGTTGCTGGGTTATGTTTCCATATATTTACAACTTTGCAACCCGCTTATAAATTCAGTACTTTGGTTCCCCTTCGGAGGATGCAAGGCTAAGGGGGCTGCATTGTATTTCAATGTAACCATATATGAATCGTATTGGGATCCCATACTAGGCTGGTTTATGTCTCCATATACTAACAACTTTGCAACTCGCTTATAAACTCAGTACTATTGTGCACCACGCAGGATGCAAGGCCAAGGGGGCTGTATTGTATTTCAATGTAACTATATATAAATCGTATTGGGATCCCATACTAAGGCTGGGTTATGTTTCCATACACTTACAACTTTGCAACTCGCTTTTAAACTCAGTACTATTGTGCACCACGCAGGATGCAAGGCCAAGGGGGGCTGTATTGTATTTCAATGTAACCATATATGAATCGTATTGGGATCCTATACTTAGGCTGGTTTATGCTTCCATACACTTACAACTCGCTTATAAACTCAGTACTATTGTGCACCACGCAGGATGCAAGGCCAAGGGGGGCTGTATTGTATTTCAATGTAACTATATATGAATCGTATTGGGATCCTATACTTAGGCTGGTTTATGCTTCCATACACTTACAACTCGCTGATAAACTCAGTACTATTGTGCACCACGCAGGATGCAAGGCTAAGGGGGCTGTAAACACAGCACTTTGGTTTGGAGGATGCTGGTCTAAGGGGACTGTATTGTATTTCAATGTAACCATATATGGATCGTATTGGGATCCTATACTTAGGCTGGGTTATGCTTCCATAAACTTACAACTTTGCAACTCGCTTATAAACCCAGCACTTTGGTTCGGAGGATGCTGGGCTAAGGGGGCTGTATTGTATTTAATGTAAATATATATGGGTCGTTTTAGGCCCCTGTATTAAAGCTGGGTTATGTTTTCGTGTACTCAAATGAAACACTTTGCAAAGATTCTACAAGGCCACACGACCGCTTGTGAAATAATTTTTCAGACATGGTCGTTTGAAGATTCAGCGGCAGCCACCCTCTTCCAAATACGCCAAGGCTACCCAAAATAGTTGCGTCTAGATTACATTACATAGATGGCTATTTAACAAGAATACTTGTCATATTTTACCATTAATGATGTCATTTTGTGATCTACAAAATTCAATGCTTTTGTAATCGTACAAGAAAGCCTAATATTGTTTACTGTTTCTTAGACAACAATTTTGAACGATGTTCACAATATTCTCGGAACCGCTCGTACAGATTCGCGATACGTTTGGATTTACTGTTCAGTGTAACATACATCTAAAATTTCAAGGTCGCTAGACGAATATATCTTGTGAGGCTTGGTTAGGTTTCCTTATACCTAGAGGGATCTTCTTTTTCAGTCCTCTGAAACGATTTTATATTGTGAGGCTGGGTTAGGTTTCCATATACCTTTATAGGGTTTTCGTTTTTAAGGCCTCTGAAACGATCTTATATCGTCGTGCTGGATGGGGTTTCCATATACTTAAAGGGAAAGTTCGCAAATATCAATCAGTGTAACAATACAAACAGTGTCTTTTTTTTAGAGGAATAAACATTTAAAGACCATATTCTAAATTTATGAAGGCTACATAAATTCGTTTCATCTGGGGTATATTTCTGATTTATTTTGAATCTTACAATTCTCTCACAATAAAGGCTGTCATATTTCACATTTAAATATGCCATTTTGACACCTACACGATTCAAAGCCTTTGTGGTCATTAAAGGAAGACTGATATCGGTTACTGTTTCTTAGGCAACAATTAAAAACGGTTTTCACAATATTCCCTGAAGCGACTGATCGATATGGATAAATGTGCGTTTATTTTTCTTGTTGCACATTGCAAAAATTTACAACTCTCTATATTTTGTTATCATAAAATTGTCAACTTGATAGCTTTAGTTCATTAACGCATGGTGTTGCTTGAAAGAAAGCCTCCAGCTTTCGAAGCAGCAGCGGTAGAACACCCCTACGTCCTCATCTAGTATGGCCTTTCAAGATTTGTGCAAGAGAAAATTGTATAAACCGTGTTTGTTCGGTAATTTGCTTCCTAATTTTGTAACTTCAGACGATCACAAATAATCGTCTCGCAAATCACTTTTGGAACAGCATCCATATATTGCCATACTTGTCAGTTTGATCCACTAAGTATTAGTGTCAAGTCGTATTGCGCGTGCATTCATGTAAATGATCCCAGTGGAATCCACACCGAAGCGTATCTAATCGTTTGTGTATTAAACCCATTAGTGCTGGGTTTTTAAATGGACGTGTTTTACTAAAGCAATATGTAGTTTTCATTGCAATTACAGTTGATATGGCTGGTTCTGGTGCTTCATTTTCTCAAAGTATGACCAACACGAGCATCATTTTGCAGCCAGCAAGTCTCGGTAAGTTGCACTGGTTACAGTACAACATGTTCATTTATTTCATATAATTATAATATTGCAGCCACTCGCCCAGTTTAGCTTCCTAATCCACAACCGATGTAATGTTTGCAGTCATCATAATGCCTCCACCTTCCCCCTTCGATAAAGCGGGGGTATATTGCTTTGCCCATGTCGGCCAGTCCGTCGGTGTGTCGGTACACCAAACCTTGTCATCCCGGATCAGCTTTTGCGGACTGCACATGCTGATTCGGGACGACACTTTACGCACGTGCATTTAGCCCTGTTTTCTCACGACACGCCTCATATTAATATAATAGTTACTACATGAAACAATTTGACTTTCTTAGCCCGGGATGTTTCTTCCTATAAAGTACTTTTAACATCAAGTCGACAGTTTCTTCATTAAATACAAATACAACAGAACTCGTCGATAAAAAAAAAGTGCGTGTCAGTTTGGACTATAATGCTTGGCATATAGTAGGCGTTATTTGATAACTCCATTTAAATGTGAATTTCTTGTTCATCCTAGTACTTTCCGAAACCTTGTATATCGAGGGTTCACAACCAGAAGGTACTTACTGCCATTACAATCAGTCGATATGTCTGGTACCCTGTAGTGTCAGTCGATATGTCTGGTACCCTGTAGTGTCAGTCGATATGTCTGGTACCCTGTAGTGTCAGTCGATATGTCTGGTACCCTGTAGTGTCAGTCGATATGTCTGGTACACTGTAGTGTCAGTCGATATGTCTGGTACACTGTAGTGTCAGTCGATGTACCCTGTAGTGTCAGTCGATATGTCTGGTACCCTGTAGTGTCAGTCGATATGTCTGGTACACTGTAGTGTCAGTCGATATGTCTGGTACACTGTAGTGTCAGTCGATATGTCTGGTACACTGTAGTGTCAGTCGATATGTCTGGTATACTGTAGTGACCCATACACCGTATATTAATCAAGACACCAAGTATACTGTACTGTGTGTAGACACCTTGTGGAAAATACATATACAACACTGGAAATATTCTAAACTGGAACAAAGTGTGATCACAAGAAAAACATTAATAAAAGAACGTTGTTGTTGTTGCTGCTGTTGTTTTTGATATAAAAAATAAAACAATGATATGAATAAAACGAAGTAAACTCTACCTTGTCAGTGCGGTCCATGTACTTTCCACAAGGTATCTATCCTCTTAAGTCCTTTACATAATACTTACAATTAACCCGCTAATTTGCTTATTACGTTTCGTTTATTTTGTATTTGTAAAGTAAACGGAATCTCAATACAACAAAACATTTCCATAACAATCTCACCAATGCATTATGTTGGTATCCTTCGATGTCCTAGCCAAGCATCCCCAGTGGTGGACCAAAGCGGAAGTGACGGCCTGGTTGAAGTGGTGTGCGGAGGAATATTCAATAGAACCAGTACCCCCGGAGAAGTTTGATTTGAACGGTGAGAAAATAGCATGTATATCTTGTTGGATTCACATGCATGTGAGGCACAAGGCATATCGGGTGTTGTTCTTTCTTTTTCTGTTGTTCTTTTTTGCGCTGCCACATATGCTTCTTTACCTTTTTAAGTCTTATTTTGTGTTTTGTTTTATTTTGTAAAGCAAACCAAGGTAACAATCAAAACAGCAACCTCACAAAAACGGTGACACTTTAAGTCTGCCAGTGTTTGTATCTGTAAATTCTAATTATTGGTTCGACGTTGGGAGCAGATAACGCTTCGACTTACCTCTTAAATGCAATACTACTGGGCACATCATACAATAAAGACACATCGTTCAGGCTATACTTTTTCTTGCCAAATTATCTCATGTAGACTGAATCCGATCGCAGGGATGGCTAAACGTTGTTCAAAGTCTTAAATGCATTGATATGGGACGTGCTTGCAATCTATGCTATACCTGTCTAGCGAATGCATGTCTTGCAGACCAGAGCCTTTACATGGAAAGTTTAAGATGTTAGTGCCATAAGCCATTGGTATGGGACACCACTTTATCATTGCTATCAGGTGAAGGTATCATTTAAACTGCCACCTCTTCTATGGTTTAACAGGTTAGTCTAAAGTGCAATGGTATAGGATACGTTGTTTTATTCTTAAAAAGCATGGGCATGACCCTATGAAACAGACTATGATATCTAAACTTTTGCTGTCAGGCAATTACATTTTATGTAGACTGGTGCTACTTGCATGGGAGGTTGAACATTTTAGCCTTAAATGTAGAACATTCGTTTAGCTACCTGACGGAGTTAGTTTATATGGACTGGCGCCTTTTGCAGGGAAGGCCTTGTGTCTATTGACCAAGACTGACTTCATGGACCGGGTACCACGGAATGGTGACGTCCTCTACAACAGTCTCTTAAAAATCATATCCAAACACCAGACAAGTATTGATTTTCTTGCATTTTTATTTAACTTGTAATTATTTAAGTCTTGTTATATTTATTTGTATTTATTTACTTACCTTTTATTCTGTTATTTATTAGTCTTTTTATTGTATATAGATATTCTGCTGGGTTTTATATTAATGTAATAATTGTGTAAATATTACATTTTATGTAATGAAAATACAATATATGTATATTCCCAGTAGGTTCTCCTTTGCAAGCGGTGTCCAACTCTGTTCCAGAGACAATGATGTCCACGTTTTCGGAATGTGCCTATCAAACATCGGCCTTGTCACGTAAGTGTGCTTATTTACTCGAGCTTTCAACTAATGGCTTCAGTGTGTCGTTCATGCTTTACTTTCGAAATACATTTAATAAATTTATTGCAAAATAAGTTAGCATGGCTTCACGTTTGTACTGTCTGCCTTTTAAATATAAACAAATCATGTCCACTTAGACAAAATACGAGTAATATTCATAGTATTTATCTGTATTTATCGATTAATCGCATAAAATCAATATCCAGACATTAGTCTACTACAAAATTCTCACATGCAAGAATTGCTGAAACAACTTGAAAGGCTTTCATATACCCAACATTTTGCAATTGCGAATGTTACAGATCCTAATCTGCTGATCATTCCACAAGTGCCCAGTCCCCCTCAGCTCTCCGGCCTCCATTCCATGACGTGCAACACCCGCCCCGCCTACGTGCCTATCAGGCCGAACCTCGGGCAGGGCGCTCAAAACCCACAAGATCCGTTCCAGGGACAGTCGACAGTGAATGGTATGATGGCCCTAGCTGTCTAAATGGACGTTTTCACAAATATCAATCATATTCGAATTCGAACTCAGTTATTTGTCCTATAGACGTTACCACAGATGCCAACAGGATCGAGCTGTCTAAATGTGTGTTCACATATGTCATATTCAAAGTCAAAATCAGTGATTTGTCCTATAGACGTTACCACAGATGCCAACAGGATCGAGCTGTCTAAACGTGTGTTCACAAATGTCATATTCAAAGTCAAAATCAGTGATTTGTCCTATAGACGTTCCCACAAATGCCAAGCATATGCAAATATCACGTGCTTAAAGGTTGTCATGTACTTACTTGACTTACTTTACACAAATGAGCACGTTGTAAAGCTTGTGAGGTGTTTGTGAAGAACAGTAAACTGAAATTAATCCATTAACAACAGCTTGGGAGGGGTTTTAAATGTTAGTGGTAAAATCCTAGAAAACTCTTCTCTTTAAAAGACCATGAATATTACCTGATTTACTGACGGATTTTAGAATACTGTCACATTTAATAACTTTCGAATAGCATTGTCTGTAGTGTCTAGATTTTCTTTTTCGATGTTTCAGAAGGCATAGTTTTCGACGAACTGCATCATGGCGTAGGTAACACAGCCGGTACGTTTTCTGTTTTAAATACATTTATAGCTCAAAGGCACCGAATCCATTTTCAATACCAATATTTTCAACAATCTACATCTATTCAGAGATGAAAAATATTAACAAAAGCATAGTTTTCGACGACTTTTTATTCATTTAAACGGAGTTTCCCTGTTCAGAAAACATACTATAATATGTGTTCGTCATTTTATATGACCTTGACACAGAATGTTAACGTTCGGTTCAGTTGGGACTTCCTAATATATGTTTAATTTAAACGTCAGTATGCGTTTCTTAATGCTCTTTTATGTCTTTCACGGTACGGAATTTTGTTGAAATGTTAAATGTTTACAAAGAAAATAAATAATACGTTTGTATTTATTTTAAATGCTTAATG
This sequence comes from Congeria kusceri, assembly GCA_027627225.1. Taxonomy (NCBI): domain Eukaryota; kingdom Metazoa; phylum Mollusca; class Bivalvia; order Myida; family Dreissenidae; genus Congeria; species Congeria kusceri. Next base: position 67,125,307 of record CM051027.1, read on the forward strand.
CGGTGTCTTTAAGGTAACTGACTGTCACTGCCTCCTCTCCCTATTTCTAAACTGTGGATGAGTCAAAGAAGTTCGTCTTTGCTTCGCAAAACGTAACAAGCACTTGAGTTAACCTTCATCTTAGAATTCAAATTGAAGAAATAATTAGTAATTCAAGTTCAATTAGACGCATTTAGGCAAAACTGAAGCGGGTTTTAATATAAGAAATCATGAATAATATTGACACCAACAGTGTAGATTTCTGTTTCTGTCTTTTCATAACGCCGTCTGCTACCGTAGTTCATACATCTGTTCCGTCCTTCCCAGAATGTTGCCTGCTCTGGGACTTCATACATATGTTTCCTTCTTTGCAGAATAATGGCTGCTGTGGTAGTTCAACCATCTGTTCCTTTCATTCCAGAATAAAATCTGTTCAAGTAGTTTATCTTATCTGTTTCTTGCATTCCATAATGTCTTCTGCTCTGGTAGTCTTTCTAGAATGTAGTCTTCTTTGGTAGTTCCTCCATCTGTTCTTTTCTTTCAAGAATGTCGTCTGCTTGGTAGTTCCACCACATGTTCTTTTCTTTCAAAATGTCGTATGCTTTGGTACTTCCTACATCTGTTCTTTTCTTTTCAGAATGTCGACTACCCTGGGATTTGATCCATCGTTTGTTCTTCTCATTCATGAATGTCATCTGCTTTGTTAGATCCTCCATCTAGTATTTTTTTCAAGAATTGCGTCTGTTTTGATAGTTCTCCCATCTGTTATTTTTCCTTAAAGAATGTCATCTGCTTTGGTAGTTCCTCCATCGTTTCTTTTCTTTCAAGAATGTCGTCTGCTTTCAACATTGTCATCTGCTTTGGAAGTATCTCTATCTGTTCTTTTCTTTCAAGAATGTCGATTTATTTTGTAGTTTCTCCATCCGTTCTTTTCTTTAAAGAATGTAATCTGCTTTCGTAGTTTAGCCGTCTGTTCTTCTCTTTCAAGAATGTCATTTGCTTTGGTAGTTCAGACGTCTGTTCCTTTCTTTCCAGAATGTCGTCTGCTTTGATAGTTCAACCACCCGTTTTTTGCATTCCAGATTGTCTTCTGCTCTAGTAGTGTGTACTTCTTTCGCTTCCTTCCATATCGTCGTCTGCTTTGGGAGTTATAGTGATTGTTTTTCTTTTCAGAATGTCGTCTGCTCTGGTAATTCGTACATCTGTTCTGTTCTCTTCAGAACGTCGTCTATTTTTGTAGTTCATCCATCTGTTCCTTTCATTCCTGAATGTCGTCAACCTCAAAGTTCAGTCATGTGTTCTTTTCATTCCAGAATGTCGTCTTCATATAGAATATCATTTACTCTGGTAATTCATACATAATGTGCCTTTTCAGAATCTCGCTTGCTCCTACGTAAATACATGTCGTCCTTTTTCCAGAATGTCGCTTGCTATGGTAGTTCTTCCATCTGTTTTTTTATTTTCAGAATGTCGTCTGCTGTGGGAGTTCATTCATCTGCTCCTTTCTAACCGGAAGTACACCACTTACGTCAGCTGGGAAAACCAGGCGGACTATGTGTTCAGGATTAACAATCCAACCGGTAATATACGTCAATAAACGCTTGAAAGGGGTTGTGAACGCAAACAATGCCATACTATAATTTGTCCGAGGTCTATTGTATTGACATGAGCCCGTAGGGCGAATTCCAGTACAGCTGACAGAGGACAATTAACAGTGCCTGTATGAAATTACTTATTGAATAAGTATTTTATTAATCAACTTTATTATTATTATTAGTTAGTACCCCTTTAAATTTAAGAAATCCGACTGTTTGTGTTTTGTTTTATTTATTTCAATATGGCGTCATTTTGTTTCTGAATTTTTTTTTTCCCACATTTCATAAAGGAACAGTTCAACTGGCTAATCAAAAGCGCTAAATCTCATACAGGCATCGAAATTTCTTACTGGTTTTAACCAATCACAATGCTTAGATCCCATACACGAAAATTTAAATGTAAACAGTTGATCCTTGTATTTACTCGTGCTAACTGATATAAGACGTGCATTTTCACTGATATTGTGCGTAATATGGTAAAGTATATTAATAATGTTTGATATATAAATTCGTTCTCTTATATATTTTTTAACAACCGGTAAAATATATAGGTTAGAAACGCTATTATCAGGTTGTTAAAACTGACATTTTGATGTAAATAAACTCGTTTAGTTATATATTATAGCAACCAGGGGGGTAATATATATATATCGATAAACGTTTAATTGTATAAGGCTGCACTGTCCGCCCCTCAGTGGATTTATGTTTAAAAGAGGCTTCCTTGAAACAGAAAAAAACACATACAAGCGGAAATAGTCGTCCTGGATTAGCCTGTGAGGACTGCACGGGCTGATCCGGGACGACACTTTACGCAGATGCATTAAGCCCGGGTTTTCAACGTTTTGTATGGTTTGGCATCACACTACTACATGTTAATGGAAGTCTAAGCTAAAAGCATAAAACATAGTAACTTGTATGTAATAGTGGGTAATGTACATGAAATATACAGATATCGTTAATTGTTTTAGGTTTGGCTGAACTGTGGGGTCAACAGAAAAACCGGTCCAATATGACATACGAAAAGTTGTCGAGAGCGCTTCGGTATTATTACAGAATGAACATTATTAAGAAAGTTCCCGGAAAGCGACTAACATACAGGTATTGATGTGAATAAATATTCGAATAATGCATCTATCGATATTGTCCACCATGGGGGGAGCGGCGGGCATATACGGGACTTTAGACTAAAAGAAATTCCCGACAGACGGGAATTTGACACGCCGAATGATTCTGGGTCCCATCAAATAGCCTTTGTTTGGATTTTAGATCCCGGGTTTTTTTTGCCTCCCGACCATTTTATACACCAAAATTAAGCATCTGCCGTTGAGAGGATTTAGAAAAAAATGTTTGGCTCTATTGTGGGGAATTAGACCCCCCAAAATACAATTAGTCCAATTCCCCTGGGTTTTTCCACCGCTCCCCCACCCCCGGGGGAAAATATTGATAAGTGCATTAAAGACTCACACAATACGACAATGTATAAAATTCCAAGTAAGAAAATAAAGTGTTTTTTTAAACACTACAACAAAAAATGCTTGTAGAAACGTTTTAGCAAAAATGTGAACAAGTTTTACAATGAACATGGAGTTTTACCTAATTATTGAGTGTTACTTTTCGTTGCTCTCAACGAGATCCGGGTGTTAATTATTACGTTTGAATTATATGAGTATGGAATATTTCATAGGCAGAATGCATTCGAATGATATATATCTTGCAAGATACTCAAAATGCCGCTGTACAGTTCAAGACGTTCGCAACAAAAAGAAAAAAATTGGGTTAATTTCTCCTTTTGCTTCATTTTTTCTTTATTGCATATAGGTTACAATATACTAATTTTATCTTTAATGTCAATTCAAAATAAATTGTTTTAATAGCAAAAGTTCATAAAGCATATGTAATAATAAAAAAACACACTTATGCAATGTATTTTCAAACAAATCAGTTCAGAAATGATCCATTAAATATATCCATTCTATTTTGGCAATTGATACGTTGTTTATGTCAATAATGTTAAAACGAAAGAGAAAAAAGGCTGCACAGGTACCCTATTTGCAATCCAATATATCTCAAACAAGTTCGGTGAGCCATTCTTTTTATTAATGTTTTGGTGTAAGTAAACATTGATGCATGTATTTGTGAAATTTATGAAAAACAGTTGTTTTAAACAAAATATGCATTTGATAAAAAATGACGTTTCAGAAAGCATTATTAGTTCCCATTTGACACACTTAAATGTCCAGTCAAAATCATTATTTTAGCAGCAAATGTAGGTAAAGCGCGTTTCTTATCAACATATACTTGCATATCACCAAACAAAGCATGTAAAACACATATCAGTTGACAGAACCATAACTTTGTTGAAAAAGCTATCCTATATACTTAAAAATCCAAACTGAAAAAGGGGGCTTCGACAGGCATCGTATTCAAACCCCAAATTTTCCGGACCAAGGCCGGTGACCCCTATTTTTTAAGACTGTTTCGGTTTCAGTATAGAATTACGCATGTACGATTATATGATCTTTTAACAAAATCTGTCGTTTGGAACAAAAGATATTCGTATATTTTAGTATTTATTGACGTTTTCACAGGTATATTAAATGAACAATTAACCCCATTAAAAGTATTTTTTATGGTAACTGTAGATAAGGCGCGTTTTATCATTAAACTGCACTTGCATATTGCCAAACGAAACATTTAAAAAAGATGCATTAAAAAAATCTCCATCCTTTTTTGAAAATTAACGCTTTATATGATTCCACATTGCATATCACACAAACTGAGAAAAGGGCTTCGACAGGTACCGTATTCAAAACCCAATATATTCGAAACAAGGCCGGTGACCCCTATTTTTTAAGACTGTTTTAGCTTTATGATAATTTGACGCATGTTTGTGCAAATTTTTAAGAAAATCTGTCGCTGAAAAAAATTTGTTGCGAACGTCTTTAAACGCTGATATATTAAAGTAATCCGGAGTAAGAAACACGTCGCACTCGACAAGTTATTTTATGTCAATTGTGTTTCTGAAGCGTTCAATATAATGTATTTATTCGATTTCCCAAGTACACTTTAGTTTCATACTTGTATTAGTGTCCAGTAGCAGATTGTTACAGTGGAAAACCAACTGACTGCCAAGAATGACATAACATTACTCTGTCAACCCTTTTTAGATTCCTACAGTCTCCCTCGAAAATCCAGAAGGGCCAACGAGGCGCCAAACCACAATATAAGCTCTCCTTTAACGAGTTGGAAGACATGAACCTGGTCCCTGAAGCCCCTATGTCGGCCCCGCTGGCATTCAAACTGGATCCAGATGAGTGTAGCGAGCAGGAGCCGTCTTATGGGAGCGGGAGCACCGGCTCTCATGACAAGGCGTATAAACCGACTGAGGACTCTGTTCCCAGAGTTGAAAGACACCAGGGGAGTTTTAGTTCAGACAGTGTTAGGGTTAGTGAAAACGAGAGAGTTGTGACATTTGCAGCCTGTGAACCGTCGGTCAGTTCTCAGCAAGCACGTGAGAAATTTGCGCATGCGCAGCAGTATTACATGAAATCAGAGTATCCTGGAGATTTTGCTCATACCTGCAGAGCGTCGTCTTTTTCTTTTCCGCGTCCTATTTATCCATATTCCACGGACAAATCCTCTGTGCATTGTAGACAACCTCATTTTCCTGACGTTTTGTCTGAAAGGGAAAGGATATTCTTACAGCGCCCTTTGGCATTTCGTGCTCACACTTCCCTTCAGTCCATTCGAAACACTGAGCACTTTCTGTTGCCATATTTAGCTGGTTCAAGCAGCTCTCAAGTACAAAGTCACTTACATGGTGGGGAGAAAAACTACTTCCGTTCTCATTCAATAGAAGCCGCTTCTGGGAGCAGCTCCAGACCGTTTTCACCACTCACCGCCTCTGCTCATTCTGTGAACCCCAACATTCGACTCCATAGCCCCTTCGCTACGGAGACTGGTTCCCCAACGGTGGAGCAAAGCGAGCCGGAAGACTTGAGTTTGCGTTCGAGAACTGTGATGACATTGCCTTAATCAAGTGCAACACTGTTTTATTACTTCACTTACATTCATGTGTAACAGGATTTAATTTCAATACCAATACATGGATTATATAGCTATGTTAACAACATAACTAAGCATACCATATATATTAGGATTTTCAATTTATATTTTTAGTACTTCAGTGCCAAGTAACGGAAGTTCAGATGATTATTCGTGTCGATGAATATATTTGAGAAACTTTCCTACATAAGTTTGTGTAAATGTTCAAAACATACATTCTGAGAATGTTTTCTGTTCACAGTAATATGATATATGACGTATTGACTGGCTACCATTGTAACTGGTGCTATTTTCCATAGTAGGCTGGCACCAGTCTTATTATTTATACATTACGTCTACATAGAAACGTTAATAGGTTGTAAAATAAATTAATCAAAACATTCGGAAGTACTTTTAAATGTATGTTTCCAGCATACCATGAACTCGCATTTCCTTAAACAAGAGGGCCATGATGGCCCAAAGCGCTCACCGGAGTACTGGCAATGACAGAGACCAGCTCTGACATCAGATGAATGTCATCGCCTACGACATCAGACAGATATCTAACTGTTGTTGCAATGACAATCGACAGGTGCAATACAAATGCCTGTGCGACTTACTGCTGTAGTTTACCTGGCAATCGACCGGCGCTATACAGATGCCTGTCCGGCCTACTTCTGTTATTCACCTGGCAATCCACAGGTGCAATACAGACGTATTTACTGTCGAAACTTTTGGGACCAAGACCATCAACAAGCAATCAGCAATATGTTTACCATGCCCAATCACACTTACATTACATAGAGGTTCATCCAAACTCTGCAATCACATGAGGTTCAAACATCAAGCTGAATTTCATATACGGTATTTTGTTGTTATTTTTACAGAACAATAATTAAAACAGTCACAAAAGACAGCAATAAAAACACCTGTCAGCTTTATGTATATCATCGATTAGGACTTGTCAATCAAACATACCACCTTACTGGATGAATTTGCATTTTAATTGCGTGTTAAGGTCTTTTAAATGATATTTAGCTTATAGTCAAATACCAAAACTAATAAACCAGTTACTGAAATACTATTTGTTGCCATATCCCAAGTGAAAAATGAAATCTCTATCTATACATTTTTTGCTTTTTATCATTTATCACAAACAAGGGTAATAACTCTCTTGATGGTATCCCAATCTGGGCAATTATTTGGTTCATTATGAGATCTTATGGTCATACACAATCTGTGCAAGTTTGATCAAGATTAAATAAACAAGAGCTGCCTCAGAACAGCATGCTCGACTATTGTCAGAGTTATGGGCCTTTATCACTACAAAAAGGGGCATAATTCTGCTAAAATGCTGGTCACAGTTATGTGCCTTGGCCAGGGACCTTGAAGACATGAGTAAAGTTTTAATTAAATATCTGTAGCAAATTATAGAGATATGAAATTGTTAATTGCATGCAAACTTTAACCTGAAATTTCAAAGTTCAAAAATGGGCACAATTCTGCTAAATTGCAGGTCAGAGTAATGGGCCTTGGTCAGTGACCTGAAGATATGCATGAAGTTTCAATTAAATATCTGTAGTAGCTACAGAGATATGGAATTGTTGCATGCAAACCTTAACCAGAGCATTATGCCGACACCGACGAACAGGTTAGTATAATAAATAAAATTATTCGATGAATAGTCAAGCTAAAAATGAAGTTTTCATGTTTTCTCATAAACAAGAGGGCTATAAGGCCCTAAGTCGCTCACCTGAGAGGCTAAGGAATTAAACTGTTCTGAGCAAGTTACATGAAGATTCGGCTAAAATTGTGGCCTCTAGATTGTTCGCAAGCTTGTTTTTTTCAATTTGGCCTGGTGACCTAATATTTTACAACATGTGACCTGGGTTCAAACTTGTCCGAGATATCATTGCAACAAATGTTCTGACAAAGTTTCATGATGATAGGGATACAAATGTGGCCTCTAGAGTGTTCACAAGCTTTTTAACATTTCTAATATATCCATATAAGGAAAACTGAACATCCTCCTCTCCCCTGGCAGCCATGTTTATCAACGGACCGGCACCATTTTCTTACTTGGCCAAGATAACTTATGAACAAATGTTCCGAGTAAGTTTCATGTTTATTGGGCATAAAATGTGTTCACAAGCTTTTTCTATAGCCCAATTGGGAAAACTGCCCCCCCCCCCCGGGCCGCCATATTTATTGACAGACCAGAACGATTTTCTAGGCCGGCCAAGATATCATAAGAACACAGGTTTTGAGCAAGTTTCATGTTGATTGGGCAATAAATGTGACTTCTAGAGTGTTCACAAGCTTTGTCTATAGCCATTTAAGGAAAATTGCCCTGCCCCCTGGCGGCCATGTTTTTCTTTTTTTCTTTTAGAGTGTTCACAAGCTTCTTCTATAGCCAAATAAGGAAAACTGCCTGCCCCCCACCCCCTGGCAGCCATGTTTTTCAACCGACCGGAACCATTTTCGAACTTGGCTGAGATACCATAAGAACAAAGGATCTGATCAAGTTTCATGTTGATAGGGCAAACAAATTTGACTCCTAGAGTGTTCACAAGCTTTTCCGAAAGCCATATAAGGAAAACTGCCCCCCCCCCCCCACCTTGGTGGCCATGTTTTTCAACGGACCGGAACCATTTTCTAACTCGGCCGAGATATCATAAGAACAAAGGTTCAGAGCAAGTTTCATGATGATTAGGCAAAACATGTGACTTCTAGAGTGTTCACAATTTTTTCCTATAGCCATATAAGGAAAGCTGCCCCGCCCCCCCCCCCTGGCGGCCATGTTTTTCAACAGACCGGAACCATTTTCTAACTCGGCCGAGATATCATAAGGACAAAGGTTCTGAGCAAGTTTCATGATGATTGGGCATAACATTTAACTTCTAGTGTTCACAAGCTTTTTCTTCAATTTGACCTAGTGACCTAGTTTTTGACCCCACATGACCCAGTTTCGAAAAAAACTCGGCTGAGACATCAATGGGAAAAATGTTTTGACCAAGTTTCATGAAGATTTGCCAATAGATGTGGCCTCTAGAGTGTTCACAAGGTAAATGTTGACGATGGACGAAGGACAAAAGGCGATCACAAACGCTCACCATGAGCATGTTGTGCTCAGGTTTTTTTTGGTAAATGGTCAACTTGAAGATTCTAAAACTAATTAAATATTCTAAACATATCAGTAATATCCTCAAACATTGTTTATAACTGGATACTATCAAAACAAAACACGTATTCATCCAAAACACATTTAATTATTGAAAAAGGTAAATAACACAAAAATCAATCTGACAAACCCAATAAAATGAGCTAGGGTCGGGGCATTTTATAAGGGTAGGTCGGGTTGCCTGAAACAAACATTTTTTTTTTTTACGCCTTTATGCATTTTTTCCCGCAAACAAGGGGCAATAACTTGACATTTGTATCCTAATCTAAGCCACTTTTGGAAAATTTTGAAATCTTGTGCTCATACACTAGCTAAGCAAGATTGTTCAAGATTTGATGAAAAATAAAGTCAGTTTTTTGCACAAAGTCAAGTTTGCAGTTATTCTCATGAAACAGGGCAATAACTCTGGTGTTCCTGGTCTAATCTGGCCCATTATTGAACTTCCCCAAGATTGTATTGTCATACACAAACTGTGCATGTTTAGTCTCTATCGCATCCACGCGTCCAATTGTTGAGACATTACAGATGTCAGACGATGCAGAATAGTCCCCTACACCAATAGCTTACCGAGAACTTCATGCTAAAGTGAGCTAACAAGAGTGCCATTGTCACAAAGATATGACGGTAAAAGGAGCTTTTTGGGGGTTAAGATTCAACGACTAAAGAGAAACAATTAAAAAAATAATAAGGTAGAGTCATATTATTTGTGCACCTAATTCATCTCCAAAGCCTCTCGCTGTGTGGTAAGTTAAGGTATCAAAACTATTACATATACATTCTTAAATCTATAAATAAGATGCCAACATAAACAAGAAACGTGGAAATTCCCTGAAAACCAAATTTTTCGAATGAAATGCATTAAAGTCATTACAAAATATCTGTTTTTTTAGAAATGGTGACCTTGACCTGGACCCCACCCACCCCATATGCAATCCCAAGTGAGTTCTAGATATAAGTCTCTACATATAAAGTGTCATTGAAATATATCAATGTCTTTACAAGCTATTGAGCGAAAACTTGTTTTTTTGTCTATTTTTAGTTACGGTGACCTTGACCCCATCCACCCCATATCCAATCCCAAGCAAGGTCTAGATATAAGATATCAATGTATGAAGTTTCATTAAAATATCTCAATGTGTTCTCAAGCTATTGAGCAGAAACCTTTATTTTTTATTTTTAGTAACCGTTACCGTGACCCAACCCACTACATACGCAATCCCAAGTGAGGTCTCAATATAAGGTATCTATGTATGAAGTTTCATTAACATATCTCCATATGTTCTCAAGTTATTGAGCGGAAACCGTTTCTCTATTATGGTGACCTTTACCCCACCCATTCCATACGCAATCCCAAGCGAGGTCTTGATATAAGTTTCATTTAAATATTTCAATTTGTTGACACGTTTTTGAGGGAGAGCCATTTTTTAGTAACAGTGACCTTGACCCCACCCACTATATACGCAATCCCAAGCAAGGTCTCAATTGTAAAGTATCTATGTATTAAGTTTCATTAAAATATCTCAATGCATGTTCAAGTTATTGAGCAGAAACTGTGTTTCTATTTTTAGTAACAGTGACCTTGACCCCCACCCACCCGATATGCAATCCCAAGCGAAGTCTCGATATAAGGTATCTATGTATTAGGTTTATTTTAAATATCTCAATACATTTTCAAGTTATTGAGCGGAAACCGTTTTGCTATTTTTAGTAACAGTGACGTTGACCTTTACCCAACCCACCCCATATGCAATCTCAAGCGAGGTCTAGATACAAGGTATCTATGTATTAAGTTTCATTAATATATATCCATGCGTTCCCAAGTTATTGAGCAGAAACTGTTTTTCTATTTTTAGTAACAGTGATCTTGACCCCACCCACCCCATATGCTATCCAAAGCGAGGTCTTGCAATAAGGTATCTTTGTATGAAGTTTCATTACAATAGCTCAATTTATTCTCGAGTTAAAGAGCGGAAACGAAAAGTTGAAGCTGCCAGTACGCCTTTGACCTTGAATTGTGACCTTGACCTAAGGACCTGGTTTTTGTGCGCGACACTACACCTCACCATGCTTGTCACTTCTGCCAAGTTATTTAAACATCCATCCAATCTGGACAAAGTTATGCTTCTGACAAATATCACCCGCCGCCCGCCCACCCGCTTGGGCGTTCCCATAATATGGCTGTTTTTTAGGAATCTTACAAGTGATTACCATTTCATTGAACTCATATTCGAAATCTAGCAAGTAATAACTAGATCTATTTCATTTAAACTCGCGTTTCGAACATGACAGGTGTACACCTTTCAATTGAACCCCGACTAGAACTCTGGCAAGTTAATAACTACCATTCCATTGAACTCACATTAGAAATATGACATGTAACTATTATTTCTTTAACTCGCATTTAAAATCTGGCATGTAAATACCATTTCATTTAACTCGCATTATGAAATCTGATGAGTTACTAAAAGTTCATTAAATATACATTATAGATCTGGCAAGTACTAGTAACCACCATTTCTTTAAACGCCCATAACAAATCGGACAAATGCGCTACAATTCCACTGAACTCAATTAGAAATCTTACCAGTTATTATCATTTCATCGAACTGTCCCTAGAAATGTGGCAAATAACTACCATTCCATTATACTCACATTAAAAGAATAACAAGTGACTACCATTCCATTGAACACACAATCTGACAAATGACTACCAATTCCATCTAACTCCCATTACAAATATGACAAGTTGAACACCAATTCGGTATCCGACAGGCAACTACCATTACATTTAACTCGCATTAGAAGGCTGACCAGTGACTGGACATCCATTGAACTGGCATTAGAAATCTGATAAATCTGACAAGTGAGCACCAATCCATTGAACTCACACCAAATCCGGTAGGTTTCAGAGTGTGTATATAGTCTAATGTATATACTTTATTATATAAATATAATATGATACATCATAATTATATTGATGATCCTATACTGGTACAGATATTGTATCGATAATTTTGATCTACATGACGGCCTAGTACCATTCCATGGAACACACATTATACATCTGACCATTCTATTGAACTCACATTAGAAATCTGACAAGTAACTACCATTCCATTTAACGCACATTAGAAACCTGACAAGTCCCTACCATTCCTTTGAACTCACATAAAACATCTGACAAGTCACTACCATTCCTTTGAACTCATATTAAAAATCTGACACGTCACTACCATTCCTTTGACCTCACATTAAAAATCTGACAAGTCACTACCATTCCTTTGACCTCACATTAAAAATCTGACAAGTCACTACCATTCCTTTGAACTCACATTAAACATCTGACAAGTCACTACTATTCCATTTAACGCACATTAGAAACCTGACAAGTCCCTACCATTCCATTTAACTCACATTAGAAATCTGACAAGTAACTACCATTCCATTTAACGCACATTAGAAACCTGACAAGTCCCTACCATTCCTTTGAACTCACATAAAACATCTGACAAGTCACTACCATTCCTTTGAACTCATATTAAAAATCTGACACGTCACTACCATTCCTTTGACCTCACATTAAAAATCTGACAAGTCACTACCATTCCTTTGACCTCACATTAAAAATCTGACAAGTCACTACCATTCCTTTGAACTCACATTAGAAACCTGACAAGTCCTATAATTCCTTTGAACTCACAGTAAACATCTGACAAGTCACTACCATTCCTTTGAACTCACATTAAACATCTGACAAGTCACTACTATTCCTTTAAACTCACATTAGAAACCTGACAAGTCCCTACTATTCCTTATGTCATATATGACAAGTCACTACCATTTCATTAAAATACACATTTAAAATCTGACGAGTCACTACCATTCCTTTGAACTCACATTAAAAATCTGACAAGTCACTACCATTCCAATGAACGCATATTAAAAATCTGACAAGTCACTACCATTCCATTGAATTCACATTAATATTAGAAATCTGACAAGTCACTACCATTCCATTGAATTCACATTAGATATCTCACAAGTCACTACCATTCCATTGTACTAACATGGCAATTATAAAAAGTGACAGCCATTTTATTCAACTTGCATCAGAAATCTAGCAAGTGACTACTATTACTTATAACTCACATAAGAAATATGACAATATACTACCAGTTCATTAAACTCACAATAGAAATAGATGACAAGTGACTACCATTCCATTAAACACACATTAGATAGCTGATAAGTGACTACCATTCAATGACTTATTTTAGACAAGGGCACATGTAACTAGTTTAAACCAGAGTAGGATGATTTCATGACAATATTGAACTGCATGGAATATACCATAAGATGGCACAAAATGTTTACTGTTTTTATTTTGTCTTACTTAAATACTCAACAACAACAAAATATAAAGAAGACAAATAGGAAAGAGTTGTTTCCAAGGAACTTGCAATGTGAAGTGACGAACCCTGAATTGTACACAATTACATTTCATGAAACAAATGAGAACAGTGTCTTCTAACAAACAAACAACAAGCTGTTTATACATGTGAAGAATACATGTTCATCCTTCAAGTAAAAAAAAGCTAGATTTATATAAACTCATATATTTAATAGTGATAAACATGTATTTTATACAAAACAGCACTTTCTTGTGTACATCATCTCAAAAATATTTAAAAGATAAGTGGTATACAGGCATTTACCCTAGTATACAAAACTGCACTTTTTATAAAATTCAATTAATTGTAGTGGTTGCACTCAAAATTATAACAGGACATGAACATCAATCACTGAAATACTAACTAAAAGATCAACAAAGCTAAGCACATAATTCAGCTTTCATCTGACATCATGATACATCAATTACTCCTGATAAAACTGCATATAAAACACATACAGAAGCCAAATACTTTCAATTGTGAACATTGGATTATTGCAAAGTATATGCCACCAAAAGGAAAAGAAATAGTTATCACAAAATTTGGGGGCATGTCTATTGGTATCCATTTGTAAGCAAAAACATGCCATAATTAAGATCAAACGCAAGACACAAACATTTTTAGATCAAGGGGCTTTTGGGCAAGGGGCTTTTGTACTCTGTTTGTGTCTTGCGTTTGATCTTAATTATGGCATGTATTTGCTTATAAATGTATACCGAGTGTAGCCCAAAAGCCCCTTGCCCAAAAGCCCCTTGGTCTAAAAATGAACACATAGACATAAGCACCTTGCAATATTTGACAGGGTGGATATAAGCCCCTTGGTAAATTTAACAGGGTGGACAAAAGCCCCTTGATGATTATGAAATAGTGGAAAAAAGCCCACTTTCTGATATTGTGTATGCAGTTCACTAGAAAATTCCATCCCATCAAAAAAAATTATTTGAAATCAATTGTTCACCAACTGATAACTTGTATTAATTGAATTTAAGTACAGCTATACTTCTAACAACAACATTTTATTCCATGTGTTTACTTGCTTACTTGCAGATGGGCTTAATATTAATAAATAAAAACTTTATATTTCAAGGAATACTAGGGGAAATCATAACGGGGCTTTTGTCCACTCTGTCATATCTACCAAGGGGCTTTTGTCCACTCTGTCATATCTACCAAGGGGCCTTTGTCCACCCCATTACATCTACCAAGGGGCTTATGTCCACTCTGTCAATTATACCAAGGGGCTTATGTCCGAATGTTCATTTTTAGACCAAGGGGGCTTTTGGGCAAGGGGCTTTTGTCCAAATTGAGGTGATGTAGGAAGGAAAGTAAATGCGTAACATTCTTCACTACTAATAACTAACAACTAAGCATTCATATAGTATTATATAAAATATCTAATACCAATCAATTCATTTCCATACTTCAAAACACGCTTTGTCTCGTGGAACCTGATAGCCCGCTTACTAACAATTGAGGGTTTTCTATCGTGTCTCTAAAAACTTCCAAAAACTGGGATGCATCTGAATCGTCTATCACTCGAGCGTCATACGACAGAGTGACGCTCATGCGAGATTCCGGTTTCCCATCTTCACCCAGGACCAGTTTGGACGAGCCGACAGCCATTATGGCAGTCTGTGGAGGGTTGATCACCGCTGAAAACTCAGCGATGCCGAACATACCCAAGTTGGAAATACTGAAAGATATTTGTTCATTATAAATTTAGGGGGATATAACTCAACCTACAAATGTAATGTTAATATAATTAACTTGCAACAGTGTTAATTTCAAGTTGTCTGCCTCGCGATTTGGATATCTTAATTTCAATCTCATTAATTAGATTTTGAGGAATCATTCTCACGGATTGATACTACCAGAGAAACCAACTTTTAGTTTTTCAGGTTTTGGACACAATCAGGCTAACACAGTATTTAAACTTTAGGTATAATTGCAACATATGACATGATGCTAGAGACATAAATGTACACAAGGAAGAATGCATGCTTATTTTGTTTACTTTAAATCTGCTTTTTGAAGCTCGATTGTGTTGAATGTCAGACGCTTATTGGGGCACTATCGAGCCCTTGTCCTGGGTAGAACCAGAACTTGGCGTTTTTAAGAATGATCGTTCGAGGTAGGAATCAACTCAAAACCTCCTGATCACACGAAGAACACCATATCCATTACACCACTGCGACCTTTGACATGTTTATTTCAAATCAATGACAAAATGTTGTTTTATATGTACAAATAAACATATACCAAACATATTTAGTAGCATTTCTTTGGACTTAATTCTAGAAATACATTGAACACTTTGTTATTTTTACTGTCATATTGGACATCACAACATAGTGCATGATTTTATGTTTCACTTAGTTTTAAACATGATTATGTTTTCACTTCACATCAGTATGTGTGAATGCGATTAAAGAATACCTGTTTATATAGTCAAACAAGTGGATATGGTGTCCGCCTAGCGATCGAGAGGTCCCAAGTTCGATCCCCACTATGGGAGCGTACTCAAGATCTACCCCATAGACACCAAGTACTGGTTCTATTCAGGAAACGGACTCGAGAGTGTCTCAATAAGCCTTAAGCTTTCAATGCAATTGAACTAAAATACATAGGTTTAAACTAAACACACTTTTGTTTACAACATGTACAACTACATGTTGAAGTTCAGCTTTAGAAACCTGACTTTTTTTTTTACATAACGAGACACATAAATGTAAAACATCCATCTCAATCGAACCATCAACAACAATTATAGTTGTGGCCAAGCAATTGCAACGTGCAAGCCAGACATATCCACTCACGTAAAAGTGCCGCCTTGAAATTCTTGCAGCTGAAGCTTGTTTGCCCTAGCACGCTCTGCCAGATCCTGTTACAGAAGAACAGAACAACTATATATCAAGTCCCAGGTAAGGAGTCTTTGCTGTTTTGTTTAACGATAATGTGTTTATACCGAGATACCATATGGAATGTTGGTGGAACTTGGATTAAAAACCTAAACTTTTATCTTCATAACAATAATCATTTATGTTTTCGCGAGTATTGTTTCTTAAGAAGCAATCAGACAGAATTGCATTGATGTGCAATGTTACATTGCTACAAACAACTGTACAAAACACTGAAATTTGGTTCATTCTCGTACCAAATTTACTAGTAGTTAAGAGTATACTGAGATACAAAATGACCTAAACGACATATCAATGTCCCATAACTGGTTCCAGTATTTATAGGGTTATTCCCCAAATGTCAAACAATACAATCATGACAGACAAAAGTCCAGTAATACCAAATATGAGGCGTGTCGTGGATTAACTGGGCTTAATGCATGTACGTAAAGTGTAATCCTGGATTTGCCTGTGCAGTCCGCACAGGCTAATCCAGGAAGGCACTTTCCACTTTTATGGTATTTTCTGTTTCAAGTTAGTTTCTTCTAAACATAAATCCACTGTAGGCGGAAAGTGCTGTCCTGGATTAGCCGGTGCAGACTGCACAGGCTAATCCAGGACTACACTTTACACACATGAATTAAGTCAGGTTTACCCACGATACGCCTAATATAAACTACTCCTCTACCTTAACAGTTGTGGATATCTTGTCCACCGAAAGCTGGGCCGTGTTCTTCACTATCGGTGTGATAAGGCCATTATCGGTAGCCACGGCTACAGATATGTCAACATTGAGCAGGGATACGGCTTCCTCGCCCTGCCACACTGAGTTCACCTGTGGCACCCTCTGTCATGAGAACAGATATGCCATCACCATTAATAAAGTATGTTAACACAAAAAATTCCCCAAAATGGTAATAATTACCAAATAGACAAAATTGACCAGTAGATACTTGTCAATCAAGGATTGAGATAAACAATTATGGGTTTATATGTCTGTAGTAAATAATAGCACATGGTTGCATAATCCAATTAATTTACCACAAATCCTTGAACAAACAACCTTAGACAAACCTATGTTTTGCTACTGGTTAATTGCCCTTGACTACTAAAATTCCTGAAATTATTTGAAAATGGGCCATTTTTTCAAATTTTTGGTTAAGATATATTGATATGAGATGTATTTTTGGCTTTTTATCCTAGCACCAACCTAGAATAATTGAGGAGTGTTGTTGAAAACCTGGGCTTAATGCATGTGCGTAGTGTCATTCCGCATTAGCCTATGCCATCCGCACAGGCTAATCCGGGACGACCATTCCACCTGGAGTGGATTTATGTTTAGAAGATACTTCGTTGAAACACAAAATAGCACAAAAGCGGAAAGTGTCGTCCTGGATTAGCCTGTGGGGACTGCACAGACTGATCCAGGATGACACTATGCACATGCATTAAGCCCAATTTTCCCACGACACACCTCAAATATCAAATAAAGCAACAAATAAATGCTAACATTGTTTTGTTCACAGTTTGCCAATGCATTTGGATGACTGAAATGACTAAATATTCATTTACTGGTACTGAACACTGAATAAATGCATGGAATATTTGCACGCCGCTTTTAGCATTGGCAGTATTATCCATGACAACAGCCAAGCATTTATGAAAGTGCTCCACCATAAGTCAATACCTCAAATGAAACAAAATCTGTTCTAGATGTTTGTATTGCAGGAAAATCACAACCACTTATGACTCTTTACCGGTTAAACGCCGATACTTAAGACCGTTGATGATTGCTGAACAATTTATTTAAGTATTTAAGTATGATGACAACAGAATCCGAGCAGAATGACAGCCATGAATGTCTATATACGTCTTGCTTTATGGTAACCTAAGTACAAGATAAAAGCAGTTTCAACTCAAAGATATATAAGTGGCTGTAATTAAAAGTACAAAACTGATATTCTAGACTGGAGGGAAACAGTGTGACAATTAAGGCAACAAAAGTGTTATCATTGCAAGAATGTTTTGGAAAGACTTGCCCCATTTGGGCATCATCAGTAAAATCAACTTGCCAGAATCTACTTTTGAGTGACGGATATACCCCCATACTATGGCCTTCTCACAAAACTATGGCATCCATTTGAAACACTGTATTTGGAAAAATTTAATTTCAATAGGAGCCATCACTCTGTCAACATTTAGTGGTTTGTAACCAAAGATGAACTTGATCTGTATTTTATGATGTTACACCTATGTACCAAATATAATTTAAATGTGTAAAGCCTTTCATGAGTTATTGTCCATGTTTTTCGGGAATTTAAGTCAAAAAGGGGCCATAACTGTGTCAAAATTTGGTGGTTCATAACCAAAGTTGAACTTGACCTGTATTTTATGATGCTACACAGGTGTAGCAATAATTATTTAAATATGTCAAGCCATTGTTGAGTTAACGTCAGGAAACCATGTTTATAGGGAATTTAAGTCAAATAAAGGGCCATAACTCTGTCAAAATTTAGCGGTTTGTAAGTCGAATTTGACCCGTATTTTATGATGCTACACATGTATACCAATAATTATTTGAATATGTCGAGCCATTCTTGAGTTATCGTCGGGAAATCATGGTTTTAGGGAATTTTAAGTCGAAGAGGGGCCATATCTCTGTCAAAATTTAGTGGTTTGTAACCAACATCGAACTTGACCTGTATTCTATGATGTTACACATGTGTACCAAAAATAATTTGAATATATCAAGCCTTTCTTGAGTTATCATCCAGAAACCATGTTTTTAGGGAATTTAATTCGAAAAGGGGCCATAACTCTGTCAAAATTTAGTGGTTTGTAACCAACATCAAACTTGACCTGTATTCTATGATGTTACACATGTGTACCAAAAATTATTTGAATATGTCAATTCTTTTTTAAGTTATCATCCGGAAACCAAACACCAACAGACCAACAAGCTCACTCCTACATACTGCCCCTAAACTTCGTTTGTGCGGGTATAATTATTAGAAAATGTCAAAAGAATTGTTCCAGTTGTTGGCCTGCTCCTCTTGAGCAGCACCGTATACCTTCTCTGATTAAGGTCTTTCCATACAAAGTCAGTTCAGTTCTCGCACTCCACATATATGCCTGCCCCAACAGTTGTCTTTGAAGTTTAGAATTCATTCTACCATGAAACGCGCAAAGTTTTCTTTAAACAAAGAACACAATTTACCATTTTTAAATCGACAATAAACAACCCGAAAAATAGTTAAGAAAATGTAAAAAGTTGTTTGCATTGCAACTTTAGAAAATGTGGTCAGATCAATGTAGAATCTAAACAAGAGATGTTTGTAAAACATGTACGCCCCCCGACTTGCAGCCAAGTCCTCAATATGTGCAACTGTTAAGAGATTTTTTTAATATTGTATGTGCACATTAACACATGAGGAGGAAATTAAAGTTGATGCTTTAGAAAGTAAATATAAAGCTGAAAGAAAGATAGAGTATAATTATGGATTTATTTTTACATTATATCTTATAAGGATACACGGTTTCTGTTTGATTTAAACATCAAATAGGCTAAAACAGCTCTAGATATCCTGCGGAAACAAAATGGTCTACGGAGAAAACAGCTGTCATGTTACAAGCCCCTGTGACCTTGACCTTTGACCTCAAAATTGATAGGCGTCTTCCTTTCCTCCCGAGTAACCAGCATACCAACTTGGATGATCGTAGGTCAAAGCGTATTCTACACATCATGCAGAAACAAACTGGTTTACAGAGTAAACAGTTTTCATGTTACAAGCCTCTGTCAACTTGACCTTTGACCTCAAAATTGATAGGCGGGCGTCTTCCTTTCCTCCCAAGTAACCAGCATACCAACTTAAATGATCGTAGGTCAAAGCGTTCTCTAGATATCGTGCGGAAAAGAATTTCATGTTACAAGCCCCTGTGACCTTCACCTTTGACCTCAAAATCAATAGGCATCTTCCTTTCCTCCCGAGTAACCAGAATACCAACTTAAATGATCGTAGGTCGAAGCGTTCTCTAGATATCGTGCGGAAAAGAATTGGTCTACGGACAGACTGACCGACCATCCGACCGACCGACGGACAGGTGCAAAGCAATATACCCCCACTTCATCAAAGGGGGGCATAATAACTGTGTATTATCGTTATTTATCACATACTAAACAACTATTTGTTGTTCTGATGAGCATTTATTTAACCAACGCAAAAGAACTCAAATCGTTGTTTATTAGCCGATAAAAATTATTTCTTAATTAAACTATTCTGCCTTTAACTGTCTTACTTTTCACAATACTGGCCTGAATCAGAAGTAGAACTCACCTGAAGAGCCAGTGCGGCAGACTTGATGATGAAGTCGTTGACTGAGACCTTGACACTGTCGGCCATGAGTTTCTTCCGTAAGGCTGTCACAGGTCCTACATTACAATCCATGGTCACGTAAGAGTGGGGGATGGTTGTCTGGAGTGGGAGCAGCATTCAATATCATGCGTGATACGTCCACTTTTCAGCTGATTTCATGACATTTAATGAGAACTAGTTTTTGTTTTGTCCAATCTCTTTTAGTATAATTTCAATGTTACGATTAGCACATATTGCCCTGTTCAAACAGGACTGTCTCAGTTTTTCTAGAGTTTGTCAATATGCACAACAAACATAAGAAGTATTCATAGAGCACCTTATGTACTTACTTAAGAGTAAATTTTAATGCACTGAATTAAATTTCGTTGAGTAAATGAAAACTACTAGAAGTTGGTGATAGTTTGAAGATATTTCAGTTTGTAATTTAAAAATGTTATTTAGTGTAGCACTGTTTCACTGATATAAATACAGTTAAGGAAGTCTCCATATTTCAGGGTAAACATTAAGTTTAACTTCAGATGACATAGGATCCAGGATTTGTCCAAACAAAATGTTATTCTAATGGCTTTTATCATGTCAAACATAAAATATTTTTAAATTATATTTATTTATCTGTAATTTATCTAACATTTTCAATAGTAAAGCTATGTACATATATAACTAATCCTACCTTGGATAGTGTTAATCTCTTAGCAATAGTGTTTCTCATGCCAGTGTTTGGTATGTCTTTGAACTCCTCACCATCTGAAGTATGAACAGGCTAATTATAACGTTGACAATACACTTTTTTCTTAATGGGACAGTTTCACAGTTTTTGGCTGTGAGAAATAACTGTCTAAAACTTACTTTTTTGTGTTCTATTATACATTTACTGCTATAGGGAAAGAGAGTGAAATAGCAGGGTGCTGCACCCTGCTTCTTTTGGTTCCCCCCTGCTGCCCCTCTGGGCTGGTAAACACAGAAATGTTGAGTATCTTTAGAAATGCAACACTTTTTTTGCAAATATTCAATGACAATGAATATGCTATGCTTAAAAACTTTAATCAGAAGCATTAGACTTATGAAAACTACGGATATAGCAAATTGTTAGAAAATTTCAACAAACTGGTTTGGTGTCTCCCCTGCTCCTTTTTAGCAGCACCCTGTACCTTTTTAGATCCTAGATCTTATTAGTCTGTTAACATTTCAAGGTTTGGAAAGCACATTGCTTCTGCAAAGTTGAACGTTTGACAAATATCTGTTATTTTTCAAGAAAAAATTGCCACATGGTAGACATACCCTATTACTTTTTTACACATAAAGGCATAATACGTATCAAAATAATTTTGTTTTGCAATCAAACAGCATAACTGTCAAAAGTTTTTTACAGATTCTACACATTTCTGTTTTTAAATTCCAGTTTAAAATAAATATTTTCCAACCTAAAACTGTTAAACTGTAAGGAAAATTCACCTTACTGTGCCGAAAACATTCTAAGTTTGACTAATGAATACAAATTTATAGCCAAAAAGAATTTACTATTTTTGATAAATATTTAAATTTGAAGCAATTAGCTAATTTGGCAAATGTAGTAAATGAGCACAAGCCCGTAACAAATGCACTGCTAAAATTTGAACAGAGTTTGCTCAATTCTCAGTTTTATATAGTTGGTCTAGTAACATTGTTTAATCTGAAATATACACAAACTTAGGCTTGATTACTTTGATGACTGCAGGGTTCGTTTTTTTTTTTTAAAGCTTCTTATGTAAACAAGAGCACCGCCTATGGGTGCTGGACGCTCGACTTTCTCGTATTTGATAGTATTCTGGTCTTTTTGTTAATAAAATGGGTTCTTCACTGTGATGAAGTGTGTTGAATTTCAAGTCAATACCTCTTCCAGATATTGAGGAATTTGACCTAAAGCTAAAATTATAAGTTGATAAAAAGGGCAATTACTCCACCAAAATCCTTGATATAGTTACCTCATATTGTCCCATGAATGGGTTCATAACTGTGATCAAGTATTTTGAGTTTCAAATCAATACCTCTTATAGTTATTGTGAAATTTAAACTAGGGCGAAAATTCAAAGTTGAAACAAGAGGGCCATGATTGCCCAAAGCGCTCACCTGAGAACTGGTACAGATGTAGACCATACTTTTGTGACAGGTTTGAAAATTAAGGTATCTGAACAATACGCAAAGGGGGATAGGATCAAATTTGATTTAAAACATCGGTTAGTGCAATGGGCTACGTACGAGTTGGGTCGTGAATGTGCAGTTTTTTTGCTAATTCTCAAATAATTTTTCTCGATATTCTAATCTGACCCTTTTTCATTAAGTCGGTGACAATTCTGGAAAATGCAGAAACAGTAGATTTTGATGTCTTTTTCACAGACAGTTTAAGAGAAATAGTTGCAATGCGATAATTGCAATGCCTGTGCTATTAGGTCAAGTTTTGCTTTTTCTTTGATAATTTTCTGTCCAATGATGATAAATGATGTTAATGCAGGCTCTGAGGCCATCTGATCAATGTTGCATGTTCAAATAACTGCATGCAAGGTTTGCAAATGTTAGAAATTAAATTTTATCAATCAATTTTTATGGTCCTACGCAAACTATAATAAAATATCGTGTGTGCAAGCCAATTATTGATAACTTGTTGATGTTTTTTTCCAAACACAAGGTGCAATAACTCGGGTGTTTCTGGCCCGATCATGCTTATATTCGACTTCACCTGTAGACAAACTGTCACGATTGGTGAAGATTGGATGAAAAATGAAGTCTCTATGAATATGAATAATGTCCATTTTTGTAAAAATTTTTCACAAACAAAGGGCAATAAATCTGGTGTTTCTTGCCTGATTTTGCTTATATTCGACTTCACCTTTAATCTTATGGTCATTGACAAACTGTGCAAGATTGGTGAAGATTGGATTGAAAATAAAGCCTGTAAGTTGGAAAAAGGCATTTTTGCACTTTATTTGAATGAAAAAGGGGCAATAACTCTAGTGTTACTGGTGTGATCTTACCCAATAACAATCCCATGCAAGATTTTATGGTCATACACAAACAGTGCAAGTTAGGTCAATATTAAATAAACAAGAGCTGTCAGAGGACAGCGCGCTCGACTATTCAAAGTATTTCAGTTGGTACATATTTTGGATAGTAGAAGGGACATACATTTGTTAAAATACATAGCTTTTAAGTGAAGCCTTGAATAGTTTATAAATGTTTGGAACAAAAACTTTAACAACAAAGTCTAGGTAAAAAGTGGGCTAACTCTGTCAAAATACAAAACAGAGTTATGGGGAATGTTCACCCTGATACTGGAGTTGATGAAAAAGGTTAGTTCCAAGTTCCAAATGAATAACTTATGTAGTTTTGAAGTTACAAAACTTTTGAATATAAACTTCAACCAGAAAATCTATGTGAAAAGGGGGCTTAACTCTGTCAAAATACAAAAGAGATTTATAGGGAATGTTACCCTTGATACTGGAGTTGATGACAAAGTTAAGTTCCAAGTTTCAAGTGAATAACTTGTGTAGTTTTGAAGTTACCAAACTTTTGAATACCAACCTTAAACTGAAAATCTAAGTGAAAAAGGGGGCATAACTCTGTCAAAATACAAAATAGAGTTATGGGGAATGTTCATCCTGATACTGGTGTTGATTACAAAGGTTAGTTCCAAGATTCAAGTGAATAGCTTTTGTAGTATTGAAGTTACAAAACTTTTGAATATAAACTTTAACCAGAAAATCTATGTGAAAAAGGGACTTAACTCTGTCAAAATACAAAACAGAGTTATATGGAATGTTGCCCTTGATGCTGGAGTTGATGACAAAGGTTAGTACCAAGTTTCAAGTGAATAACTTATGTAGATTTGAAGTCATAAAACTTTTCAATATCAACTTTAACCAGAAAATCTAAATGAAAAAGGGGCATAACGCTGTCAAAATACAAAACAGAGTTATGGGGAATGTTGCCCCTGACACTGGAGTTGATGACAAAGGTATGTTCCAAGTTTCAAGTGAATAACTAATGTAGTTTTAAAGTTACAAACTTTTGAATATAAACTTTAACCAGAAAATCTAAGTGAAAAGGGGGCATAACTCTGTCAAATTACAAAACAGAGTTATGGGAAATATTGCCCCTGACACTGGAGTTGATGACAAAGGTATTTTCCAAGTTTCAAGTGAATAACTTATGCAGTTTTAAAGTTACACAACTTTTGAATATAAACTTTAACCAGAAAATCTAAGTGAAAAAGGGGCATAACTCTGTCAAAATACAAAACAGAGTTATGGGGAATGCTGCCCCTGACACTGGAGTTGATGACAAAGATATATTTTAAGTTTCAAGTGAATAACTTATGTAGTTTTGAAGTTACAAAACTTTTGAATAAAAACTTGAACCAAATTCAGACGCCAGGGGTAGTAGGAAAGCTCAACTATTTTTCGAATAGTCGAGTTAAAAATGTAGCCTTTATTGCGATAACGGTCCAAATTGTTGACGGCATACGGACAACGGACGATGGACGATGCCGGAGAGCTCCCCTATACCAATAGCTCACCAAGCACTACGTGCTCAGGTGAGCTAAAAAAAAGCGATACAAACGTTTCATAATGTTCGTGTCTGATTAGCACACAGACCTATTTCTGGGATCAGAGACGGCAGGTAGGGAGCCACAGGGGCTTCTGTGGTTTCCATGGCCACCGACTGAGGGCCTGGAGCCGGGACCTGGGTTTGGGGTGGCGGAGGGGGCTGTCTCTTCTGAAGGTTTCCGTCTCGGATCAGTTTCAATACATCTCTAGAAATAGCACAGACATAGAGATCACACAATTAGTTTGCATCTCTTTGCAAGAAAACTGCTCCAACAACTGAAAGAAAGTTATTTTTTATTTTTTAAGGATTAAATATATCACATAAACAGCCTTTTTAGATACAGTGTCACAGGTAATTTACACGGTCATAAAATGTTCGCTATATTCACGGTCACAATGGAAACGCGAAAATTAAAATCGCTAATAAATAGCAACGTTCTAGTGTGCAAGATTTCATATCCCGTTCATGTGTTTGAATTAAAGTATAAACTAGAATTGTCACATGAGTGACGGATATACCCCCACAATATGGCCTTGTTGCAAAACTATGGCATCCATTTGAAAGAAATGGACAGAGAGAGAATGCTTTAATTTGTGAATGGTCAACAGTGTATTTAGAAAAATTTAATTTCAATAGGAGCTATCACTCTATCAACATTTAGTGGTTTGTAACCAAAGTTGAACTTTATCTGTATTTTATGATGTTACACCTATGTACTAAAAATAATTTAAATATGTGAAGCCTTTCATGAGCTATTGTCCATGTTTTTCTGGAATTTAAGTCAAAAAGGGGCCATAACTGTGTCAAAATTTAGTGGTTTGTAACCAAAGTCGAACTGTATTGATGCTACACATGTGTACCAAAATTTTTTTTTTAATATGTCAAGCCATTGTTGAGTTATCATCAGGAAACAATGTTTATAGGGAATTTAAGTCAAATAAAGGGCCCTAACTCTGTCAAAATTTAGTGGTTTGTAACCAAAGTCAAAGTTGACCCGTATTTTATGATGCTAAACATGTATACCGAAAATTATTTGAATATGTCAAGCCATTCTTGAGTTATCGTCCGGAATCATGTTTTTAGGGAATTTTAAGTCGAAAAGGTTCCATAACTCTGTCAAAATTTAATTGTTTATAACCAACATCAAACTTGACCTATATTCTATGATGTTACACATGTGTACCAAAAATTATTTGAATATGTCAAGCCTTTCTTGAGTTATCATCCGGAAACCAAAAACCAACAGACTGACAGACAGACCGACAAGCTCACCCCTATATACCCCCCCCAAACTTCGTTTGTGGGGGTATAATAAATGTTCAACAGACTTTCTGAATAATTTGCAAACACAAAAATCTTGAAAACTGAAAACGCGAACATGCCTTTTCCTAATTTTTCGCGAACTTTGCATGACATGAAAATTACCAGATATACGATATTCTCTGAAAATGCACTTTTCCTCAAAACATGTCTTTACATCTCGATTTGTTGGTTCAGTGGGAAACTATTGTATCTGCTTAATATTTCTGTACAATGATTTTACGCTCAACCCTCGCAGTTTTAATTTAATTGAGGCGCGTCATTGAAAAACCGGTCTTAATGCATGTGCGTAAAGTGTCGTCCCGGATTAGCCTGTGCAGTCTGTACAGGCTAATTCAGGACGGCACTTCCTGCTTTTATGGTATTTTATTATTCAATGAAGTCTCTTCTAACATAAATCCACTGTAGGTGGAAAGTGCCGTCCTGGATTAGCCTGTGCGGACTGCACAGGCTAATCCGGGATGACACTTTACGCACAAGCATTATGTCCGGTTTCCCCATGACGCGCCTCAATTTTATTTTGTGTCTCCCTTCACCAAATGTATTATGATATTTTCCCTAAAACATAGGGCCAAGGCCCATACACAAAGTCTGGAAGTCTTACCCTTTGGTAATCCTGTTCAAGGGTCCAGATCCTTTAACATCTTTAATAACAACACCAAATTCTTCTGCCAGCTTTCTCACTGACGGGCCAATTCTAAATTCAAAATATAAGAAAGATATACTAATCGATACATACAATAAATATGCCTGCACTTCACAAATTGTCAAAATGTTTATGATTTTAACATTTTTTATGGCTAATTTTCTTAATCTGAACATTAACATGTCAAAAAAAAAAGTCAGAAACGCGTACAAAATCAGGATGCAAATTCATTAAATTGGCTGCAAAATATATATCAAAGGGAGAAGACTCCTGAAACTTCAACAGTCCTCCCATTTCGTTCCCATTTTACATTTACCAGCATTTTTTAGCACATTTTATTGACATAATTTGTTTATAAAACTTTTGGAAGATGTAGCTATTAAAGAAGGAACAATGCCTTACTCGTAATAGAGGAGTATGTTTTTTGTTTATTTGAAAACATTAAAATGTACATTATAATTCTACTGATTAAATTGTGCAATTTTTACCAGGTGCATCAAAATGTGTGGTAGTGAACTAAAATGCTGTGTTGTTTTTATCAAAAATAGAATCAACATCTTAAAGAATTTTGAAAACCTAACCCATGAGCCACACATTTCAAAATGGCTTGTAGTAGAAAATAAACTGCAATGATTATACCAGTGCCCGCATTCACCAACCTATTCTTAGACTCAAGACTATGAGTATTCTTGAAAATGCTATGTTCAAAGAGTGCTTTAATGATGAACATAACTTGGTATTCACCATCTCTTGACATCATTCTGAATTTAGAATGATATGTTAATGACATAAGCAACATTGGTACCCAGTATATATGCCAAAGCAGAAGTATTTTTTCTTGTAGGGAAAGATCTAGAGCGAAATAGCAGGGTGCTGCACCCTGCTCCTTTTTGGGTCCCCCCCATGCACCCCTGTGCTGGCCAACACAGAAATGTTAAATGTCTTATGAAATTCAACATTTTGCAAATATTTAACTTCAACTGAATAGACTATGCTTTTAATCCTAAAGCATTACTCATTAAAACCCTGCATTTAGAAAATTATTAGAAAATGTAAACAAACTGGTCCGATTTTCCCCCCCCTCCTTTTTAGCAACACCCTGTACATTTTTAGATCCTAGCTCTTTCCCTATTCTTGGGTCTAAGTTTGTTCTTTATTCTTAAGTGTAAGAATGGGTTGGTGAATATCTGCCCAGAAATGGATTTAACATCTGAAAACATGTTGTGAAAAACCTTCCTTACCCATGAGCATGAAGATCTTCATGGACCACTGGTGCTGGAGCCGCGCTAGTGGGGGGCTGTTGTGTAACAGGGCGGGAAGGGGCAGGGGCCAAGGCAGCAGGGGCCGAGGTGGGTACAGTGGGGATCTCCGCATGCTGCCAGTCGTCTCCCTCCTCCACTGAGACAGCTATCAGCGTGCCGACCTTGATTTCTGGCGTGTTCTCTAGTACCTAAATAGTTTGATGGAGAGGTATGAAAAATATAATAGATGTGAAACTGCTGCAATTAGGTGAAAACACAAAGCATGTACAAAGTGGTTATGCAAGTCATGATAAACAAAATATAAACAAGAGATGTTTGTAAAACATGTATGCCCCCCGACATGCAGCCACGTTGTGAATATGTGCAATTGTTATTTTTTTAATAAGCAATCCCAAGCGAGGTCTCAATATATGGTTTCTATGTATGAAGTTTCATTCAAATATCACGATGCGTTCTCAAGTTATTGAGAGGAAACCGTTTTTCTATTTTTAGTACTGGTGACCTTGACCCCACCCACCCCATATGAAATCCCAAGAGAGGTCTCAATATAAGGTATATATGTATGAAGTTTCATTAAAATATCTCGATGCGTTCTTAAGTCATTGTGCTGAAACCGTTTTTTGTATTTTTAGTAACGGTGACCTTGACCTTGACCCCACCCACCCCATATGCAATCCCAAGCGAGGTCTGAATATAAGGTATCTATGCATGAAATTTCATTAATATATCGATGCGTTCTCAAGTTATTAATCGGAAACCGTTTTTCTTTTTTAAGTAACAGTGACTTTGAACTTGACCCCACCCACCCCATATGCAATCCCAAGCGAGGTCTGAATATAAGGTATCTATGCATGAAATTTCATTAAAATATCTCGATGCGTTCTCTTGTTATTGAGCGGAAACTGTTTTTCTTTTTTAAGTAACAGTGACTTTGAACTTGACCCCACCCACCCCATATGCAATCCCAAGCAAGGTCTTAATGTAAGGTATTTATGTATAAAGTTTCATTAAAATATCTCAGTGCGTTCTCAAGTTATTGAGTGGAAACCATTTTCTATTTGTAGTAACGGTGACCTTGACCCCACCCACCCCATATGCAATCCCAAGCGAAGTCCCAATATAAGGTATCTATGTATGAAGTTTCATTAAAATATCTCGATGCCTTCTCAAGTTATTGAGCCGAGACCGTTTTTCTATTTTTAGTAACGGTGAACTTGACCTTGACCCACCCCATATGCAATCCTAAGCGAGGTCTCGATGTAAGGAATCTATGTATAAAGTTTCATTAAAATATCTCAATGCGTTCTCAAGTTATTGAGCGGAAACCGTTTTTCTATTTTTAGCAACGGTGACCTTGACCGTTGACCTGTTGACCTAAAAATTTATAGTGTTCTTCCTTTTCTCCCAAGTAACCAGCGTACCAACTTTTATGATCGTAGGTCAAAGCATTCTGAAGATATTGTGCAGAAATGAAATGGTCTACGGACAGACCGACTGACGTACAGGTGCAAAGCAAGATACCCCCACTTCGAAGGGGGGCATAAATGCTTGATGCTTTACAGCGAGGTGTCAATATAAGGTATCAATGTATGTAGTTTCATTAAAATATCTCGATGCATTCTCAAGTTATTGAGCGGAAACCTTTTTCTATTTTTAGTAACGGTGACCTTGACCTTGACCCCCACCCACCCCATATGCAATCCCAAGCGACATCTCAATGTAAGGTATCTATGTATAAAGTTTCATTAAAATATCTCAATACGTTCTTAAGTTATTCAGCGGAAACAGTTTTTCTATTTTTAGTAAATTGACCTTGACCTTGACCCCACCCATCCCATATGCAATCCCAAGAGAGATCTCAATATAAGGTATCAATTTATGAAGTTTCATTAAAATATCTCAATGCGTTCTCAAGTTATTGAGCGGAAACCGTTTTTCTATTTTTAGTAACAGTGACCTTGACCTTAACCCCACCCATCTCATATGCGATCCCAAGCGAGGTCTTGATGTAAGGTATCTATGTATAAAGTTTCATTAAAATATCTCAATGCGTTCTCAAGTTATTGAGGGGAAACTGTTTTTCTATTTTTAGCAACGGTGACCTTGACCTTTGACCTGTTGACCTCAAAATTTATAGGGTTCTTCCTTTCCTCCCAAGTAACCAGCATACCAACTTTCATGATAGTAGGTCAAAGTGTTCGGAAAAGAAATGGTCTACGGACAGACCTACCGACCGACCGAACGACCTACAGGTGCAAAGCAAGATACCCCCCACCAGAGTTCTCGCTAGGATTTCAAAACATGGAGTCCGGACTCCTTCCTATGAAAATTTAGCGTCCCAGTATCTAATCATCAAAACAGACCCCTACCCCACCCACTTAAAAACATAACTACAACAACATTTTGTGTGAAAAATCTTATTTAAACAAACTGTTTATTAACTACCTGCAATTAAAGAATTAAATAGGACTTTATTCATTAAAAAGGAACAGCTCAACATTTTTTATAAATTGGAACAAAAAGAAAAGGACGCCAACATTTATTTACTTTCACTTTTGACAAGTACTATAAACTGTCGCTAACTTTCATTCAAATGTTGCCTCAGCCAAAGTGTTTGCATATAATCCGTGTACAGTGATGATTTTTAATAGCTATTTTATTAATAAACACTAGTAGCTGTAGTTTTCTTAACAAATGAAGACGCACGCTTGACGCGATCGGTGTCCGCAAATTGTCAAGTTACACAGATTCATCTTAATTCTTATAATTTGTAAACTGTTCATTTCCCATAAATAAAAATTGTCTTCTTTAAATTTGTAGCAATTTATTAAAAACACAGGTGTGTTAATAACGAGCACATAACGTAACGCATACCAACTGTGAAAGTGTTACAAATCACTTACACCTTTACTAATTCAAATTAGACTGAGGGCGTGATAAACTTTCTATAGACGACACTCATTTGCATACGCGTTCTTATTGGCTGACTGGTTAGCTGTAGTTAAGCTGACTCTGCCTGCGTCTTGATTTTATCGATTATTGACACACTGGTGCAGAAGGGGAATGTGTTTATTGCCGTGTTTATTGCCGAGTAGGCGTTCTTTGTCTTTGGAAAATATGCGTACGCCGGAGAAAAGGGTTGCGTCCTAGAATCTAACACCGAGATTTATGGCGTCCTTTTCGTAAAAGTATGCGTCCAAATACGCCGAATTACGCGTTACCGAGAACTCTGCCCACTTCTTCGAACGGGGGCATAATTAATAAAAAATGTATTATTTACCAAAATCACACAACAATTATGGTTATTATTAACATAACATAAATGATTTTTTATCAAAAGTTTTGTAAAACAAGTTACATAAAATAAATATGGTCCATTTATATCATTTTTTATAGAGCATCATAGTTTTATTATATAATTCATAAATTACAAAACAGGTCAGCAAATGGGCAATCAGCATCGTAATTTCTTTAAACATTGCTAAATCACTAGCAGCAAGTAAAAAAGTATGGCTGAAATTTCCACCTAAACACTAACCGTGAAAGGCTGACATGCCCTAAAAAGAGATGACGTATTGTTTCTCAACTTTTTTCCATAATAACCAGTATCTTTCAACACTAAAAGTATGCAGCGCTCCAGATAAATATTTGTAATGGGCATAAATGCACGCTAATTTCTTAAAATTTGGGAGTAAATGTAAACTCACTTCAGAATTTGTGGGGGTAAATGTACACTCTATGTAGGATGAGGGTGGAATAAATTTACATCCAACAATACATTACACTAACGGCAGAGACCAGAGTATTATAATAATATGTCAAAACTTCTGTTTCTGTCTTTCAGTAACTATAGTATGCGATCATCAGAAAAATTGTGCTTAAATTTACACCCAAATTTTCATATCTTCCAATTATTTGTGCATATTTTACACGTGTACGCGCCTTATCTGTGCCTCTGAGTAAGGCAGGCTATAAAAGGAGACCACTAGTACCACCAATTTGTTCCGTACCAGTATCTTAGCCAAGATCCCTTCCTCTTCTGTGTCAAAGGACACCACGGCTTTGTCTGTCTGAATGTCACACAGTATGTCGCCAGCGTTGATTCTGTCTCCTGCAGGGGACAAACAGTGCTTGAGAATCTAGTATGAGAACGTAATAACAACATTTAAAATTGGATATCCAATCACATGTTCAAACTGACACCCGGGAAAGGCCAAATCAACAGCCTGTTTAAATTACCCAAGACCAAGGAAAGAAAACGAGAGACCACAACCAAAAAGGTGAAAAATAATTGTTTGGATACAATTGCATTGCATGGCCCTATATGTATTACAGTACGGGAATGATGGCTTCTAACATTTCTAACATTATTTTAAAATGACTTAAAAGTGTGGCATATTTTCATTGTTGGTGCCTTTGGTGGAAAGCTTTCAAATTTAAAATGACTTTTGCAAAATCAAAATGTTGGCTACCAGGTTTTATTTCAATCCCTATCTAGATTGTGCTGCCAAATAAACTTGTTTTCATAGTACAAATGTTCATGATTCTTGCCTTCTTTCTTGTACCATTTCACAATGGTGCCCTCTGTCATTGTAGGCGACAATGATGGCATCAGTATAGAGGTTGATCCTGAAATCAATATATTTATTCTGTTAACAACTTGTACATTTCCTGCTTATTTTTTTAATTGGGCTAGGTTTTTTTTAGCTAATTATCATGACAGAATTGTTTATATGAACAATTATGATCAAAGTATTAAAAGTTAATTAATAACAATTATAGTAACCTTGAGTGCATCGTGATAAAACTTTGCCAAAAGAAAAAGTATATTTAAATAACGCACATTAACTTATGAATAAGAATAAGAATAACATGATACTTGGTTACTATTAAAAACAACACAATTCAGTGTATTTTGTGCATTTTCATAAATTAGTGCATTATTGCAAGACTTCAGGCTAGTAAAGGGCTTTGGGGCTGTTGATATTGCTAAGCAGTGCCCTGAAAAAATTAAGACAAAAACTTGTAACTAATAGTCTTAAACCCTGGTATTAATGGGAACATTAATTGATTTATAATCTGTGAAGTAATCATACAGGGTGAGGAACAGGCAGAGAGTGTAAGTGATCATACACAATGAAATCTGAAAAGTAATGACGTGCAACAAATTAAGTGTTACTTTTTTATATATGGGGCTAAATTTGCTGTAACATCTTATCGCTGAAAGACCATTTTAGTGGTGGAAACTTTCAAAATTTTCATAAATTTCCATTATTTGCAAAAATAAAGTTACATATCAATGTTCTTTACATTAAAACACCTAAACTGCTGTGCCATACTTTACCTACTACAATGTAGTTAGTACATGCATATAATTCCAATTTAAAAGTTGGTATAAATCTACTACATTTATGTACAATCTGCCATATTGGGAAGCTTCAACCAATCAAAATAAGGCTTCCATTAACCTTTTAGGCAACTGACCAATGGAATGACAAAACGCTTTTACAGCATAGAATAATATAAATAAAAGTTAACACAATGGACGCCAGCGAGATTTGTTTACAAATTCATAAATAGTGAATGTGTATGTGTAAATTGCTCAGGTATTTCTAGTCCAAATAATTAGACGTAATCGGTGGATTTTGAGCTATTTTTTGCAGGGCTTGCATTAAGGGAAGTTTTGGAGAAATTTACTCCCAGTTTTTGTCACAGGACTTCCAAAATTGCAGCCATGGAATTTGCTGAACTTCCAAAATTTCAGCCATGGAAGTTCCATCATGTAAGGATGAACAAGTTAGAAGAAAAATTAAGTAATTTATCTAAATGTATACCTCTTCCACTGAATAAATTGGCATATAAACACTTGATGAAAAAGAACTGGCCTTAAAAGCACCTTGAATTTTATACAGTACTTAATTTCATTTCTGAAATGCTCGGGACTTATGTAGCGCAATACTGTCAAAACTTCCAAATATAATGCGCAAAACTTCCAAAACTTCCAAAATAAGAGGCCAAGAAGTTCAAACTTCCAGTTTTCAAATGTTAATGAAAGCCCTGTTTTTGTATGGGCAGAATCCACACTAAACAGTTTATGCCAATTTCCTGTAGCAAAGTTAATTTCACATGAACTTACAATTTTTCTGGTCAAACTTCAAAATATGAATAGTTTCATGCATAGAATGATGTTATTAATCCATATTGTAGAAGAAGAAAACAGCACATAAATCAAGCAATTATCAACAAAACCTCGTTATCAAATAAACTACATTTGCGTATACACATTTCTGTATGAAAGTGGTACATGTGATCCGTAGTTTTACTGACCAATGAAAAAGCAGTATGCAAGTTTCACATTACTCAGAGCAAGGCCAAAAATAAATTGTATGTGATCCGTAGTTTCACTGACCAATGAAAAAGCAGTATGCAAGTTTCACATTACTTTACTCAGAGCAAGGCCAAAAATAAAATTGTATTTGTTTCCCGTTCCCTACCTACCCACCAAAACAAACAAAAATGGGGTTCCAAGGGTGTAAAAAAATATTTCTGGTCTGAGTATCAAATGGTACGAAAACGCAGTGGGTACGAACATAACGCAGCAGCTACAAATCTACCCAAGAGTGCATGTGAAGCAAACAAACAAATGCCATTTGAACACTGCTGTGTTGACAGTATCGGATGTGTTAGTTTAATTTGGACAATTATTTTAATCTAGTCTGTTATACATGTACATATTATTATCTATTATATATATATCATTGAATAAATTACTATGATAGTTCAATTTTATACAAATGTAGCTTATTTTCAATGTTATTGTTTGAAAAAAAAAAAAATCCTACCTACCTACCTACCAACCCTATTTTGCATGGGTCGGGAAGGGGAAACAAATAAAATTTTATTTTTGGCCCTGTATGGAGGGCTTTACATAGAATTTGAACAGTGCATCTGTTTAAAGATAAGGATTAAGTGTTAAAGTAAGTTTTATGTTGACTTTTTAGCATGCAATTGGTAAATTAAGGTAGAAGGATCCTAATGACTTCGGAAATACTCGCGAAATATCGTTTAACTTCGGCCCCTTCGCCACTTACCGTAAATCTAATCGATCTGATCCGAAACAGAAATTATTTTCGCGAAATAAACATTACTTTTCGAATGTTGAGTTATTTTCAATTAAAAGTGTGGAATAAATGCTTATTTGTCTTTAAAGATGAAAGTAAAAATGTAGTTTGAAGAAAAACAAGGTACTCTGACATAGGGAATACCTTCAAATGAAGTCATTGTCGGGAATTTCTGTTTACAATAATCATGACATTGTTGCGATATTTTTGGTGGATTTCCGTACACTTAAGTTAAAATAGTTATAAATAAACGTCCAAGGATTATTAGTATTATTGAACATAATTATTAGTATATAAAAACATATCTGCGTAAAGGAGATACGTGCTCCTTGCTGTGAAATAACATTCATTCACACCCAAAACTTGGAAAAATAGTCAGTAGAGATGGGTGGAGAGCGGGACGTCGGGTGATCAAGTTTGGTGTTCTGTTGGATAATTTAAAATACTGTTCATTGTGTAAACTTGGGCCTGTTCCACTGAGGAATTTTGACGAGATCTACTGCTGTAAAAAACATTGAAAATTATTTATCGGCGAAATGATGAGAATGGTCTAAGAGACATCTTTTTACCAATAGTCACAAGCGTCAAGAAGAGTCTTGATGAAGTTATCACACAGATTTGCCAGTTTTTTTAAACTTGTCAACCCAATGTAATGAAAATGTCCATTAAATTTTTTTAAACACACACTAATAAAAAATGTTTATTATTTTTCTGAATTTGGTAACCAAGGATATGTGAACCTCAGCTAGTTACATTTGTATTTAAAATGTTTACACAAAACACTATTTCTTTAACATTAATGCAAAAATAATTCATTTAATATCCATACTGTTAATAGATTATAATTATAAGAGAAAAAAAATTTAACATAGAAGGAAAATATTTGCTTTTTTACTTGTCTTATTTTTCATATTTTTTTTTATAACATAGGGTTGCTTCAGTCCAAATGTTATACGTTGATATTTTTATGCTGAACCTATGTCAATTTATACCCTTTTCCTCTCAGATAAGGTTATATTATATTTTGGTATTACTGATTTTGACATACTATGAAATAAAAGTAAAAAAAATTACAATAATTTGTGTTTGGCGTATTTTTACTGAAATGAAATCTGTAGTTTTTACCATATGCTTAGCCAAATTTCATGTAATAAATATTGTTGGTCAACTTAAGTACTTATGTTTGTTATACTTTTTCATAAGATACACCTTTAACGTATAAATTAACGCTATTCGGGAATAAATAAAATACATTTTGACAATATGTCAGTCATTTTTGTAAGTGTACCCATCAGAATTTTAGGTTGAAGTAGAAAAATGAGGGGTTATACGAAAAATCGCATTTTTGTCAAAACGTGTGGTTAGATTTTGTTTATATTTCACAGTTTAGTCTCATATGATAATACATTTAATTATCAAAGAAAAGAAGAAAACCAAGGTCTGAAAAAAGTCCCATTCGGGTCTTTCTACCTTAATGTTGATACTTTATGTTGAAGCATTGCTAAGTGAATAATCAGTGTTAAATATGAATTTGCAGCTTGTAAAGCTTTCAACATTAATTTATGTCGGAACAATGCTATAGGATAATGGCACTTACTGATATGAGGTAGGTGTGTAAGTGTATACCAACCTCATATATATACAAAAGTAAGATATTTCAAATGTAAGTTTCATCATAAAATATTTACGGAACATTACTGAGGAATGGTTTTTTATGTACAGGTATGTAAATGTTATTGCAATCTGTTCAAAATCACTAATGTTATTTTGAATCGTTATGATCAAAATCTGTCGGAACAATATAGACTATGAAGGATAATTTTCAATCACAGAAATGGTCCTTCTGCGGCTAAGCCCATCATGCATACACTGCCAATATAAAAAGTACCTAAACTTTAATGTTTACCCAGGGCTTGCAAGTACAGCCATCATTAGCTTGTCCTGTCAGATTCTGTCTAAACTCTGATCTTAGATCTGAATGTCAAGGTCTTTTTGAATCTGACAGCAAATACATTACCTAAGTTTATACTGCATCTGTGAAACCAGTGTGTATGTGTTAAATCAACTGATTTAATCGAATTTCCCACGGAAACACGCGATTTTCTCATAAACCGGCTAAATTTCCGAAGATGCAACACTGCAGACGCCATTTTGACCTCCGCCAGTTTAACCCAAAGAAAAACTAAGCAAATGCTAAAATACGTTTCTGTGACATCTTGGCCAAGTCATCTCGGCTAAATTCATTTTTCAAGACATCTCGTACATGTACATGTACAACACATCTGATCCCAATCATCCCATAAAAAGCGAGTAAAGGACTAATAACTGCAATAAGTTAGATATCATTAATAGTCGATGATAAAAAGAGGTTCTTTTGTTATTTGGTCGATAGCAGTTAAGTAATTTAATCTGAGTGAAAGGACCTTCTGATAAGGCCATACCAATTTCATTCTATGTTTAGCGTCCTCGGGCTGGTAGGTTTTCAAATGCCTGAATGAAAAAAAAAGACAATGTAAAAAATCGAGTTGGAAAGCTTATAAAAAAAATGGGGGGGAAAAAGAAACAAGAAATGTCTTTAAAAAAGACAATCGGCGTTGAAATAAATATTGAGATGTCATTTAAAAATTACCTAAACAGACGGCCAAGATGATCAGTTACGTGACTTCTCAGACCCCAGATTGTTTGGTCCCCACCAATATTAGACATTTTGGACCCCAGTTTTTTTTTCGGACACTATAAAAAAACTTCTCTGACCCAAAAGTTAATTGGAGATAAATTTATTAATTTAAAAATTTAATAAAATTATAATTAATATCTATGCTGTAAATAAACCAATCATACAGCTCCACAGCTTCCACCAGTGATATATGAATAACCAAAATAATGTAGGTTAACATAATTATTATCTGAATTTGTCAAGCCAATTTAACAAATTAACAATGTAAGAACATAATTTCGGGAATGAATTAAAATTATTATGTATCAGACGAGTCTATATAGTTATTTATAGTACCGGTGATATACCATTCATGTTAGTTATCTAATATAATAATGATCTGAAGTCAAATAAGCATTTATACTGTGTATCCCAATAAAAAGCATTAGTCAGGGAACATTCAGCGATTTTTGAAATGTTTTAAGACTTTATTTTTGATAACGCAACAATAAAAATTCATTAGACTATGACGATTTTAAATTATATCAGTAGAAATATGATATATCAGGGGTTCCTGTGTATAATTAGTATTGCAAATTGTGTATTCGTGCTACGCGAATAACAGTTCGACGTATTCCGAATCTTCTTTCATAACATTTTATCTATAGAAAATGTAGCATCTTTTTATAGATTACATAACATCTACTGGAGAAGTTGATAGACAGATGCAATTATAAATAATCGTAAATAAATCGTAACCACAATTTTAATTCAAATTAACAGTACATTTATAAATATAAATTCCCCATTTATTGAAATTTTTAGGCTTATGATTCTCTGAACGCTATTATTGATGCATGTACGAGTATATTAACACAGCTTTACGGTTGCTAGCTACGCGCGCTATTTTTAGAATGACACTACTGTTTCTGGAATGTAATGAACGCTAGAATCAATGGGCCACGTGGAACGGCAACACTGTGAATGAGATTTATGAATGGGAACATTGCACAATTGCTATTTATAGAGCATCTGCTTATATAAATATAGGCTAAACAAAATAGTTATTTCGTTACGTGAATGAATATAGCATTCTGTTTATGGCATACAATGAGAAAATATGTTCATAATTAGCCTCAGTTCTAGAGTATATGTTGAAGATATGTTTATAACTTCATTTTAACTGCTTATGTAAACAATAATGTAAATTATTAACCAAAAAGTGACCGTGGCATTCCACATCGTAGCACCAAACCGTGCAAGAAGTGCGGACGTTCACACGCGAAACGGAACTGTCCCGCTTATGGAAAAACATGCCATGCATGTAACAAACTGAATCATTTTGCATCTCAGTTGAGGTCAGTGAACTGTGTCGGTGACAGCCAGTGTAATTCCAATTGTGAGGAAACAGACTGTGATACTAACATTGGTATGGTGAGTACAAGTTTTCCAGATCGAGTTGTTAAACTTTTGGTGGGACCTTCTGAAACAGCAATAAATTTTAAAATTGACACAGGATCTGCTGTAAACATACTGCCAGTTACACAATTCAAAGCTATGAAGATTTCACACCCATTAAAGCCAGCAGTTTACACACTTACAAACTACACAGGCAACACACTTCCTATACTAGGTAAAAGCAATCTCAAATGCAGATACAAATCAAAGATGATTCACACTGATTTCTACATTGTTGATAGCAACTCATGTCCATAGTTAGGTAAGCAATCTCGCCTAGATCTTGACGTAGTGAAATTGACATTCTCAATTGAGAATAAAGACCTTGACCGTGACCCAGTTTTGACTGAATACGGCGACTTGTTTAAAGGCGTTGGGGTAATGCCTGGTACATGCAAACTGTACTTGAAACCAGACGCTGCTCCTTTAGTTAATCAGCCTAGGCGAGTACCTGAAGCCCTCAGGACAAGACTTAAATCGAACTAGACTGTATGAAAAAGGAAAAGATCATTACAAAGGTCAATGAACCTACTGACTGGGTTAATTCCTTAGTAGTAGTTGAAAAACTTAAAACAGGTCACTTGAGGGTATGTTTAGACCCTAAGCATTTTAATGAGGCCATTAGACGACCACATTATCCAATGCGCACAATTGATGACGTCACTAGTAGACTAAGTTGCGCAAAGCACTTTTGTGTCTTAGATGTCACACATGCATATTGGTCAATTAAGTTGGACACGAAGTCTTCTTACCTGACGATGTTTAGTACACCGTTTGGACGGTACAGATACTTCGTATTTGGTCTGAATTGTAGTGAAGACATTTGGCAAAAGGACCATTGACGAGACATTTGAGGGTCTCAACGGGGTAGCATGTGTTGTTGACGATCTCTTGATTTGGGGAAGTACAAAGTCTGAGCATGACTGCAATCTTCTCGCTTTGCTTGACATGGCACGCGGAAAGGCGTACGTTTCAATCCTGAGAAACTCATGATAGACGTGAAAGAAGTGCCATTGTTTGGTCATGTCATTACAGACAATGGTCTTAAAGTTGACAGTGAAAAGGTCAAAGCCATTACTTCTTTACAGTACCCGAAATCAAAGGCAGAACTTTTCTTGGCATGGTGAATTACCTGCAAAAGTTTTCACCACATTTGGATGATATTACCAGCGGTTTACGTACTTTACTGAAAAAAGACGTGGAATTCATATTTGACCACCCACAAATTTCATCTGTTGATAGTTGATTCCTACAGTAGACATTTTGAGATAGACTGGCTACCGACCGCCAATTCTCAAACGGTCATACAGAAACTGCATGCACATTTCGGTAGAATTGGTGTGCCAGATGTATTCTTCAGTGATAACGGAAGTCAATACACATCACAATCATTTCTTGATTTTGCAAATAAGTGGAATTTCACATGCAAAACTAGCTCTCTCACAAGAGCACAGTCAAATGGTTTGGATGAAGTCATGGTCAAAACAGCCAAACGCATCCTTGCCAATGCAAAGGAAGCCAAGACTGACCCATATATTGCAATTATTGAGTACAGAAATACTCCATTGCAAGACATAGGATTTTCACCTGCACAGTTGTTGCAAGGTAGACGAACAAGGTCAATCATTCCAGTTAAAACTGAGAAATTGATTCCTCAGACAGTAAATACATCAACATCGCAAAATCTAAGCAGAAACAGTACTATGATATGTCTTCTAAACAGTTGACATCACTCTCACCGAATCAGTGTGCCAGACATCAAGTTGGTAAAACATGGTTGCCAGCCAAGATTATTTCTTAACACAATGACCGATCATACAACATTCAAACACCGGATGGAGATGCATACCGCAGTGGGTACGAACATAACGCAGCAGCTACAAATCTACCCAAGGGTGCATGTGAAGCAAACAAACAAATGCCATTTCAACACTGCTGTGTTGACAGTATCGGATGTGTTAGTTAATTTGGACAATTATTTTAATCTAGTCTGTTATACATGTACATATTATTATCTATTATATATATATCATTGAATAAATTACTATGATAGTTCAATTTTATACAAATGTAGCTTATTTTCAATGTTATTGTTTGAAAAAAAAAAAAATCCTACCTACCTACCTACCAACCCTATTTTGCATGGGTCGGGAAGGGGAAACAAACAAAATTTTATTTTTGGCCCTGTATGGAGGGCTTTACCTACAATTTGAACAGTGCATCTGTTTAAATATAAGGATTAAGTGTTATAAATTAACGCTATTCGGGGAATAAATAAAATACATTTTGACAATATGTCAGTCATTTTTATAAGTGTACCCATCAGAATGTTAGGTTGAAGTAGAAAAATGAGGGGTTATAAGAAAAATCGCATTTTTGTCAAAACGTGTGGTTAGATTTTGTTTATATTTCACAGTTTAGTCTCATATGATAATACATTTAATTATCAAAGAAAGTTAGATATCATTAATAGTCGATGATAAAAAGAGGTTCTTTTGTTATTTGGTCAATAGCAGTTAAGTAATTTAATTTTTGAGTGAAATAAAGGACCTTCTGATAAGGCCATACCAATTTCATTCTATGTTTAGCGTCCTCGGGCTGGTAGGTTTTCAAATGCCTGAATGAAAAAAAAAGACAATGTGAAAAATCGACTTGGAAAGCTTATAAAAAAATTGGGGGGAAAAAAGAAACAAGAAATGTCTTTAAAAAAGACAATCGGCGTTGAAATAAATATTGAGATGTCATTTAAAAATTACCTAAACAGACGGCCAAGATGATCAGTTACGTGACTTCTCAGACCCCAGATTGTTTGGTCCCCACCAATATTAGACATATTGGACCCCAGGTTTTTTCGGACACTATAAAAAAACTTCTCGGACCCAAAAGTTAATTTGAGATAAATTTATTAATTTAAAAATTAAATAAAATTATAATTAATATCTATGCTGTAAATAAACCAATCATACAGCTCCACAGCTTCCACCAGTGATGTATGAATAACCAAAATAATTTAGGTTAACATAATTATTATCTGAATTTGTCAAGCCAATTTAACAAATTAACAATGTAAGAATATAATTTCGGGAATGAATTAAAATTATTATGTATCAGACGAGTCTATATAGTTATTTATAGTACCGGTAATATACCATTCATGTTAGTTATCTAATATAATAACGATCTGAAGTCAAATAAGCATTTATACTGTGTATCCCAATAAAAAGCATTAGTCAGGGAACATTCAGCGATTTTTGAAATGTTTTAAGACTTTATTTTTGATAACGCAACAAAAAAAATTCATTAGACTATGACGATTTTAAATTATATCAGTAGAAATATGATATATCAGGGGTTCCTGTGTATAATTAGTATTGCAAATTGTGTATTCGTGCTACGCGAATAACAGTTTGACGTATTCCGAATCT
This sequence comes from Congeria kusceri, assembly GCA_027627225.1. Taxonomy (NCBI): domain Eukaryota; kingdom Metazoa; phylum Mollusca; class Bivalvia; order Myida; family Dreissenidae; genus Congeria; species Congeria kusceri. The sequence goes on from CM051027.1 coordinate 67,168,296, forward strand.
TCTTTCATAACATTTTATCTATAGAAAATGTAGCATCTTTTTATAGATTAAATAACATCTACTGGAGAAGTTGATAGACAGATGCAATTATAAATAATCGTAAATAAATCGTAACCACAATTTTAATTCAAATTAACAGTAAGTTTATAAATATAAATTCCCCATTTATTGAAATTTTTAGGTCTATGATTCTCTGAACGCTATTATTGATGCATGTATAAGTATATCAACACAGCTATACAACGGTTGCTAGCTACGCGCGCTATTTTTAGAATGACACTACTGTTTCTGGAATGTTATGAACTCGCTAGAATCAATGGGCCACATGGAACGGCAACACTGTGAATGAGATTTATGAATGGGAACATTGCACAATTGCTATTTATAGAGCATCTGCTTATATAAATGTAGGCTAAACAAAATAGTTATTTCGTTACGTGAATGAATATAGCATTCTGTTTATGGCATACAATGAGAAAATACGTTCATAATTAGCCTCAGTTCTGGAGTATATGTTGAAGATATGTTTATAACTTCATTTTAACTGCTTATGTAAACAATAATGTAAATTATTAACCAAAAAGTGACCGTGGCATTCCACTTCGTAGCACCAAACCGTGCAAGAAGTGCGGACGTTCACACGCGAAACGGAACTGTCCCGCTTATGGAAAAACATGCCATGCATGTAACAAACTGAATCATTTTGCATCTCAGTTGAGGTCAGTGCACTGTGTCGGTGACAGCCAGTGTAATTCCTATTATGAGGAAACAGACTGTGATACTAATATTGGTATGGTGAGTACAAGTTTTCCAGATCGAGTTGTTAAACTTTTGGTGGGACCTTCTGAAACAGCAATAAATTTTAAAATTGACACAGGATCTGCTGTAAACATACTGCCAGTTACACAATTCAAATCTATGAAGATTTCACACCCATTAGAGCAGCAGTTCACACACTTACAAACTACAGAGGCAACACACTTCCTATACTAGGTAAAAGCAATCTCAAATGCAGATACAAATCAAAGATGATTCAAACTGATTTCTACATTGTTGATAGCAACTCATGTCCATTGTTAGGTATGCAATCTCGCCTAGATCTTGACGTAGTGAAATTGACATTCTCAAATGAGAATAAAGACCTTGACCGTGACACAGTTTTGACTGAATACGGCGACTTGTTTAAAGGCGTTGGGGTAATGCCTGGTACATGCAAACTGTACTTGAAACCAGATGCTGCTCCTTTAGTTAATCAGCCTAGGCGAGTACCTGAAGCCCTCAGGACAAGACTTAAATCGAAACTAGACTGTATGAAAGAGGAAAAGATCATTACAAAGGTCAATGAACCTACTGACTGGGTTAATTCCTTAGTAGTAGTTGAAAAACTTAAAACAGGTCACTTGAGGGTATGTTTAGACCCTAAGCATTTTAATGAGGCCATTAGACGACCACATTATCCGATGCGCACAATTGATGACGTCACTAGTAGACTAAGTTGCGCAAAGCACTTTTGTGTCTTAGATGTCACACATGCATATTGGTCAATTAAGTTGGACACGAAGTCTTCTTACCTGACGACGTTTAGTACACCGTTTGGACGGTACAGATACTTACGTATGCCATTTGGTCTGAATTGTAGTCAAGACATTTGGCAAAAGGACCATTGACGAGACATTTGAGGGTCTCAACGGGGTAGCATGTGTTGTTGACGATCTCTTGATTTGGGGAAGTACAAAGTCTGAGCATGACAGCAATCTTCTCGCTTTGCTTGACATGGCACGCGAGAAAGGCGTACTTTTCAATCCTGAGAAACTCAAGATAGACGTGAAAGAAGTGCCATTGTTTGGTCATGTCATTACAGACAATGGTCTTAAAGTTGACCGTGAAAAGGTCAAAGCCATTACTTCTTTACAGTACCGAAATCAAAGGCAGAACTTGAAACAGTTCTTGGCATGGTGAATTACGTGCAAAAGTTTTCACCACATTTGGATGATATTACCAGCGATTTACGTACTTTACTGAAAAAAGACGTGGAATTCATATTTGACCAGCCACAAATTTCATTTTGATGGGAAAGATTATCTGTTGATAGTTGATTCCTACAGTAGACATTTTGAGATAGACTGGCTACCGACCGCCAATTCTCAAACGGTCATACAGAAACTGCATGCACATTTCGGTAGAATTGGTGTGCCAGATGTATTCTTCAGTGATAACGGAAGTCAATACACATCACAAGCATTTCTTGATTTTGCAAATAAGTGGAATTTCACATGCAAAACTAGTTCTCTCACAAGAGCACAGTCAAATGGTTTGGATGAAGTCATGGTCAAAACAGCCAAACGCATCCTTGCCAATGCAAAGGAAGCCAAGACTGACCCATATATTGCAATTCTTGAGTACAGAAATACTCCATTGCAAGACATAGGATTTTCACCTGCACAGTTGTTGCAAGGTAGAAGAACAAGGTCAATCATTCCAGTTAAAACTGAGAAATTGATTCCTCAGACAGTAAATACATCAACATCGCAAAATCTAAGCAGAAACAGTACTATGATAGGTCTTCTAAACAGTTGACATCACTCTCACCGAATCAGTGTGCCAGACATCAAGTTGGTAAAACATGGTTGCCAGCCAAGATTATTTCTTAACACAATGACCGATCTACAACATTCAAACACCGGATGGAGATGCATACCGCAGTGGGTACGAACATAACGCAGTAGCTACAAATCTACCCAAGGGTGCATGTGAAGCAAACAAACAAATGCCATTTGAACACTGCTGTGTTGACAGTATCGGATGTGTTAGTTTAATTTGGACAATTATTTTAATCTAGTCTGTTATAAATGTACATATTATTATCTATTATATATATATCATTGAATAAATTACTATGATAGTTCAATTTTATACAAATGTAGCTTATTTTCAATGTTATTGTTTGAAAAAAAAAAAAATCCTACCTACCTACCTACCAACCCTATTTTGCATGGGTCGGGAAGGGGAAACAAATAAAATTTTATTTTTGGCCCTGTATGGAGGGCTTTACATAGAATTTGAACAGTGCATCTGTTTAAAGATAAGGATTAAGTGTTAAAGTAAGTTTTATGTTGACTTTTTAGCATGCAATTGGTAAATTAAGGTAGAAAGATCCTAATGACTTCGGAAATACTCGCGAAATATCGGTTAACTTCGGCCCCGTCGCCACTTACCGTAAATCTAATCGATCTGATCCGAAACAGAAATTATTTTCGCAAAATAAACATTACTTTTCGTATGTTGAGATATTTTCAATTAAAAGTGTGAAATAAATGATTATTTGTCTTTCAAGATGAAAGTAAAAATGTAGTTTGAAGAAAAACAAGGTACTCTGACATAGGGAATACCTTCAAATGACGTCATTGTCGGGAATTTCTGTTGACATTAATCATGACATTGTTGCGATATTTTTGGTGTATTTCCGTACACTTAAGTTAAAATAGTTATAAATAAACGTCCAAGGATTATTAGTATTATTAAACATAATTATTAGTATATAAAAACATATCTGCGTAAAGGAGATACGTGCTCCTTGCTGTGAAATAACATTCATTCACACCAAAAACTTGGAAAAATAGTCAGTAGAGATGGGTGGAGAGCGGGACGTCGGGTGATCGAGTTTGGTGTTCTGTTGGATAATTTAAAATACTGTTCATTGTGTAAACTTGGGCCTGTTCCACTGAGGAATTTTGACAGATCTACCGCTGTAAAAAACATCTGAAAATTATGTATCGGCGAAATGATGAGAATGGTCTAAGAGACACCTTTTTATCCAAAAACAGTGACATTTTGCCAATAGTCACAAGCGTCAAGAAGAGTCTTGATGAAGTTATCACACAGATTTGCCAGTTTTTTTTAACTTGTTAACCCAATGTAATGAAAATGTCCATTAAATTTGTTGAAACACACACTTATGAAAAATGTTTATTATTTTTCTGAATTTGGTAACCAAGGATATGTGAACCTCAGCTAGTTACATTTGTATTTAAAATGTTTACACAAAACACTATTTCTTTAACATCAATGCAAAAATAATTCATTTAATATCCATACTGTTAATAGATTATAATTATAAGAGAAAAAAAATAAACATAGAAGGAAAATATTTGCTTTTTTACTTGTCTTATTTTTCTTTTCTTTTTTTATAACATTGGGTTGCTTCAGTCCAAATGTTATACGTTGATATTTTTATGGTGAACCTATGTCAATTTATACCCTTTTCCTCTCAGATAAGGTTATATTATATTTTGGTATTACTGATTTTGACATACTATGAAATAAAAGTAAAAAAAATTACAATAATTTGTGTTTGGCATATATTTACTGTAATGAAATCTGTAGTTTTTACCATATGCTTAGCTAAATTTCATGTAATAAATACTGTTGGTCAACTTAAGTACTTATGTTTGTAATACTTTTTCATAAGATACACCTTTAACGTATAAATTAAAACTATTCGGGAATAAATAAAATACATTTTGACAATATGTCAGTAATTTTTGTAAGTGTACCCATCAGAATTTTAGGTTGAAGTAGAAAAATGAGGGGTTATAAGAAAAATCGCATATTTGTCAAAACGTGTGGTTAGATTTTGTTTATATTTCACAGTTTAGTCTCATATGATAATACATTTAATTATCAAAGAAAAGAAGAAAATCAAGGTCTGAAAAAAGTCCCATTCGGGTCTTTCTACCTTAATGTTGATACTTTATGTTGAAGCATTGCTAAGTGAATAATCAGTGTTAAATATGAATTTCCAGCTTGTAAAGCTTTCAAAATTAATTTATGTCGGAACAATGCTACAGGATAATGGCACTTACTGATATGAGGTAGGTGTTTAAGTGTATACCAACCTCATATATATACAAAAGTAAGATATTTGAAATGTAAGTTTCATCATAAAATATTTACGGAACATTACTGAGGAATGGTTTTTTTACGTACAAGTATGTAAATGTTATTGCAATCTGTTCAAAATCACTAATGTTATTTTGAAACGTTACGATCAAAATCTGTCGGAACAATATAGACTATGAAGGATAATTTTCAATCACAGAAATGGTCCTTCTGCGGTTAAGCCCATCATGCATACACTGCCAATATAAAAAGTACCTAAACTTTAATGTTTACCCAGGGCTTGCAAGTGCAGCCATCATTAACTTGTCCTGTCAGATTCTGTCTAAACTCTGATCTTAGATTCTGAATGTCAAGGTCTTTTTGAATCTGACAGCAAATACATTACCTAAGTTTATACTGCATCTGTGAAACCGGTGTGTATGTGTTAAATCAACTGATTTAATCGAATTTCCCACGGAAACACGCGATTTTCTCATAAACCGGCTAAATTTCCGAAGATGCAACCCTGCAGACGCCATTTTGACCTCCGCCAGTTTAACCCAAAGAAAAACTAAGCAAATGCTAAAATACGTTTCTGTGACATATGGCCAAGTCATTTCGGCTAAATTCATTTTTCAAGACATCTCGTACATGTACATGTACAACACATCTGATCCCAATCATCCCATAAAAAGCGAGTAAAGGACTAATAACTGCAATAAGTTAGATATCATTAATAGTCGATGATAAAAAGAGGTTCTTTTGTTATTTGGTCGATAGCAGTTAAGTAATTTAATTTGAGTGAAATAAAGGACCTTCTGATAAGGCCATACCAATTTCATTCTATATTTAGCGTCCTCGGGCTGGTAGGTTTTCAAATGCCTGAATGAAAAAAAAAACAATGTGAAAAATCGAGTTGGAAAGCTTATAAAAAAATTGGGGGGAAAAAAGAAACAAGAAATGTCTTTAAAAAAGACAATCGGCGTTGAAATAAATATTGAGATGTCATTTAAAAATTACCTAAACAGACGGCCAAGATGATCAGTTACGTGACTTCTCAGACCCCAGATTGTTTGGTCCCCACCAATATTAGACATATTGGACCCCAGGTTTTTTTCGGACACTATAAAAAACTTCTCGAACCCAAAAGTTAATTTGAGATAAATGTATTAATTTAAAAATTTAATAAAATTATAATTAATATCTATGCTGTAAATAAACCAATCATACAGCTCCACAGCTTCCATCAGTGATGTATGAATAACCAAAATAATGTAGGTTAACATAATTATTATCTGAATTTGTCAAGCCAATTTAACAAATTAACAATGTAAGAATATAATTTCGGGAATGAATTAAAATTATTATGTATCAGACGAGTCTATATAGTTATTTATAATACCGGTAATATATCATTTATGTTAGTTATCTAATATAATAACGATCTAAAGTCAAATAAGCATTTATACTGTGTATACCAATAAAAAGCAATAGTCAGGGAACATTCAGCGATTTTTGAAATGTTTTAAGACTTTATTTTTGATAACGCAACAATAAAAATTCATTAGACTATGACGATTTTAAATTATATCAGTAGAAATATGACATATCAGGGGTTCCTGTGTATAATTAGTATTGCAAATTGTGTATTCGTGCTACGCGAATAACAGTTCGACGTATTCCGAATCTTCTTTCATAACATTTTATCTATAGAAAATGTAGCATCTTTTTATAGATTAAATAACATCTACTGGAGAAGTTGATAAACAGATGCAATTATAAATAATCGTAAATAAATCGTAACCACAATTTTATTTCAAATTAACAGTAAGTTTATTAATATAAATTCCCCATTTATTGAAATTTTTAGGTCTATGATTCTCTGAACGCTATTATTGATGCATGTACGAGTATATTAACACAGCTATACAACGGTTGCTAGCTACGCGCGCTATTTTTAGAATGACACTACTGTTTCTGGAATGTGATGAACTCGCTAGAATCAATGGGCCACATGGAACGGCAACACTGTTAATGAGATTTATGAATGGGAACATTGCACAATTGCTATTTATAGAGCATCTGCTTATATAAATGTAGGCTAACAAAATAGTTATTTCGTTACGTGAATGAATATAGCATTCTGTTTATGGCATACAATGAGAAAATACGTTCATAATTAGCCTCAGTTCTGGAGTATATGTTGAAGATATGTTTATAACTTCATGTTAACTGCTTATGTAAACAATAATGTAAATTATTAACCAAAAAGTGACCGTGGCATTCCACATCGTAGCACCAAACCGTGCAAGAAGTGCGGACGTTCACACGCGAAACGGAACTGTCCCGCTTATGGAAAAACATGCCATGCATGTAACAAACTGAATCATTTTGCATCTCAGTTGAGGTCAGTGAACTGTGTCGGTGACAGCCAGTGTAATTCCAATTGTGAGGAAACAGACTGTGATACTAATATTGGTATGGTGAGTACAAGTTTTCCAGATCGAGTTGTTAAACTTTTGGTGGGACCTTCTGAAACAGCAATAAATTTTAAAATTGACACAGGATCTGCTGTAAACATACTGCCAGTTACACAATTCAAATCTATGAAGATTTCACACCCATTAGAGCAGCAGTTCACACACTTACAAACTACACAGGCAACACACTTCCTATACTAGGTAAAAGCAATCTCAAATGCAGATACAAATCAAAGATGATTCACACTGATTTCTACATTGTTGATAGCAACTCACGTCCATTGTTAGGTATGCAATCTCGCCTAGATCTTGACGTAGTGAAATTGACATTCTCAATTGAGAATAAAGACCTTGACCGTGACCCAGTTTTGACTGAATACGGCGACTTGTTTAAAGGCGTTGGGGTAATGCCTGGTACATGCAAATTGTACTTGAAACCAGATGCTGCTCCTTTAGTTAATCCGCCTAGGCGAGTACCTGAAGCCCTCAGGACAAGACTTAAATCGAAACTAGACCGTATGGAAAAGGAAAAGATCATTACATAGGTCAATGAACCTACTGACTGGGTTAATTCCCTTGTAGCAGTTGAAAAACTTAAAACAGGTCATTTGAGTGTATGTTTAGACCCTAAGCATTTTAATGAGGCCATTAGACGACCACATTATCCGATGCGCACAATTGATGACGTCACTAGTAGACTAAGTGGCGCAAAGCACTTTAGTGTCTTAGATGTCACACATGCATATTGGTCAATTAAGTTGGACACGAAGTCTTCTTACCTCACGACGTTTAGTACACCGTTAGGCCGGTACAGATACTTACGTATGCCATTTGGTCTGAATTGTAGTCAAGACATTTGGCAAGGGACCATTGACGAGACATTTGAGGATCTCAACGGGGTAGCATGTGTTGTTGACGATCTCTTGATTTGGGGAAGTACAAAGTCTGAGCATGACAGCAATCTTCTCGCTTTGCTTGACATGGCACGCGGAAAGGCGTACGTTTCAATCCTGAGAAACTCATGATAGACGTGAAAGAAGTGCCATTGTTTGGTCATGTCATGACAGACAATGGTCTTAAAGTTGACAGTGAAAAGGTCAAAGCCATTACTTCTTTACAGTACCCGAAATCAACGGCAGTAATTGAATCAGTTTTTGGCATGGTGAATTACCTGCAAAAGATTTCACCACATTTGGATGATATTACCAGCGGTTTACGTACTTTACTGAAAAAAGACGTGGAATTCATATTTGACCAGCCACAAATTTCATTTTGGTGGGAAAGATTATCTGTTGATAGTTGATTCCTACAGTAGACATTTTGAGATAGACTGGCTACCGACCGCCAATTCTCAAACGGTCATACAGAAACTGCATGCACATTTCAGTAGAATTGGTGTGCCAGATGTATTCTTCAGTGATAACGGAAGTCAATACACATCACAAGCATTTCTTGATTTTGCAAATAAGTGGAATTTCACATGCAAAACTAGTTCTCTCACAAGAGCACAGTCAAATAGTTTGGATGAAGTCATGGTCAAAACAGCCAAACGCATCCTTGCCAATGCAAAGGAAGCCAAGGTTGACCCATATATTGCAATTCTTGAGTACAGAAATACTCCATTGCAAGACATAGGATTTTCACCTGCACAGTTGTTGCAAGGTAGACGAACAAGGTCAATCATTCCAGTTAAAACTGAGAAATTGATTCCTCTGACAGCAAATACATCAACATCGCAAAATCTAAGCAGAAACAGTACTATGATAGGTCTTCTAAACAGTTGACATCACTCTCACCGAATCAGTGTGCCAGACATCAAGTTGGTAAGACATGGTTGCCAGCCAAGATTATTTCTTAACACAATGACCGATCATACAACATTCAAACACCGGATGGAGCTGCATACCGCAGACATCGCCAAGTACTCATGAATACAAACGAGAAATTTCAAGACACCCAGGAATTTGCCCCAAAAGTCACTTTAGAACAAATGAACACCGCACAGCCAAGCAAAACACCAGAACAACAGCAGTTTAATTTACCAAAGAAAAACAATGCTGCAAATCCAATCCCTGGGAACCAAACTTGCCTAAATTCAGGTATAACAACAAGATCTGGAAGGCTTGTCAAGCCAAATAAATTGTTTTCAGGAGATGAATGGGTGAAGTAATTAACTGTACACAACACTGTTGTGTGTGCTATCTGACATTTAATGGTGTTAAATGATAACCGTCGTGCGTAGAATGAGTTTCACTTGAAACATGATCTACATGAAGCGTGCCATTGCTGATAAACTTGATTGTTTTCAGTATGGAATGTCGTTACTGATATGAAAGAGTTTATTATGAGAATTTGTGATTTTATTTCATGAATGTTTTTCTTTTTTAATGATAATACTTGATTTTAATTAGCGTAAGTAGACGTATATTATCATTAATGAAATAATTATTTGTTTATTTCATGTGTCATAAATATGTCATTGATATTTTATGATATAATGTGTTCAAAGAGTTGTTTGCATCTTGAAAACCTATTTCTTATAAAAAAGGGAGATGTTCTAGTATTCAGTTTCCTATTACATGAAACAGACTATATCTAATTTGCATGCCCAAACACTGATACATAAAAGAGATGCAGACAGCCCGCACATTAAGTCTTTGTTAGTATTTGTTAATAGTTGTAGAGCAATGCTTAGCTTTCATTAGAATGCTATAATACAATATATAACTTCACACTTGTGTTTTTACTAAGTCATTTGACTATATACATTTGTATACCAGAAACCTACAACACTACAACATACGATATTATAACACGTTGAACATGGGCCAAATTTAAAAAAATGATCAGAATTTAGTAGTGATCCGGATCACCATCTGGATTCAGGATATTTTCTTAATGGGAGAGATGGCAACTTTTTTATGATATAATGTGTTCAAAGAGTTGTTTGCATCTTGAAAACCTATTTCTTATAAAAAAAGGGAGATGTTCTAGTATTCAGTTTCCTATTACATGAAACAGACTATATCTAATTTGCATGCCCAAACACTGATACATAAAAGAGATGCAGACAGCCCGCACATTAAGTCTTTGTTAGTATTTGTTAATAGTTGTAGAGCAATGCTTAGCTTTCATTAGAATGCTATAATACAATATATAACTTCACACTTGTGTTTTTACTAAGTCATTTGACTATATACATTTGTATACCAGAAACCTACAACACTACAACATACGATATTATAACACGTTGAACATGGGCCAAATTTAAAAAAATGATCAGAATTTAGTAGTGATCCGGATCACCATCTGGATTCAGGATATTTTCTTAATGGGAGAGATGGCAACTTGCCGCAGTTCATAGAATATAATTCAATGCAACTTAAATTGGCATTAGTTCTTATGAACGTTATTGACGTTTATTTGACTGAAAACTTTTATAAAACTTTGCAGATATCATTTCTAATGGACATCTTACCGATCAAAATACAAAAGAAAACGCATTTACAAAAGCCATTTTACGTACATGCTGATTTACTCCAGAGGCATAACGAGCTATCGCATACAGATAACTGTGCGATAAAACGTTGCCAAAACGTTATTATTTATACCAATTTCAATGCGTTTTCTTTTGTATTTTGATCGGTAAGATGTCCATTAGAAATGATATCTGCAAAGTTTTATTTTTATTAACATAATTATGGACTGCTACTTTAATATAGAAGCAATCTAAGTGTTTCACTGGCGACTTAACTGATGTAGAATAAATCGCAGTATTTGTCAGATATATGCGTGATCTCAATATTTGTCCAGACTCGTAATAGAAGCCATCTCAATATTTGTCCAGGCTCGTAATAGAAACCATCTCAATATTTGTCCAGACTCGTAATAGAAGCCATCTCAATATTTGTCCAGACTCGTAATAGAAGCCATCTCAATATTTGTCCAGACTCGTAATAGAAGCCATCTCAATATTTGTCCAGACTCGTAATAGAAGCCATCTCAATATTTGTCCAGACTCGTAATAGAAGCCATCTCAATATTTGTCCAGACTCGTAATAGAAGCCATCTCAATATTTGTCCAGACTCGTAATAGAAGCCATCTCAATATTTGTCCAGACTCGTAATAGAAGCCATCTCAATATTTGTCCAGACTCGTAATAGAAGCCATCTCAATATTTGTCCAGACTTATGCCTCATTAGAGATTAAATATACATGTACAAGCGATCTCAATATCTCATTAAAGATTAAATATATAAGAGATAACGATATTGCACAAGAGACTAAGCTTAATATAGAAGTTATTTCAATACCTTTTGTATGTCACTATCGGCTGAATATAGAAGGATCTCAGTATTTCACTAGAGTCTTAAAATGACTTGTTCACAGATTTTTGTATCTTTAAGTATGTCATTTACTGTCTTATCTTGACAGATTAAAGCATCGGAACTAAAGAGCTCGAGTATAATAATAACAAAATGATATTGAAAAAGAAGTTGCTCCAGCCGGGGTTCGAAAAGCCTTACGCCAAATTGGCAATTTGCAATCCAAAGAGGACCCATGCAAATCCCGGTCGCACTTTCTGCGGTGGGGCCTATGTGGGTCTTCCATCAAGGTCCCATCTGTGTTTGCCCATAATGGTGCCATGTTGAGCCCTTGTGGATCCCACGGTAGACCCAAATGGCAACACATAGAGGACCCATGCAAATCCCGGTTGCACTTTCTGTGGTGGGGCCGATCTGGGTATCCCATCGAGGTCCCATCTGTGTTTACCCATTATGGTCCCGTGTTGAGCCCACGTGGGTCTCATTTAAAACCCATATTGCAACCTGCATGGGTCCCACGTAAATCCCGCTTGCACTTTCTGGGGTGGGGCCCATATCGGTAGCCCACATGGGGCCCATATATAAAACTTCAAGGGTCCCATATGGGCCCTATATGGGCTTGCTTGCGGGGATGCCTTAACCACTCGGCCATATCGATTTCTTCATTTATAGCTGCATTTTGTTACTTAATGTAAGTGCTCCACGTGTTGTCAACAATTTTACCGTACATGTAAACAAAAGACACACTCGTAATAATCCCATCGTTAAGCGTTACAAACGCTTTATAGTTTTATAAATGTCAACTGATTTCAACTCATTAACGAAACGGTATTTACAGTAACTTTCCTTGTCCTTAGTGTTACATCGCTCCTTTATATACCTGTTCTTTTGTTTTTGGATCTGTGACAAAAAGTTTGACAATTGTCAATTCGTCAATCTGTGAACAGGTCCCTTTGATATGGAGGCAATCCCGATATTTGACTTTATATATCAGCGATATCGATGTATCACTAGACTAATTAAAGTAATATTGATCTGACTATTTGGCTAGTCCCAGAAATTAATTGGTTGCTTGTTGATATACATGTACGTTGGATTCGCAGTATTTCACACGCAAATCGTAATGCACCGTCAAAGATGCAGATATCATCAGTGTATCAATCTGTATCCAACTATTTTGAACGCATTCTAATACAGTATGTTCACAATATAAACATATGTATTGCACGAATAGTCAACGTAACAAGACGCGACATGCGTGTTGTTTTCAAGTGGCGTAACTTCCGTAGCTCTGACATTTATAATTTTGATCTTGATAATGTTTGGTAGGATAAATTCATTTAATATATATTCGTGTTATCTCAAAGAAAAAGTAGTGATTAGCAACACTTGCGCAAGAGCGATTTAGTTTAAACATATTTTATTGTATATACACATACATTTACAAACAATGACATATTATAGACAATTTGAAATACATGTATACAAATGGATTGGGCCTAGAGTTATATCAACATCATCGAAGGGCCCTCTCCATTATGACAGTTTATTATAAAGGTTAACAAGATGGATATGTCAAGATACAGATATTAAGATAGTTTAATGTTAACTGTGCTGAGTTCATAATGAAAGCAAAGTTCTGGAAGGATAGAAATAAAATTACATCAATCTATTAATAAGTCAACATTGTTTATACTGAGTAAGTGGCTATAATTTAGTTTGTGTATACTCATTGTGTAGCGAAAAAGACAAGCAAAAAAGAAAAAAAAAGAATTATAAACTAAAGATACACAAGTTTACACACCCTGACCAGCTCGACCATTTTCTTCATTACGACTTGATATAGTAATGCAACATCATAAATGCGTAGAAGGGTGCTTAGGTTTAATTGATCGTTATACATTAAATAGTTTCGTTCGTTTGATAAATAACTGGACTTCTTGAAAGAGCTTACAGTTGTCCTCGTAGTTCAGAGTTTGTATGCCAAACATGAGTTTCGTTGCATTTATTGGATGGAATTTGCGCGTGTTAATAAACATTTGTAATCGTTCGTCATGATAATGAGAGCATTTAAAGAAGTAATGATCCGCATCTTCAGTATGGTAACCACAGCTACAATTGGGTGAGTCGGTTAAGTGATTTTCAAAAAGATGCGCTTTCAGATCACTACATCTGTTCCTTATTCTAGCATGCATTACCTGGTATATTCTTTCTCCCTGTAAATAATATGCAGGGACCTTTGGTGCTTTGAATTTTTCATTCAGTTTTGTTTTAAATTCATTCAATGTATTGGAATTTCGTGTATCAGAATCAAGATCGTTCCATAGTTTGATTGCTAATGGTATAACAGAGTTCGAGTATATTTCAAGTCGTCTGGGTAATGTAAGTAGATTATCACCATTTCGTAGGTAATACACGGAATTTTCATTTACGGTTGTTGGAAACATATCCGAAAGATATTCTGGTAGGATTCCCTGAGTATGTTTGTAAACTAATATAAGTTTTTGAATGCAGCGTCTGTGTTCCAATGATACCCAGCCAATTTCAGTAAGTAAGTTGTTTATAGATGAAGATCTCGTTAAACCACTAACTATTCTAGCGGTGTCATATTGAATTTTTTCTAAAATATCTTTTTCATATTGTGTACAATTATCCCAGATGACCGACGAATATTCTAATACAGGACGTAAGTATGATATGTATATTTGGTTTAACGTTTGGCGTTTTAACTTGAACTTTAGCATTCTCATAGATCGTAATATCTTAGATGCTCTGCTAAGAATAGCGTCAATGTGATTGTGCCATCTACCATTTTGACTGAACAAGAGACCTAGGTGTTTGTGGATTTCAACAAAGCACAATTGATTGCCGTCAAGACGTAATTGAGGTTTTGGCATGTCCAATAATGAGAAAAAGACAACTTCAGTTTTGGAGGGATTAAAGGAAACCAACCATTGTTTAGCCCATTTATTGATTTGGATAAGGTCATTGTTTAGGATCCTTTCCATAAGAACATGGTCATTTGAAGTTACTGAAAATGAACTGTCATCGGCAAACAATCTTAAGTTACTAAGTAAGTTGTCGGAGATATCGTTAACATAGACAAGGAATAGGAGAGGACCTAAAACAGATCCTTGGGGCACACCAGCTTTGATAGATATGTCGTTGGAGTAAGTGGTATGAACAAACACCCGCTGTGTGCGGTTCGATAAGTAATTTGATAACCAATTAAGGATATTTCCAGATATTCCATTCTGGCGTAGTTTAAAAAGAAGCCCTTTATGCCAGACGCGATCAAAAGCCTTGGAGATATCACAGAAGACCATGCACGTGCTTTGTCTGTCGTCAAATGCTTTGCATATTTGATTGTATATGTCAATAAGTTGATATGTAGTCGAGTGACCTGGCAGAAAGCCCGATTGGTATTTATAAATAAGTTTGTTTATGTGCAAATGATTATACACATATTTGTAGACCACTCGTTCCATTACCTTTCCTACGCAACTAATAAGAGAGATTGGTCTGTAGTTTGATGGGTGCTCTTTGTTTCCCTTTTTGAAGAGAGGCATTACGTTTGCCTTTTTCCAAGAGCTAGGGAATATGTTTTCTTTAATGGATCTATTAAATAAAATACAAAGCGGTTTACATATTGTATTCGATGTTTGTTTCAGCATTCGATGACTGACTTCATCTGGGCCGCTTGCTTTATTTATAATAAGATTATTTAGTACGTCCTTAATGTCTTGTTCAGAAATGTTAAAATCACTTAAAATCGCATCCGTTTTAAATTCAAAAAACGGCTAGTTTACGTCTCTGTCATCAACATTCGAAACAGAAACAAAATAGTCATTAAGTGTATTGGCTTTTTCGAAATCTGTTATTGAAAAAGACTGATCACTATTGATCAGAGGTGGTATTTGTTCGCAGTTTGATAAATTATCTTTGACGAGGCTTTTGATTAGCTTCCAGTACTGTTTAGGATTTGATGATGAAAAGTCGCTTATAGTGAATTCTATATAATTAAAGAACATCTCCTTTGCATACTTTTTCATATTGTTTACTTTGTTTCGAAGGTGTTTATATTTGTTCCAATCCGATGCCTTTCCGGTACGTATTGCTGTACATTTATGTCGATCACGGGAACGAGTTGTTTTCCGAATTTCGGAGTTATACCATCATTTGGTCGGATGGTTACAAATTTGTTCGGTATGCACGACTTAACAAGAGAAAAATATTTATTCATAAATTCGTCAGTGGCGGTATCAACAGTACCATGTTCTATAAATGACCAATCAGTAGACTCAATTAATTCATTAAATAACGTAAAATTCGCATTTTTATAATCCCATATTCGTCGCTTGTACGGCTCCTCTAAATTGAAATCGGTTTTAACGTGCACATATGTTCCATAATGGTCTGTTATAGTTCTGTCAGTTTCAAAAATACCGGCATCAAAGCAGTGTACGCTACTTGATAGAACTGTGATATCTATTAAAGTGCTAGAGTTACTTGTAACACGAGTTGGTTCTGTAATTATGTTTCGTAAATTATTAAGCGTCATTAAATCTTTAAGTTTATGGTTTGTCGGATTCAGTTGGTCTTCATTAATATCACCAACAAGAATAATATGTGGAGATACTTCGATTGCCTTTTCAATACAAATATTTAACTTATCCCAGTAATCCACAGTCGAACTTGGTTGCCTGTACAATGTGCATATTAAGAGGGTCTGTGAATGATCCTTGACTTGCACCCAGATAGATTCTGGCAGTAAAAGTTCTAGCTCTAGATTTCGTTGTGGACGCAAAAAAGACGAAGTATAGACAATAAACCCACCAGAATGAGCATTTTTGTCTTTTCTAAACATTGTATCAAAGCCCTCAATTTGCAATAAATCATTAGCGATATCATTTGACAAGTGTGTTTCGGTAAGACATAAGATGCTATGTGTACATTCGGCAAAAATGTCGCGTATATAGTTCATCTTGTTTCTTATGCTTCGTACATTAAGATGAAAGACAGTGAGACATTCAGGGTTGAGAGGACCTGGATTATATTCAATATCACCGGATAATAATAGGAGAAAACGTAAAGAAAAGATGTAGACACTTAATTGACACGATGTTATATAGTGGTTGTCTGGTGACACGTTTGTTTGTATAAATGACAGACCGCATGTAAGTGCATAGATAGAGATGTACACTGCTAAGTTCAATGTACGTATGTAATATAAAATATTGCAAAGCACGTGCATGGTAAAAAACACGAATAACGCCATGAATTGTTTGAGGAATTTGACATTAAATATAGGTACTCGAAATGTCTATCTCAAGTTTACACCCCGGTTTCGGTAATAATATAGACCGATTTCCTGTCGCCACTGTGCTAAGTCGTTACCCATTGGGTAATAAGGTTAATGGAAAATATGATTGGTACATGCGACAGAGAATACGGTCTAGAATATAATTGCGATCAAAAGTATTGTTGCAAAACGTTTGAAAGAAATGAATCGTGTATGGTCGAGCTAGCCAAAGGGATGAAACATAATACAATAAAAGAATAACGCGCAGCATTGCGCACGATCACAAAGAATGTCCCTGATGTCAGTGAGATATCATTTCTAAAGAACTTAATAGAATAAATATACGAAGGTTAACATTTGTTTGGTAATTATTCTTGTAGAAGAGTTTAAATGTGAATATATAATATGATATGCCTTACAGGACCATTTTAATTCTTACACCAGCAAAATTTTTTAATACAGTAGCCTTGATTGTTTCCAATACAATCAATTGAGTTGTATTTGAAGTGATCGGCATGTTTAAAATATGGCTTGTTATGATATAAATAGAAACTATCGAATTGTTATATATAAGACAAGTGAAAGTATTTTTTTATAAATAAATGAGATTGAAGACATAATGTTCTGCATAAGCATTTCATTAACATATTCAAAAAATTTCGATATTATTATAATAAATGCAAATAGTTTTATCAATTTTTAGATGAAATATCATTGAGAGCCGGTAGACTACCGGTATATCAAAAACCAAGTGCTTGATGCAAATAGCTGTGTAAAATGTTCCATACATTACATACATTTTATCAACTATTAAAATGAAAATAATTAATACATTTATCTATAAAACAAATAATAAACTTTGTAAACTGTTCTTCAAACATAATCGGTAACATCAGATGTTAGTATCAGTTATTAACTTTTCATCAACTTAATAATTCATTTGGATACAAGTAGTTATTTATAAGTTATTCCCTTTTTTATAGTAACATTATTCAAACGTTCGAAAAATAAAACGACAAGTTATATATATAAGGTTAGTAGTCTTTATAGAATGGGCCGTGTTATGAACACTAAGACGAATTAAAAGCTATTTACATGGGACGTAATCAATAAGGATTACCACCCCTATTCAAGGTAAACAATTTGCCAAAAGCAATCAAATGATTTACCTGGCGTCGGTGTTAGTTTATCTGCAAAGGTTTTTTCATTCATGCCCTGTTGCGTTTGTGCACGATTTTCATGTGTACAATTGTACCTTTATCAATAAAGTAGTACTGAATCGATTAAGTTCTCAATATTGAGTCTAATAAACCGAGTATAGATTGGTTAAAGCCATATTCTTATGTTAAAAATTAGGAGATTTTTTAAATAACTTGGTTCTACTATATGTTTACATAAATCAACTCCAGTCAACAAAAAGAAACAATATAATTTCTCATAAATCGATTGCAATTACTTCATTCTACTATGTTTACACAAATTAACACAATGCACCAAAAAGATACAATAAAATTTCTCATAAATCGAGTTCAGTTACTTCGTTCTACTATGTTAACAAAAAACAAAAATCAACACCTGGCACCAAAAAGATACAATAAAATTTCTCATAAATCGAGAGCAATTACATAGGTTAATAAAATGTCCAAACATCTAGTTCACTTGTTTTAATTTATAGTACTTTATGATATAATTATACATTTAGGTGATAACACATATGAAACACAAAATTTCGAGAACATAACATGCATTTGGTGAGCACAATATAATGTTATATCTGTTTCGCCAGACAAGTATATGCTACAGATCACCTGATACCGATTATCATTTCTTTGATTGTAAAAATTTAATATTCGAACAAATTGATATATGACTCATTATTAGATCATAACCCTTATTGTTGACAGGATACAGTTTGACATGTTAGCATCGTACTCAAGTATTCATGATGTAACATTGACACATACAACTCGAGTGTTTGTTTTACAGAGGTGTAGTTGCTAATGTATACGGGTTGATGTTTGTACAGAGGTGCAGTTGCAAGAGTATACACAGGTTGATGTTTATACAATGTCGAGATTAACCTCTCAGATGCACGATGTTTATTGAATACACATCATGTATGTGTATAGTAAACTAAGATTTGCATATA
Organism: Congeria kusceri; assembly: GCA_027627225.1. Lineage (NCBI taxonomy): Eukaryota > Metazoa > Mollusca > Bivalvia > Myida > Dreissenidae > Congeria > Congeria kusceri. Next base: position 67,187,431 of record CM051027.1, read on the forward strand.
ACGTTTCATGTGGATATAGGATATAATTTGTCTTTAAAATCTATTCAGTGATAATCACGTGCAAAGCGAGTATGACATTTGTTGTGTAAAATGCTTCAATCATGTTTGGTGTATAACACGCAGTTGAGTTTTATCGTCAACAGCGGACTTCGACATGTTATATTTGAGAGTTGAATAGTAAAAGTATTGTTAAAACTATTTAATAAAAAAAAACAAGGGGGATGTATGTTTGTGAAGCAGATGACATCGCCTTAGAAGATGTGTGTAGTTACTATAGTTACTGGAGCAAATAGACCTTATAGTGAGATAGTAGACTATATGTGTGGTGATAAGGGGACAAAAAGGAGAACGGATTTCAGTGATTAGTATGCAAAAAAGATATGAAATTGGAATAGATGAAAAGTGACTTTATATGCTAAATACTTAATGATTTAGTATGATAATGGTATGGATATACATTTTACTCAATATGTTCTGGGTACCATTCATAGTAAATTCATAAATGGTATCGAGTAGAATATTACAGTGTAACTACAGATTTGAGCCTCATATTGAACGTCTTAAATAAGGTATGTACACAAAACGTTTAATTATGAGATAACGAATACTATGTTACAAGAGTAGTATTGGAAGCACATTTGCACTATTAATGTTTGTACTATTAATGTTTGTACAGTCATTCCATATGATCAGCCAGTGGCTTACCATCTCGGATTGATGCAACTGTTGCCCTGTCTCGAATCAGTACGCGCTTTGCACCGTTGCCCGAGTGGTCAGGAAGAAGTCCAAACACTTTGCACCCAGCGATCCAACTTTTAGTCAAAAGCTTGCTTCGAACCAACTGCCGAGCTTCATATGCAAGTTCTTCACGAAATTTGGTTACGTTTTCCTGTATGAAAACACCATCTTTGAGATTTCTCCTGGCTTCATATAACCTCTGGCGAGCTCCGCTATTTGTAAATTTCACTTTCACTTTCCGCTGTTTACCCTCATTCCTCCTACCGACTCTATGGCATCGATCAATGTCCGCCTTACTGAGTTTGATGCCATTGGTGGCGGCGATTTGGAGTACTTTTTCCTCCACCCGATCGGTCTGGGGGTCACCTGTATCGCCGGAAATGTTTGTGATGTTTAGGCACATTCGTCGTCCATACTGCTCAAGTTCGTCAATTTCTAGGAGTTGAGCTTCATGACCTTTTCGCAACTGATCATTCTCGGTTTTCAACTTCGTGATTTCATCGTTGAGATGGGCAGTTTGACGTTTTACTTCTATGTCAATAAGGGTCTTAACTTTTATTGAGATTTCATTCAGTAAATCCGGCTTAATTTGTTGCACGATTAGGTTGCTTAGCTGTACAATGTCTTCACTGGTGAAGTTTGACGCCATCTTTGATCGTGCCGGTGACTCGAAAAAAACAGAATCACTATCGTTTTCGTATTCACTTTCAGATATAAGTGTTTTTTATTGAACAAATTTTGATGTGTCGGAGAAGACGAATTGCGTTTTCGCTTAGATTTAGATCTACATTTAGGCTTCTGTTTTCTCTGTGTGTTTTCAGCATTGACTTCGATAATACTCACTGCGCGCCAAAAATGTGCGCCCACGTTACGAATGAAAAAAGACTGTCACACATGAAATAACACCGATAAAGCATTTAAAGCATTTAAAGTTTAACACTTGTGGCACACCATACCTTCGTATATCCGTTATACATGTACATATCCACTACATTGGGACAAAAGTATTTATTTTACATTCTCATTCTCTCACATGAAAAAACATCGACCATCTTGTTGACCGGAAGTGACCTCTTAAGAGCGATGTTCTATCTGTTTCACTCAGAAAAAAATCAAGTAAAGGGAAATAATTACAGCTTAAAATATGCATTAATAACACATAATGTGCACATTATTTGAATTTTGTTTAAAAAATACGATTGTCTGTTAGTTTCTGTTCTGTTCTTTTCACGATGTATAGATAGATCGGATCATATCTCGTCCTCGGGCTGTCACGTGCGCGTTGCTGGGCGGCCATGCGTGAAGCGAGAAAATTTGCCGCCAAAACCAATCATTTGGCGGTCAGCTGTTGGAAAGAGCAGACGTGGACGAAGGTAATCTGAGGAAATCATGTGCGCGCCATTTTTATCAGAGAGTGGAAAAAGATGTCTGCTTTGTATGTTCAGTTTTATGTATTCCTTTTAGTAGTTTTGATGACAGCTATGTTCTATTCTATTAATCTTTAGTTGCATAATTTTCTGAATACAACTTGGCGCTTGTGTTTAGTTCCATTTCTGAAATTACTGTTTAATATTTATTACCGAATTATTAATTATTTATATGAACAACTTGATACTAATATCTTTATTTGTATTCTATTTTAAATTAAGTTCATCTATGATTACTAACGTTTGTAGTTCGTGTTCAGAAACGTTAATATTTTGTGCTATCGGCACCTGACGAGCTGTTTACATATATCTAGATCTATTACTGCTTGTGGGCCTCGTAGTGATGCAGATTTGTGGTTCCCCCTGTGTCCATCAGGGTTTATAAAGGGTAAATGTGACCCATCATTACACTGTTTACAAATGGTTTCTATGGAAACCAGTATCCGGACAAAAGCCCCTTGCCCAAAAGCTTCTTGGTCTAAAAATGCACACGTGGACATAAGCCCCGTGGTATATTTGACAGAGTGGACATAAACCCATTGGTAGATTTAACGGTGAACAAAAGCCCCTTGGTAAATATGAGAGTGGACAAAAGCCCATTGATGAATTTACTGTTAATTATCATGTTTTGCGATGATTTTAGTCTGTTTGTCAACAGCTAATTGCAATGAACATTTTGTTCAATTTGATCGAAAGGAATCTATTGAAATGCATACACACTATACAATATCAGAAACTGGCTTTTGTCCACTAATTCATAATCATCAAGGGGCTTTTGTCCACTCTGTTAAATCTACCAGGGGGCTTCTGTCCACTCTGTCAAATATACCAAGGGGCTTATGTCCATGTGTGCATTTTTAGACCAAGGGGCTTTTGGTCAACGGGCTTTTGTACTACACTCATGGAAACCATGTACCATATTGTTTGTCAATCTTGATGGTGCAAATTTGGCTGCCAGCCATCACCTGGCCAGAATTTTTAAAATGCAAATTTTCTACAGAGTACAAATGTGAACATCCTACAAGTGGTTGCCATGGAAACCGAAGTGGAGGGGGATCTAACAGAGTTCAAGACACCACAGAAATGTGAGCATTCTTCATGGAGATGTTTGCAGAAATGTGAAGAATGACTGCAGACATTTGTTTTAGGTAAGTTTAAAAATTCATTCTCCAATTTAATACATATCTACAAACTTCATAAAAAAATCACATGTGGAAGAAATAAAGCTGTTAATGTTCAGGAGCTGGACTTTTATATGACGTATTTGAATATTGAAAAAGTATGCTGCATGTAAGCTCAGCTAAGCATGCAGTGCCCAATCTTGAGCTTAATTCTCGTCAGTGGTTCTCTGTTGTATATTGTTGAGTAGTCTGATGGCTACAATTTAAAATAAGTCCTTTTTAGCTCGACTTTTCGAAGAAAAGGCAAGCTATTCTACTCGTGTCGGCGTCCAGGCTATGTTTTTCTGTAAGCTGGTTTCTCAGGAATTACTTGAGAGATTTCATTCAAACATAAAACATTTATTCCACATATTAAAATGAACCTATATGCCATGTTTGGTAACTGTAGTTAGAAATTTGTCACAATTATGGGCCTTTTTACACTTTACATTCAGTACGGGTGGGGGCGCGGCATCAACTTTTGAATTCAACTCTAAATCGAGAATGAATCTTCATACATAGATACCTTTAAGCAATACTTAACTGGGGCTTGCATTTGGAGTGGGTGGGGTCAATATCAAGGTCACTGTTACTAAAAAAAAAAATCAGTTTCTGCTCAATAACTCGAGAACAAATTGCAGCGTTTTTCCTCTGTATAAAGTCGGTACTGGAAACGGTACCATTGCCAATCCAATTTTCTGACCATTTTTCCCAAATTGAAGTTAAAAAATTCCCAAATGTAAGAAAAAAATCAAAAAGACCCTGAAAAGATCGACGATGTTCCTGTATTTTGTTTTACCCAAGCGTAAACCTCCACGCACAGCTGCAGGGCCTTCCCAGGCCGTTTTAGCTCCTCGGTGCCGGGGCGCATACATTTTAACTTGAAAATATGCTGGGCGCCTAAAATTTGTGTTGTGCTTATAAACATCGCCCGGGGCATGTGTATTTTATCAATTAATTAGCTGTGTTGACTGCAGCAGACCGACAATTCCTGCTGTGAAAGCTAATCTTTTACGTCACAATGGCCGTTTTTCACTCGAGAAACGTACACCCACTCTATTAAGTCAGTGAATGATCAAAGCGAGCGTCACTTCGCCGAAAATGTTAACAATTTACAGTTATTCCGAAGCCGCAATCACCGCGTAGGCGGAGTTTCAACATGCAGTAAAATCAATATGAGCCAATAGAAACGCCCAGTTTATCTTCGCTTTGGAATGACGTTATGACTGACCAATCGGCGCAGTTGGCATGTATCCACACACAAGTAACCTCGTACGCGCATCAACCTAAAAAGTAAATGAGCTTTCGTATTTTATAATATGCACACTTATTTATTTAATAAATTTCATAACTTTATAAAATCAACTGCGAAAAATGTGTCTCCATTACGCTAATATGAAATCGTAATTGGAAAAGCCTATCCACTGTTACTGCTCAGTGTTGTAGTTTTGTAAACATGAGCGGTCTTGTTTATGTACATGTATGCCATGTAAAACACGTGTTTTCTGCAAAAGAGTGCGAAATGTCTGCTGACAACCACAATGTCACATTCCAGGCATGGAAAGTGTGCGTGTACCGACCATGTGCTTTGTAAATACAGGTCTTTAACATTTGACGCATGTAGGCACAACTTGAACGGGGAAATTCTCCTGCCGTTTTTGGCAAGAAAAAAGTATGTATAATATACATGTATTTTAATCATGATTCTTACAATGACGCTTTTGCTTTTAAAAGGCTATAGGTATACCATTTGAACGGTGATGTTTTTTATTTCGTTTAAACTAAATTGAAAACGTTTGCCATAATTTTAAGAGCTAAAACGCACCAGATAACGTCAAAAAATTTTGACGTAGGGATGGGGGCGCCTGAGAAAAATCCTGGGTTACCAGTAACAGTTAGAGGAAATAACTTAAATCTTTTATGACATTTTTTAATGAAAGTGATAAAATCTCCAATTTGGCTGAAAACGACGCTAATTTTCCCAATTTGACCGGTACCGGTACCATTCCTAAAGTGGTGAGGAAAAACGCTGAATTGAAATATTTTAATGAAACTCCATTTACAGAATCGGTGTAGCGAGACGTTGCTCGATTTTGCATATGGGTGGGTGGGGTCAAGGTCATTGTTTGCGAAAATTAGAAAAATGCTTTCCACTCGGTAACTTGAGAACAAAATTAACTTGGTTTCATTGGCGAATTAACTTTGTTTCATTGGCCTCTACTGTCCAAACAGTTTGTTTTAGAAAAAATGCCAGTAACTCGGACAAGTACAGGAAGTCGAGCTCTTGATCCATCACTTGGTTCCATACTGCTGAAGCCTGATCTATATTGTGGTCAGTAGTTGTCCGATGTATTTTGTCGTCCAATGTCTACAGTTTTGCATTTAACAATTTCCTGTGAAACTGTTTTCAGTAGACTAAATTTGCATTTATTTTCATTTCAAACTTCAAGTTAAAAATTAGGTTTAGGAAAATGATCATTGCCATGGCAGGAGCAACGTGTGCCAAAATTTGAAAGCACGAATCAGGTGGGAAAAACAGCCTTTTTGATTTGGAAGTAAAATGTGAATAAAATGATAAATTGATTTTAAATTGATCGATTCCAAAGATCATGATTCAAGTTTAAGTTCTTCCACAAAACGTTATGTATGTGTGCCTGCTTAAAACCATCGCTCCAAGTGAACTGACTGTAAGTTTAGTTGATTGTAAATGATGTCATGCCTTAGCATCAAAAAACAGCATGTGGTAAACCATTGTGATCATCATTTGTCCGATTTGTATAACATATTACCCACATGTGCAAAATATTTCCATATTGTCCATATTTCCAATGTCTGGACCAGAGCTCCAGATATTTTTTTCAGTCAATTTTCACTCGTGAATTTTTAGTTGATGTGTAAAATTCAAACGCCAAGATTTTATCAGGAGTAATTTATATCACTCTCGAAGCATTATAACAAATGCACATTTGAGTCTAATGCATCACTCGAGCTGTAAATTCTAAGCCACATTTTTTCAAGTCAGTTATAAGATTATCAATAATGGGGCCGACGATCTTTTCTTAACTAATTGCCAACGATATTGACTTAAAGAAATCAAGCATTTTCATTTGGCTCGCCATGATCTGTCAAACTTGCAAGACGCAACATGCAGACGCTCGTCAAAAGGAGGCAGCGTCTTTGTGACTGAGACTATAATTTTGGACAGCTCCGGCTAAACAGGACAATGTGCGAACAAAAGAAGGGAACCAGTCTTGTTTACATGGAAGTGCATAGACCATAATTCTTAATTGTCTGCCATATTTCCTTTTTGTACCAGAACAGTAATGATATGAATGTACTGTGTGTGCTAGTGTGTATTTTTGATGAGCGAAAGTGGCAGGAGGTGCATTGTAAAGTAAAATGAATGATCGGCCATGTAATATCAGCCTTAAAACAAACCTGTACCGTTAAACAGACAATATGTAAATGTGATTTCAAATTTTTCTAGCACATCAGAAAGACAAATATTGATGATCTCATTACTTATAACTCGAAAAAAGAAACCATGTCGGCATTAATTAGCAAATATTAGGAATGTACACTGAAATTGATAAATATCTAACATTTTACATGATTGTCTTAATTTATCTCAACAAGGTTGTATTATTTTCGAACAGTATTATTTTCGAACATTCCTATGGTTATATATTATAATTATTTTATGATGCTTATTTATACATTGATGGCATGGGCGATCTAAGATGGTGCTTTTTTTATCAGCTTAAAGAATAAAATTGTTTTATAGCAAATGTGCACAATGTTAAAAATTTTATCGGGTTTTCTATAGCAATAAAACATTTTATGCTTAAACCGGATTAGAAATCTATTGACTCAGATCATCTTTTTAGCAGTTTACAAAATTAAATGAGCATCGTTTTTACAAAACATTAATAAAAGAACCAGAATTCAGTAATTTTGGGCGTTAATATTATCTATGAAAGTGACTGCTAAATACCATGGAAGTATTTTAATTTTTGTTCAATGACCAGACATGTGTACGTCTGCCACCTGTGGTTTAGGACACATAGAATCAAACACTGTAGTTAGTCAGTAACTGTCTGGGCAGTACCTGATCATAATGAGATAATGGGTTTGTGCTCAAACAAAGGGGTAATTAGATGCTGGATGAAATGATTAAATGATGGGTAGGGTGTCTAGTTTTAATGCACAAGCTGGTTGAAACATACAAATGAAGATTAAGTTACATAACATGTTATTTTTATGAAAATGGAATACAATGTATAACCAGGTAAGGTTTTTCTTAATTGTGTAGGTTCTGGTAATTAAGGTTTCGATATTACCATTAAATATATTTCATAGAGCCTATTTGTTGTGATCGATTTATTGTTTTACATCATTACTTGTTTTAGTGCCCTGTATTCTGGAACAAGTTCACTTAAATGCTGATTTTTGAAAATAACAACAACTTTGCCTTGTATAAGTGTTGAATACATGAATATTGGGCACCTTGAAATCAATACTTTTAAATGCATCATTGGTAAACAATTATTAAAAAAACACGTTTCATAATGAAATATGTCTTATTTTAAAAGTATGTTTATTTTTACTTACTATTCACTGATTTCGATGAAAAAAATTCTGTCATCATTTTCTTATAATGTTTAGTGAAGCAAATTGATAGACTTGAATAATTCACCTCACTGTTTAAATCTCGTGAGCTGTTGTTTTGTGATTGATTTGATCACTTGACCCACTTGATTGGAGTGAGCAGAAAATATTGGTTACAATACACTAATATATATATTTTTTTAATACTGAAAGCACCTACGATCATCAAAAAACAACAACAATAAATTTGCTGTTTCAATTTTATTTTTATTTACCTTTTGGGATATTTAGGTTAGGAGGTCCCATATTACACAAGCCCTAAAAAACTGGCCTATATTTAAAACTTTGAAAATCTTCCTGTCAGAAACCATGGCTTGGATTTCAAAATAATTTCACAGAAATTTTCATTATGTGGTTCTGTACCAATATATTTTGAATTTGGTTAAAGAATCATGCCAAAGAGCGGGACTTTTTTTCCTTATAAAGCATATCAGGGTCGTTTTGCTTTCTGATACTGCATACTTAATAAGCCAGCGGAGCGATACAGTTTTTGTTTTTTGGTTTTATCGACAAATAATTTAGAGGATATCGGTTTGTTTCGGTAGATTATAGAATTTAATTCACGAATAAGCATAAAAATTTATATTTTCGCACGTTGCGTAGCACGAGTGAAAATACACATTTTCTGTGATCACAAGTGAATGAAGTTGATATTCTACTGAAACCGACGATTTTTTTAAATATAAGCTCACCTGAGCACAGAGAGCTCATGGTGAGCTTTTGTGATCGCCCGTTGTCCCTCGTGAGTGCGTCGTCAACTTTTCATTCAAACAACATCTCCTAAACCGCTTGGCAGATTTTCACCAAACGTCACAGAATTGATCCTTAGGTGGACCTCTTTCAAAGTTGTTCAAATCTTTCCGGTCCGCTGCATATGGAGGTCACCAGAGCTAAAAATAGATTTAATAAGTGAAAACTAAAAAAATCTATGAAACTCGCATATGCCTCAGTCACATGGTTATATAGAATATATAGCAAAATGACGTGAAAAATCTCTGTTGAAACTGTAAGGCCCAGAGATTTTGTATTTGGTATGTATCATCCTATAGTGGTCCTCTACAAAGTTTGTTCAAATTATGCCCCTGGGGTCAAAACGGCCCATGCCCCTAGGGGTCACATGGTTTATATAGAATAAATAACAAAATGTCTTTAAAAATCATCTCCTCGGAAACCGCAAGACCCAGCGGTTTTGTATTTGGTATGTAACATGCTATAGTGGCCCTCTACAAAGATTTTTCAAATTATGCCCCTGGGATCAAAACGTGCCACGCCCCAGGGTCACATGGTTGATATAGTACTTAAATAGCAAAATCACTTAATATTTCACATTTGGTATGTAACATTGTTTAGTAGTCCTTTACAAAGATTGTTCAAATGATACCCCTGGGGTCAAGACGGGCCATACCCCGGGGGGGGGGGGGTCAAGTGGTTTATATAGACTTAAATAGCAAAATCACTTAATATTTCACATTTGGTATGTAACATTGTTTAGTAGTCCTTTACAAAGATTGTTCAAATGATGCCACTGGGGTCAAAACTGGCCAGGCCAGTATGGGGGGTCGCATGGTTTATATAGACTTTAATAGCAAAATGACACACCCTGGGGCAACATGGTTTCTATAGACTGATATGGAAAGTGGGCTTTTTCCAGAAACTGCAAGCCGCAGATCTTTATACTTAGGTAAGTGGTTTAGTGCCATTTGGCCCTCTTGTTATAAGCCATTATGATGCCTAAAACTCTGTGAGCGTGTGAGCGAACTAAGGCCATCGTGGCCCTCTTGTTTTTATATTTTAAAATCATTTGTTTGCTACATTTTGTTTCGTGAGACAAGAAACCCTACTGTGAGTTATGGTAATGTATTTCCAGAAATGTAAAAGTAATGCTATTATTTTACCTTTAATATCTCTAAACATTGAACATTTATATAGACAAAAGTGTCACAAAATTTTATAATTATGCCCCCCGTCGAAGATGTGGGGGTATCTTGCTTTGCACCTGTCCGTCGGATGGTCGGTCTGTCAGTAGACCATTTCGTTTCCGCACAATATTTAGAGAAAGCTTTGACCTACAATCATGAAAGCTGGTATGCTGGTTACATATGAGGAAAGGTAGACACCTATACATTTCGAGGTCAACAGGTCAAAGGTCAAGGTCACTGTTGCTAAAAATAGAAAAACGGTGTCCGCTCAATAACTTAAGAACGCATGGAGATATTTTAATGAAACTTTGTACATTGATACCTTATATCAAGGCCTCGCTTGGAATTGCCTATGGGGTGGTGGGGTCAAGGTCACCATTACTAAAAATAGAAAAACGGTTTCCGCTCAATATCTTGAGAACGCAAAGAGATATTATAATGAAACTTTATACATAGGTACCTTATATTGAGACCCCGCTTGGGATTGCATATGCGGTGGGTGGGGTCAAGGTCAAGGTCACCGTTAATAAAAATAGAAAAACGGTCTCCGCTCAATAACTTGAGAATGCATCGAGATATTTTAATGAAACTTCATACATAGATACCTTATATTGAGACCTCGCTTGTGATTGCATATTGGGTGGGTGGAGTCAAGATCAAGGTCACTTACTAAAAATAGAAAAAACGGTTTCTGCTCAATAACTTAAGAACGCATCAAGATATTTTAATGAAACTTCATACATATGAGGCGCGTCGTGAGAAAACTGGACTTAATGCATGTGCGTAAAGTGTCGTTCTGGATTAGCCTGTGCCATGACGGCACATTCTGCCTAAAGTGAATTTATGTTTAGAAGAGACTTCCTTGAAACAGAAAATACCATAAAAGCTGAAAGTGCCTTTCGGATTAGCCTGTGCAGACTGCATAGGTCGATCCGGGACGAATCTACGCACATGCATTAGGCCCGGTTTTCCCACAATGCGCCTCATATATACTGTATATCGAGACCTCGTTTGGGATTTCATGTGGTAGGTGGGGTCAAGGTCACCGTTGCTAAAAATAGAAAACGGGTTCTGCTCAATAAATTTAGAATCCATAAAAATATTTTAATGAAACTCCATACGTAGATACCATATATCGAGACCTCGCTTGGGATTGCATTTGGGGTGGGTGGGGTGAAGATCAAGGTCACCATAATTAAAAATACAAAAACAGTTTCTGCTCAATAACTTGAGAATGCTTCGAGATATTTTAATGAAACTTCATACATATATACCTTATATCGAAGCCCTGCTTGAGATTGCATATGGGGTGGGTGAGGTCAAGGTCAAGGTGACAGTTACTAAACTTAGAAAATGGTTTCCGCTTAATAACTTGAGAACGTATAAAGATATTTTAATGAAACTTCATACATAGATATCTTATATTGAGACCTCTCTTGGGATTGTGTATGTGATGGGTGGGGTCAAGGTCACCATTACTAAAACTAGAAAAACGCTTTTCGTTCAATAACTTTACAAGCATTGAGATATTTTAATGAAGCCTTCATACTTAGATACCTTATGTTGAGACCTCGCTTGGAATTGCATATGGGGTGGGTGGGGTCAAGGTCACCATTGCTAAAAATAGAAAACCTGTCTCCGCTCAATAACCTGACAACGCATCGAGATATTTTAATGAACCTTCATACATAGATACCTTATATTGGGACCTCTCTTGCGATTTCATATGGGGTGGATGGGGTCAAGGTCACCATTACTAAAAATAGAAAAACGGTTTACCACTCAATAACTTAAGAACGCATCGAGGTATTTTAATGAAACTTCATACATATATACCATATATCGAGACCTCGCTTGGGATTGCATATTAAATTTTTTTCTTAACAATTGCACATATTCACAACTTGGCTGCAAGTCGGGGGGGGGGGCATACATGTTTTACAAACATCTCTTGTTTCTTTAACTTGTTCAGTATGCACCTGAGATGATTGCAAGACTTTGTAAATATCTGGGCGGTATGTGAATTTGTGTTTCTTGGTGGTTTATTGCACCTTTATGAACAAGTTCATGCTGATTTGTATACCATGTGTTTGTATGGAACAGTTTTGTTGTTGAAAAGCGGTGAATGTAAAATAGTGACCTTTTTATTTACACCAATTTAGTAATTGTGAATAACAATTTCACAGATCATCTACTTTTAATTTAGAAAAAAACAAACAAACAAAAAACATTTCGAAGACACATTTCCAATCCTATTTTGGTCTTCGAAAAAATTAGAAAAACAAACCGCGAGAACAATTAGTGATATGCACTGTGGCATTGTTGGTAGGTGGGGTAAAGGTCACCGTTGCTAAAAATAGAAAACGGGTTCCGCTCAATAAATTTAGAATCCATAAAGATATTTTAATGAAACTCCATACGTAGATACCATATATCGAGACCTCGCTTGGGATTGCATTTGGGGTGGGTGGGTGAAGATCAAGGTTACCATAATTAAAAATACAAAAACAGTTTCTGCTCAATAACTTGAGAATGCATCGAGATATTTTAATGAAACTTCATACATATATACCTTATATCGAAGCCCTGCTTGAGATTGCATATGGGGTGGGTGAGGTCAAGGTCAAGGTGACTGTTACTAAACATAGAAAATGGTTTCCGCTGAATAACTTGAGAACGTATCAAGATATTTTAATGAAACTTCATACATAGATATCTTATATTGAGACCTCTCTTGGGATTGTGTATGTGGTGGGTGGGGTCAAGGTCACCGTTACTAAAAATAGAAAAACGCTTTTCGTTCAAAATATGACAGACGGAATATTTTAAGTTTTAAGTAAACTTTCATGCTTCTTATGTTGAGTACCATGTCATTGTGTTTCATTAGAAGTGTATTGGGGACAATTGTTGTATGAAATTTTCATGGGTCGACTGAATCATGGTTGCTGTAAAATGGCTTTAAAGTTGGTATTGCCCAAAGATCTTATAATGAAAATATCATTAAATTAATAGACATTCCTGTGACCTGCAAATCTTGCTTTATAAGGTTAGCTTGTAAAAGCATGTTTATTTCTTCATATTCATTTTAATAATTGTCATTATTTCAGCAAATTTTCAGGGTTAGGGTTAGTAATTTTTCTAGAAGTAAATCTTGCTCTAGCCCTTCTTCCAGGTTGTTTTATTGAGAAATACTTGGATCAGTTGCATCGTTATAAAATGCCAGTAAGATGATTTGCAGAAAAAACAATCATCAAGTCGCTTGTATTAACGCAGTATTTAGCAATATTTGCTGATATTAAAACAGATTTGAGTAAAAATTGAGTAAAAATTGTAAGTAAAATTCACTGTATTTATTAATGTTTAAAATTTGCACAGTAATATGTACTACTGCTACTTCTGAACTCTAAATAAAATACAAATGTATCAATTTCAGATCGATTTCACATTATAAATTTACATTAGAAAAACTATGAACAACAAACATTGGCTGAAATGAATTTATTGAGAATTAATCAAGAAAAAAGTTAATAGAATAGTGTATATTTAAAAGAAAAATATTGAGAAGCAAAACAAATCTCACAAGAAATATTAGCAGACAGTCTGCTTCTGTTAGCAGACACAATACTTTCCCATTTCCAGCTAAGGGACCCGAGAGTTGCACTTTTATGAAGGTTGTCTCCCTTGGTCGCCTTAGGCTACACGGAAGTAGTTGGATAAATGTCCGTGGCACTTTGAAGGGAGGTCCCAGAATGTTGTCCCTATAACTACTGTTAAGTTGATAATGGGATTGTCTGCTGTGTGATTTGAAACTATAGAAACATTTTTGAAAATGATGGTGCTTCTATAGTCTGCTATGTGATAAATAATGTATATTTTAATTAACTGGTTAGAAAAGGTACAAAATGTAACAAGTGAATTAAAAGTTGCAACATATCTTGCCTATGGTCAGTTGTAGCAGGGTACTCTTTACAACTTGTACAATATTTTATTGCCAATTTAACAATTACAAAAACAAGCCTAGGAATGTCATATCATTGTATCTTGTTGAAGTAAAAGGTAAATATTTCTATATATTCTTTTACTTTTCGTGGTAATATGAACATCATAAATAATAATTTGTTTGCCAAAAGCTCATTTGAAAAGAGCATGTAATTTGCAATTTGATGCTCTTCCATATTATTTAATTTTCAAATGTTCATATTAATTTATTTGCATTATTTAAGCAACATTTTGTTTATTTTCTGAGCTTTAGCATACCAGTATACTAGTATATGTACAATAGAATAAATAAACATGCTTTTGACCATTACAAAAAAAATATATATGGGGATGTGGATATTTTTTGCAATGGAATTATTGTCATTGAAAAGTGTAGTTATTCCAGGATAAAAAAGTTCAGTACGACAATAAAAATAAAAGAAGCATAAAAGAATTCCGTTGCTGATGCCTTGATTAATAGTTAGAATAAATTGTTGTTTTTTTGCAATCAAATATTGTTTAAAGTATCCGAAGTCAGAAAATAGTGCTGATGCAGAGTGTTACAAAATCCTTGCCCTATTTTATAAACAACTAAATATCTATGTATTGGACCATAATTGTAAGGGCCAAAATAATATTGGAGATGTGTCTTAAATTTTTTGTTATCCATGAAATTTTATTTGATGTAGTTTGAAAGTCTCATGCTAATTCTGTATTTACTAATTTGTTGTAAATTTCACTATATATTCCTTTTTGTCACACATACAAAGCAGAATAGTTCTATTATTACCTCGTGGTATATGAATTTGCATTTATTTCATGTTCATTCACTTCGCAGTAAACTGTTTATTAAACATGATGTCTACATAAAGCTAGAGTATTTAATAAAATAGTGTTGTTGTCAAGTGCATACATGTGCAGTTATGTTTTGAAAATTTGGCGACATTTTTCATAACATGTTGTTACATTTAATTCTATTAATAATTGAAATGACTGTCTCGTCTCACTGAAAACAATCTTTACAGTAAATTGAGATTATTTATGGGTAAATTTGTTTATTATGAAGTACATACAATTTTAATAATCTACTGCTAATCTGTACTTTATGAAATGTTGCTTTTTACATAACTTTTTTAATAAATCGTTGAGATAATTTAATTGAATATGATCGTCCTTGTTGATAATTATTCGAAATATTTTTTAAGAACTGTGGTAAATTGTTGTTTATGTTAAGATTATTTGTTAACCACATTTTTCTAAGAAAAATTTTGGTTATTAGATTGGGGTATGTCTTTGGGCAGAGGGGGTGGTTGCGTCAACTTTTTGTTTCCGCTCTCTAACTAGAGAACGGATTGAGATATTTTAATGCAACTTCATACATAGATACCTTGTATCAAGACCTCGCTTCGGATTGCATATGGGGTGGGTGGGGTCAAGGTCACCGTTACTAAAAATAGAAAAACTGTTTCTGTTTTATAACTTAACAACGCATCAAGATATTTTAATGAAACTTCATACATATATGCCTTATATCGAGACCACGCTTGGGATTGCATATGGGGTGGGTGGGGTCAAGGTCACCATTACTAAAAATAGAAAAATGGTTTCCGCTCAATAACTTTAGAAGGCATTGAGATATTTTAATGAAACTTCATACATAAATGCCTTATATCAAGACCTTGCTTGGGATTGCATATGGGGTGAATGGGGTCAAGGTTACCATTGCTAAAAATAGAAAAACGGTTTCCGCTCAATAACTTGAGAACGCATCGAGATATTTTGGTGAAACTTCATACATAGATACCTTATATCGAGACTTCGCTTGGGATTGTATATGGAGTTGGTGGGTTCAGGGTCATGGTCACTGTTACTTAAAATAAGAAAAATGGTTTCCGCTCCATCACTTAAGAAGGCATCGAGATATTTTAATGAAACTTTATACATAGAGGCCTCGCTTGGGATTGCATATGGGGTGGGTGGGGTCAAGGTCAAAGTCACAGTTACTAAAAATTCAAAAACGGTTTCCGCTCAATAACTTGAGAACGCATCAAGATATTTTAATGAAACTTTATACATATATACCTTTTATCGAGACCTTGCCTGGGATTGCATATGGGGTGGGTGGGGTCATGGTCAAGGTCACTGTTAATAAAAGACAACTTTAGAATGCATAAAGATATTTTAATGAAACTTCATACATGGATACCATATATCGAGAACTCGCTTAGGATTGCATATATGGTGGGTGGGTTCAAGGTCAAGGTCACCATTACTAAAGATAGGAAAAAGGTTTCTGCTCAATAACTTAGAATGCATCAATATATTTTAATGAAACTTCATACTTGTATACCTTATATTGAGACCTTGCTTGGGATTGCATATGGGATGGGGTCAAAGTAAAGGTCACCATAACTAAAAAATAGAAAAAAAGTTACGGCTCAATAACTTTAGAATCCATAAAGATATTTTAATGAAACTTCATGCATAGATACCGTATATCAAGACCTCGCTTGGGTGCATATGGGGTGGGTGGGGTCAAGGTCTAGGTCACCGTTACTAAAAATAGAAAAACGGTTTCTGCTGAATAACTTGAGAAGGCATCGAGATATTTTAATGAAACTTCATACATATGTACCTTATATGGAAGCCTTGCTTGAGATTGCATATAGGGTTGGTGTGGTCAAGGTCAAGGTGACAGTTACTAAAAATAGGAAATGGTTTCCACTTAAGAACTTCAGAATACATCAAGATATTTTAATGAATTTTCATACATAGATACCTTATATTGGGACCTCTCTTGCGATTGCATATGTGGTGGGTGGGGTCAAGGTCACCATTACTAAAAATAGAAAAACGTGTTTCGCTCAATAACTTTGCAATGCATTCAGATATTTTAATGAAACTTTATACATAGATACCTTATATCGAGACCTCGCTTGGGATTGCATATGGGGTGGGTGGGGTCAAGGTCTCCATTACTCTGCTCTTTCTTGATCCACAGCCAGCTGGTTGCTGTTGCAGCTGCAAGACATATCCTCTGTACAGATTTTTTTCCAGTTATTCAGTTTTCCACCGAGGTTGTGCTGAAAATGCATTTGTCCCTATCTCCACATGAAACAGCCATGTTTTCTGGCCTCGGTTGCTGCACTCTTTCTGCAACTCAGAATAGTTCGATATCTTCCGCTGATATGCCTCATCGCAATGAGTTTCCCATGGGACAGTTAGTTCAATCATGACCAGTCGCTTGTTTTTAGCTCGACCATTAACCAAATTGTTCAAGCTTTACTACTCACCCGTTTTTCGACGTAATGCTCAGAAAACTTTGAAAATCTACTTTGAAACAGCTGACCGGATTTACAAATAATTTCAGATAAATGCTTCTAGCTTAACCCTCTATGAAATGCAGATTTGATTATATATAAACGTTCTCCATGAAGCTCTGCGAGTGTTGCACAAATTTCCCTGCATGAACATGATTGAAATTTAATATTACTTCATGAGACTGTCATGTCTTGGTTCCCTTTTCACTCATCTAAACACTGGAAGGGTAGGTTGCAATGATTTTTCAGATGTCAAACAGAGAAATAGTGGTCCACTTCTACTGACTAATAGTTTCATATTAGTATAACTGCCGAGACAAAATGCACGGTATTTGACCATGGACTACCATGGTATTTCATGGTTCTGAGACCATGGTGAACCCATGGACTATCATGGTTTACCATGTGCTGTAATAAGCACCCCAGTTCTTGACTATGGTCATAGTTGACCAAGGTCGACCATGATCTCTACCATGATCCACTTCCATGGTAACTGGGAACTAGTCCTCTTACTTCGAATTCTTTTGGTTTCTTTAAAAAACATGGGCGCCATGGTGTGGGGAAGTGTGCCATTTTTGGGTATGATGACAACTTTTACAATCTTTTCAGCTGAAGTATAGCACTTAAACTTAGGGGGCCAACATTACACAAAATACAAATACACTATATTGAATAATGTAGTTGCTTCTAATAAATGTATACATACTTAAGAATTTTAAGTTGTTTGATATTCTCAACAAAAAAGGAAAGTATACACTTACCTTTATTTACGCCCATGCCCTAATAGACACGCATGGGGTATTTTGGGGTCCCGAAATATTTTGTGTCGATCTATTTTTTCGAACATTAACGAAAAACTTAAGTTAATTTTGATAGAAACGCTTAAATAGACCGCCATATTTATGTATCGCCTGTATATAAATAAACCTATGCCCACTATACGGGTTACACGCAACCATATATGACGCAAGTGAATGGGACCACAAAAATTCATTACGATATTATGAAATATTTATTATAAGAACATGTAATAACAGTTTGCAGACGCAAAGCAAGTTTCATGCTGCCCACTTGGAGGTTTCAACAACAAGCGCTGTCAAAAGCAAACAAGAATGTTGTGAACAGTGCCATTATTATACATGCACCATTAGCGTACATGTATTGGCTTTCTAGGTGTAAAACGTTATGATTGACAAGAAATACTGTTTTAATGTATTCTGATAAACAGGGAATATAAATGTAGGTAAATTGTGAGGGAACATTTCCAATGTTTGGGGGTATTTATATTTCATAATTACTAACTATGCCACATTATTCTGCATGTTTTACAACAGGACACATCAGAAATAAATTCTTGACGTTATAAAACAAACGTCATACACTGATGTAAGGGTTACACTCAACTATATTTGACGTTCGTAAATAAATCTGTTGCAGTGACTTTACCCAGTATAACAGTATGTATTAACAAAAAATTAAAACTGTTTTTATATTTTTGTTGTTTTAGAACACAATAATAAATAAACAGTTTAATGTCCATCACTACTGTAGTCCGTCTCTGTGTCCATTTCATCATCTACCTCGTTGCCGTCAGACTCGGATAAAATGACTTCTGGTCTAGAAGTCAAGTTGTCCAAGACCTGAATAAAACATAAATGCAGACATGCTTAAAGTCCCAGTCCATAAATATTTATTAAAAAAACAACTTTACAGAAATCGTTTCTAATGAACATCTTACTGACCAAAATGCAAAAAAAATGCACAGTATCTTCATACCAAGCGTTTTCGAACCTAGACATGGTAATATGCGTTTCTTTAATAACCAATCTTTTTCAGTCGAATAAACGGCATTTTGGTCGGTAAGATGTTCATAAGAAATGATTTCTGCAAAATATATTTTGAGTAAATATTTATGGACAGGGACTTTAATTGGATATTAAAGCGGTATATATCGATTCACAGGGTAATTGTCAGAGTTACCGTAACGTCTATAGGGATATATGCAGGGTTAAAAGTTTTCCGGTTTATGCCGGAAATCCGGTTTTTCAGGGAACCCATTAGTCATTTTCCCAATTCATGTAAATCCGATGAGATAATTGAGGGGGGGGGGAGGGGGGTACCCCTTCCCTCTTACCCAGACAGCGTCTCATGCATATCTTTTGTATTCAATAAAAAAGTGAACATTGGTTCGATTGGTGTTTATTCTTTGTATGCGTTTCGGTTAAAATGCGACTATTCCGGTAAAAATCGAGTGAAGCAGGTGCCCGGAAGAGTAGTCATTCTTTGCATTGAAAATTAGTTGTAAAAACAAAAGGGGAGTAATCGTTTTGCGACATTCCCGATTCACTTTTGGTAAAGAAGCGAACAAAGAAAATCGCTAGATTCTCCATGAAAATAAACAACAAAAATGAAGTTTCTTGATGCGGGAACGAACACGAAAGTGTTAGAATCTGATGTTAAGAATAAATGGAGATGGGAATGGCTGACTGAAGTAGACGAACATGGCAGGAAATTTTGCTATGCATTCTTATATATGTCTACATGTAAAAATGTAATTGTTTGTGTCTTAAAATATGGTTAACAAACCATGATGTGTTGTTGTTTAATTATTCCTAGGGTTGTTTTTAATGAATTGATTTTACAAGTTCCAGGCCCCCAGCTTGAATTTTCAGGTTTTCAGATTTTTTCAACTTTTAACCATGCATATGTCCTTAGAGCATTTTATTATAACACATACAGGCTGCTATGTATAATATAGGTATGTACCGGTATATTCATTCTTATACCATTAAATTTACTGCTCGCTGATGTGGATGTCGTCTTGGGAAAACCTGTCGAAGTCGTCTGCGGCATCTTCTTTGTCGGACAATGCCTGGAATAGGTGATCCTCAGTGCCAACCACTGCAACGGAGATGGCACATTTTTTTAATGATTTCCGAACCATTTCAGGTGTAACACACACCCAGGCTTCTTGAATCCACCGTATAAGCAACTGTTTTGGCGGGGCTTATCTGTTACCATGTTTGGTTGTTTCAACTGACCCACTGAAGAGCCATTCGTCATATAGTTCCGCAACTTTTGCCTTGACAGGCCTGTTTCAAGATCCATCAATGGGCTGTAGCTTCGGGGTGCATCCACCCAGTACGACAGCCATGTCGCTATTATACTTATTGCGCACCAACTCCTTGACATCGTCAGTGATATGTCCTCTGAAAGCATCCCAGACTAACAATCGACGACGTCAATTATTCACTCCATACAACTTCTGGAGCCAAAACTTGATACTGTCTTCGTTGGCCCAAGACTTTTGTCCAGCCCCGCACATGTAAGTGACGATACCACTCAGTATGTCCTCTTTGCATATGGGCCGAACGCCAGGCAGATGGACTAAGGGCGCTACCTTTGTCCCATCGACGTACGGTGCCAACGTTACCGTGAGACGCTGTTTCTGGTGGCCAGTTGAAGAAACGCTCACAAATGCGACACCTTTGCGCTCCAGAGTGCTTTTGCCGGGCATTTCAAACCACACTGGGGTTTCATCCATATTCAAGATCTCGGCATTAGAGTACTCACGTGTCTTCCTCATGCGCAGCGCAAAATGCAGGAATGAATCGATCTTTGCATCTGTTACTTCGACACTATGCTGACTTATATGAGTGGTGCGACGGAACACTATGTTGTGCTGTTTTTTAAAACGCCGGTACCAACTACTGGAAGCCTTAAATGATGGACTTCCATTTTGTTTGTAAAGTCGAAGTGCTTCAGTTCGGAGCGACTTTCCTGTTACAGGTATACCAGCGTGTCACGGGTCTTCAAACCATCTTATTAAAGTATTGTCAATGTCTTGATATTGGAGTGGTCGGCCTGCTCAAGATTTTCTCTTCTGAGATTTGGGCGCTGCCTGCAATTCATCTTTCTTTTGGCGCCATTCTTGTACACGACGCCTATCGACCTTAAATATTACCGACACTGTTGTTTTTATTGCTTACCCCATTAATTTTATTATGGTATGGCTCGACAATATTAACCAGACACTGACCTTTATGCATGAGTATATTACAGAACCGTTACGATGCATATAGATCTATTAGTTTCCGTAATCGACTCAGTTAAATCTATGAAAGCGAACCTCGCAAAAATACTGTTATGGTATCGTGAACCTTGTGAAACACGTGCACAGACTAAACCGAATATAAATATATGAAACAATTCCAGCGCGTAATTTATGCTAACAGAGTTCACGAGTATATCAGGTCAATGTTAGGCCTACCTTGAATTCCTTTGCGGTAGCGCGCTTCCCATGAGTTTCTGCAAACTGGACAACCTTAAGTTTAAATGCAGCTGTAAATGCACGTTTTTTACTTTCGTCCGATATCTTGCTAGATCAGTAGCTTTAACGTTTGTGGTTGAAATTTATTACATCATACTTACGCTGCGTGTTAACCAGATTACGTCATAATGATTAAGAAAGGTCGACTGTCTGAGGTACATTGCGAAAAGTATTTTTAGAAAATGTCGCCTTTGTATTTAAATATTTTACTGCCTGGTGTGCATTTCTGATGTAAACACTTATTTTAAATCTAATTCACGTTTGTTACGTTAGAACTTATTTACTGGTATGTTTTATTCAGTTTATTATTAGGCTAATATACGGTTAAATGGTTGTTATGAAAATTAGGTAGCCTGTGAGAGAAACATCGAATGGGTAATACTTGTAGTTTATACAATGGGCATACTAAATATGATTTACCAGATTCAACCCGGTAAGTTATGGCATACAGTTGTCATGGATAAACGATAATGTATGGATCCATATGCATAGATCTAAAAACATAATTTTAGTTCATGTAGTAAGATGAATAAATAGTCAATAATAATAAATAGTATTTTATTTATTCATGACAACGGCATATTATCTAATGAGACTAAAATGGAGAACATTATAGCATAAAGTTATGTTATGATGTTATGCTTTTCAACCACTTTCCATGTGCGTCTGCAGTGTCACACAGCTCATCACGTCGATCATGTTAATAATTTAGACTGTATCATTGTGCATTACGTTGTGCGAGTGAGCTCGTCGTGTCGATCGACGATATTAATTTAGACAGTACCATCGCAAATTTTCTCATGTGGACATCGGGCCCCCTATTTAGACTGTACCAATGTGTATTACGTCATTGGAAAGTGTGCATACATGAAAACTTGATTTCTGGATAATGGCAGAATTAACAAAAAATGGCTCCATTTTAACGCACAGGGGTCCTAAAATGACACGCGCCGGGCGCGTCAAAAAGAACATTTACGTTATATATTTTATTGTTTTTCGAAACCTATATTTAATATTTGAACAACAATTAAGTCAGTGTAACTTTAATCATATTTCAATAAAATGCTAACATTTTTATGCCACCGGCATCTTGATGTGGGAGGCATATAGTGATTGTCCTGTCCGTCCGTCCATCCGTCCGTGACAAGGTTAAGTAGATTTTACTGTTTCGTCTAGCACCAATGCCGCTTGCTACAACACTTGGGCACTTACACAGTTGTTGCTTATGACCATTCCCTATCCACCCATATCACCCAACCTCACTTTGACCTTGACCAGAACTAATTTGGACTTCCAATAATTCAAAAGTGCCATTTCTTGGTTAACTAAATTTTACTGTTTTGTCTTAGCATCAACACTGCTTACTACAACACTTGGTATTTACACAGTTGTTACTTATGACTGTTCCCAATCCACCCATATCACCTCACTTTGACTTTGACCTAATTTGGACTAAGAAATGGGCTAACCAGCATCAATCGGGGGCATGTGTGTTTATCAAATACAGAATCTTGTTTTCTGAATCAATTCCATATTTATGGTAAAACACAAAAGAAAAACATAACAGGTCTAAAAATTAAAATCACAAGAGCAGTAACGTGTGATTAGGTGATTAATTGTTGCCCTTGTGCAATTTTAAATGTTCAATTTACGTCAGTTACAATCGCTCCTGTTTGCAGGATCACAGTGTATAAACCAACCGTATCTGATCCGGATGTTGCGATGCATTTTCAATGGCTGAATAAATAAGTTCACACGGGTCGTTACAATAATCTGAAAAACTAAGCATATGTTAGAACAAAGAAAAGGCAAAGTGTACGTATTTATTATCACAATTTTGCTCCTGTTCGCATAAATTTTCTTCTGGCTGGGTTCTTTGCTCACGTTACCTAAAATCATTGAAAATTGATTGACTTGTTTGAAAAATTGTACACCTGGCTACTTTGTAACCAAATGTTTTGAAGAAAAATTTTGGTTATTAGATTGGCGTATGTCGTTGGGCGGGTGGGTGGGCGTAGCACTTTTTTAGATTCGCTGACCGTCTTTTAATACCACAAATCTTGAGTGTGTATCGTTTTTGACATGGCACTGCAGAACACACTTGTTCAATACGCTGCGGACGGGTTACATTGCACAAAAAAGTTTGCGTCATTAGCGATACGAATACCTTATTTTGTTGTAATGCGCTATGAAACATTTATGCAAAAGTAAAGATCTCTATTAAGTTTTTATATGGAAACAAATACACCCATCTTTTCCATGCGGATGATGTGATGTTGTACGTCAGCATAAATTTCGCGCGCTTTTCTAGCAGAACAAAAGGATTTACACAAGTGCATCACATTGTGCATTTTGACTCTAAATATAATTTGTCTTTACATAAAGTGAACATTAATATTCAATAGGTGTTTCGGATTTGACTTAATTATATGCGCAATTGGAAATTAATTAAAGGAACTATGGAATATTTTTATATACAAAGCTGTCAAAGACTAAGAAATTTATTTGCTATGTTTGAAGTTTGACTTCTTAATGAAATATATATGAATATACCACATTGTGGGTGATAACAAAGAAACAAGTGAATAAATTATGTTTACGTGTTTTTCTAGTCATATCATAATGAGCTTCACGTTGCCTCCTTTCTTTTACTATTGTGCTGCCTTTTATGCATTTCGTTGGCAACATTTGGTTTTCGTGGAATTTTCACGTTTCTTGTTCTTACTTTTGTTTATATTAAAACGTAAAATCTTATGGAATGTCCCATACACCACATTGAAACCAAACTTGCGTTTCCGTAATTGAAAGTTATACTTGAATTTTTAACGCGCATACAGTATTTGTTCCATTTTTAGCACGACTTTTCGAAGAAAAAGGTGAGTTGTCGTCGCTTTGTCGTCCGCATAAGCGTCTGCGTTAGTTTTTTGGTTATTTTTTTTGTCAAGTCCATTTCAGAAAAGCTATCACTAGCACTAGCAACAGGGCAATTCATTACAACAAGGCAGGTAAACCTGTTTTTATACTTCCAGAGTTATCTGCCCTTGTTTGTACTTGTAACTTTGACATTTTTTGTTAAATAGAAAATTTCTCAATTACTATCAAATACATTAAATTGAAACTCAAGAGACATGTTTATGGTGCTGACCCCATTTTGTAGACGCGAGGAGGTAACTCTTTCAAGGATTTTGTTGGAGTTATTGCCCTTTTTACAACTGTTCGCTGTAGGTCAAATTTCTCAATATCTGTATGAGGTATTAACTTGAAACTCAAAGTACTTGATCACAGTGATTAATTTATTCTGTAGACAAGAGTAAGTAACTCGATCAAGGATTTAATTTAAGTTATTGCCCTTTTTCAATTTTCGCTTTAGGTCAGATTTCACACTAACTATAAGAGGTATTGGCTTCAAACTCAAAATAAGTCATGAACCCATTCTGTATACAAGATGAGATAATTATATCAAGGATTTTGGTGGAGTTATTGCCCTTTTTTCAACTTGGAATTTTAGCTTTAGGTCAAATTTCGTATGATTTACAACAGTTATTGACTTGAAATTCAACAAACTTCATCACAGTGATAAACCCATTCTACTAACGAAAGGCCAGAATTCCATCAAATTCGAGAAAGTCGAGCCTTTTTATTACAACAACCGTCTTTCTACGCTGTCAGCGCTTTGATTACATTAAGTCCCTCGTGCACTTCGCAGCAATGCATAATTTTGATACAAAAGTCTTCCGTTGTAAACGTGCAGTATATACTCTGACTGGTATTCAACAATTTTTCCTGAAAAGTTACCTTATATCGAGGTGCTAAATGGGATTGCATATAGATTGGGTGGTGTCAAGGTAGAGGTCACCTTTACATAAAATAAAAGACAAAACAGTTGCCGCTCATTAGACGAGTTTCATATTCCCCATTAAAGTGATTATCACGACAAAATAATTTCAAGGCGCTAAGCCCAGGCGTTTGCGTATGGCACCAGTAAGACGCGTACATGCATAGCGCCCGTAGTGACGTCACACGCCCATCTCTCATACAGGGAATCGTGTTTGCGTGACATACGGCACAGTATAAGAGCCAGCTCGATGAAACTTGGCACGTTTGTTGGGACCATTGTAGCCTACAAAATCGCACCGTCGCGGCCACGCCAGCCGACGTCGACGCGTGGTGACGTCGGAAACGCGTCACCTTTGACCCTGAATATTGCGGTCGTTTATGAACTCTTTAACAACGAGACCGGTGCCGAACGGGGCCACCCGATGGGCTATAAAAGCGTGCAAAGTTTCAAGGCGCCAGCCCCAGGCGTTTGCGTATGGCACCGGTAAGACGTGTACATGCATAGCGCCTGTAGTGACGTCACACGCCCATCTCTCATACAGGGAATCGTTTTTCCGTGACATACGGCACGGTATAAGAGCCAGCTCGATGAAACTTGGCACGTTTGTTGGGACCATTGTAACCTACAAAACCGCACCGTCGCGGCCACGCCAGCCGACATCGTGGACGCGCAGTGACGTCGGAAACGCATCACCTTTGACCCTGTATATTGCGGTCGTTTATTAACTCTTAACAACGAGACCGGTGCCGAACGGGGCCGTCCGATGGGCTATAAAAATGTGCCAAGTTTATTAGTCCCTTACTGGTGTTTCACCGGAGGGGACAATAGGTTTGCCCTCCGTCTGTCCGTCCGTCCGCAAAATATTGTTCCTGCGATAACTCGAAAAGTACTGAAGATACTTCGATGAAACTTGGTATATATATAAACGGCAATGTGAGTATTATGCATGACTTTATTTTTCACCAGAGGTCAAATGTCACGTGACTGTTACTAAAAATAGAAATAAACTAAAACAAACTGGATCCTGCGATAACTCGAAAGGTACTGAAGACAGTTCGATAAAACTTGGTATACATATTAAAAAAATGTTTTAACTAGACACGTGTCCGTAGGACACGGATGCCCCCACATTCCGCTGGTTGTCACAAAACTCTGCTGATGTCAGAAAAAATGCACCAAAATACCCAGGTGCACAAGTTCACATGATGAATATGTTTATAAAGTTTCATCAGTCTAGTAGTTACACATTTTTAGTTACACGCGACACAAATCCAAAAATGTCATTTTTTGCTAAAAAAGGACCATAACTCCGCTGATGTTGGAAAAAACTGCACCAAAATACCCTGGTGCACAAGTTCACTTGCTGATAAATATGTTTATAAAGTTTCATCACTTCAGCAGCAGGAATGATCCTGGGGTGACCCTCTTTCAAAGTTGTTCAAATTGTTCCGGTCCTCTGCATACGTAGGTCACAAGAGCTAAAAATAGATTTAAAAACTGAAAACTTTAAAAAATCTCTGGAACCACAAGGCTTGGAGCTTTCAAATTTGATATGTGACATCCTCTAGTGGCCCTCTACAAAGATTGTTCAAACTATGCCCCTGGGATCAAAACTGGCCACGCCCCGGTGGTCACATGGTTTATGGAGAATATATAGCAAAGTGACTTTTAAAATCTTCTCCTCTGAAACTGTAAGGACCAGAAGTTTTATATTTGGTATGTAACATTGTTTAGTGGTTCTCTACAAAGATTGTTCAAATGATGCCCCTGGGGTCAAAACTGGCCACACCCCATGGCTCACAAGGTTTATATAGACTTAAATAGCAAAATGACGTTTAAAATCTGAAACTGCAAGGCATAGAGGTTTCATATTTGGTATGTAACATTGTATAGTGGTCCTCTACAAAGATTGTTCAAATAGTGCCCTTTGGGTGAAAACTTGCCACACCCTGGGGGTCACATGGTTTATATAGACTTAAATAGCAAAATGATTTTAAAAATCTTTTCCATTGAAACCGCAAGGCCCAGAGGTTTAATATTTGGTTTGTAACATTGTATAGTGGTCCTCTACAAAGATTGTTTAAATGTTGCCCCTGGGGTGAACACTGGCCACGCCCCAGTGGTCACATGGTTTATATAGACTTAAATAGCATGATGACTTTAAAAATCTTCTCTGAAACCGCAAGGCCCAGAGGTTTCATATTTGGTATGTAACATTGTATAGTGGTCCTCTACAAAGATTGTTCAAATGATTCCCCTGTGGTCAAAACTGGCCACACCCAGTGGCTCACAAGGTTCGTTTAGACTTAAATAGCAAAATGACTTCAAAAATCTTCTCTGAAACCGCAAGGCCTAGTGGTTTCATATTTGGTATGTAACATTGTATAGTGGTCCTCTTCAAAGATTGTTCAAATGATCCCCCTGGGGTGAAAAATGGCAACGCCCTGGGGGGTCACATGGTTTATTTAGACTTGAATAGCAAAATGACTTTTAAAATCTTCTCTGAAACCGCAAGGCCCAGATGTTTCATATTTGGTATATAACAATTGTTTAGTGGTCCTCTTCAATGATTGTTCTAGTGGTGCCCCTGGGGTGAAAACTGGCCACAACCCGGGGGGGTCACATGGTTTATATAGACTTAAATAGCAAAATTTTCTTCTCTGAAAGTTCAAGGCCTAGAGGGTTTATATGTGGTATGTAACATTGTGTAGTGGTCCTCTATAAAGATTGTTAAAATGATGCCCCCGGGGTCAAAGCTGGACACACCCTGGTGGTCACATGGTTTATATTGGCATAAATGGCAAAATGATTAAAACATTCTTCTCTGAAACCACAAGGCCCAGAGGTTTCATATTTGGTTAAAACATATCTAGACCTCGATTTGGATTGCATATGGGATGGGTACGGTCAAGGTCACTGCTACTGAAAATAGAAAAACGGTTTCTGCTCAATAACTTTAGAACGCATTGAGATATTTTAACGAAACTTAATACATAGATACCTTATATTGACATCTCGCATAGGATTGCATATGGGGTGGGAGTGGTCACGGTCAAGCTCACTGTTACTAAAAATAGAAAAACGGTTTCCGCTCAATATCTTGAGAACGCATTGAGATATTTTAATGAAACTTAATAAATAAATACATTATGTTGAGACCTCGATTGGGATTGCATATGGGGTGGGTGGGGTCAAGGTCACCGTTATAAAATATAGAAAAATGGTTTCCGCTAAATATCTTGAGCTATTTTAATGAAACTTAATACAGTAGTACCTTATACTGATAGATTGCTTGGGATTGCATATGGGGTGGGTGGGGTCAAGGTCACCGATACTGAAAATATAAAAACAGTTTCCGCTCAATATCTAGAGAACGCATTGAGATATTATAATGAAACTTAATAAATAATTACATTATGTTGAGACCTCGATTGGGATTGCATATGGGGTGGGTGGGGTCAAGATCACCGTTATTAAATATAGAAAAATGGTTTCCGCTAAATATTTTAAGAACACATTGAGCTATTTTAATGAAACTTAATACAGTAGTACCTTATATTGAGAGATTGCTTGGGATTGCATATGGGGTGGGTGGGGTCAAGGTCACCGTTACTGAAGATAGAAAAACAGTTTCCGCTCAACAACTTTCGAAAGCATTGTAATATTTTAATGAAACTAAATACACACATCATATTTTGAGACCTTGCTTGGGTTTGCTTATGGGTGGGTGGGGTCAAGGTCATTGTTATTAAAAGTAGATAAACGGTTTAGGCTCAATAACTTAAGAACGCATTGTGATATTTTAATGAAACTTCATATGTAGATACCTTATATTAAGACCTTGCTTACATATGTGGTGGGTGCGGTAAAGGTGAAGGTCATTTACTAAAAATAGAAAAACAGTTTTCGCTCAATAACTTTGAAAACCTATTGAGATATTTTAATGAAACTTCATACATAGATATCAGGTGAGTGACCTAGGGCCATCATGGCCCTCTTGTTATGATATCTCGGCAGAGTTCGAAAATAGTTCACTTCCAGTTTTCTTTATAGAAAACAACTTAAAGGTT
Source organism: Congeria kusceri (assembly GCA_027627225.1). Lineage (NCBI taxonomy): Eukaryota > Metazoa > Mollusca > Bivalvia > Myida > Dreissenidae > Congeria > Congeria kusceri. The sequence goes on from CM051027.1 coordinate 67,216,879, forward strand.
TGATATCGTGAAAAAATTAATTGTACATCATTATTAACATCTATGACGTAGAAATGCTTGAAAACGAATTTAAAAATGACGCATGCTAAGCAATCTGGCTTGCGTTTTCAGTGTTTTGATTATATGGGGGTGCCTGAGTCAAATTGTGTACTTAATTCATAGAAATAAGTCAAAATACTAGAATATGTTTTAGTGATAAATAATGTATAAAACTTGTTCATTTTTGCTTTTAGCATGATTTGGTGTGCTGCGAGATGCACAAGACAGGTTTTCATACTTTTTTTCTTTTCTTTTTTTACTTGCAAAAGCAGTTTTCGCTGTAAAAATTGTAATACACAGTAAAATCATGATATTTATCGCATGTTTTCCATGAAACTTATGACAGCCAATAAAACCACACAGTAACATGGTGAATTTATGTACACATTGCGCCCTTAGTGCCATTCCCTGTTTTGTGTTTAGGTTACAATATACTAATTCCAATCCTTGTGTAATTGCATATATAAAAGCGATAACTTTAACCAAAAATAAATGCAACATTTTACACATAGGAACCATACCTTTTCTTAAAGAGCATTATAAGCTGAATTGATTTAAGCAATAAAAAGGGTATGTCGTGTAATATCTAAGAAAGAACTCTACACTAAACGAAGTTGACCGTTTTATCACCATCTTTTTATCGGCTACTTTCTAGTTGAATGTATCACAGCCTCAGCGTAAGTGTCAAACTGTAGTCTCCAATCTTCAAACATATCGGTGATTTATTAGTGCAAACCAATGCTTACCCTACCCACATCTCCAAAAAAGAATATCAAAGCAAGTGTCTAAACCTTAAAACATGTCTTCGAGTTAAACTTGTTGAATTATTTAAAGAGTACAGCCCTGCATGACTTATTTATTAGCTCACCTGAGCACAACGTGCTCATGGTGAGCTTTTGTCATCGCCTTTTGTCAGTCGTCCGTCGTGATTCGTCAACATTTATCTTGTGAACACTCTAGAGGCCACATTTATTGGCCAATCTTCATGAAACCTGCTCAGAACATTTGTCCCAATGATATCTCAGGCGGGTTCAAAACTGGGCCATGCGGGGTCAAAAACTAGGTCACTGGGGCAAATTGAAGAAAAAGCTTGTGAACATTCTCGAAGTCACATTGTTTGCACAATATTCTTGAAACTTGCTCAGAACATTTGTTTCAATGATATCTTGGACGAGTTCCAAACTAGCTCATGTCGGGTCAAAAACTAGATCACCAGGAAAAATTGAAAAAAAAAAGCTTGTGAATACTCTTGATGCCACATTTATAGCCCAGTAGTCATCATGAAACTTGCTCAGAACATTTGTCCAAGTGATATCTGGGACACGTTTGAAACCAGGTCACATGGGGTCAAAAACTAGGTCACCAGGTCAATTTGAAAAAAGAAAACTTGTGAACACTCGGGAGGCCACATTTTTAGCAGAATCTTCATGTAGAACAGTAGTTCCTTAGCCCCCAGGTGAGCAATTTAGGGCCTGCCCCTCTTGTTTATCTAAGATGTGCATTTTCTTAGTTTTTATTGAAGAAATTCCTTAGAAAAATTGGTTTTAGAAAAAAACATAAGAAAACATTCTATATTCAATTGGAATTGGTGAGTTGAAAATGAAAACAAAGGCATTGGGTCTAATAAATCTATATTAAGTTATGTCATTTAACATAAATAATGGCATTAAATCATTTAAGTTTATCAATTTCTAACATATTGTCATTATGCTCTAAAAATCTAAGATTATTCTTAGTTTTTCTCTAATTGTCATAAAATTATCTTAGAAATAATATAAGAATAACTGGTTTTGTCTTGAAATGTTAGAAAGCTTTGCACCAGTCTTAAAAGTTTAGATTTTTCTTTGACAAAAACTATACTGTTTTTGTCGTTCTTACTTGAAAACCTGCGAACATATTGCATCAACTGGTGAACATAAACTTGCATGTAATAATATATTTATTTTTTTGTATGTACACTTTCATCAATTTGTTTTCTTGTGGTCTCTAAAGTCGACAATTATTTGGAAATTAACTTTATATTACTCGAGTTTATATTTGAGTTTATTTAAATTATGAAAAAATATTACATTAAAGCCATTTAATGAGACTTTCGCACCAATTAGCAGCAGATTAACTTGATATTACTCAATCTGCTAATTGGCTCTGGATTTTAAATGCGTATTATAATCGGAATTTAAATTTTTACCGAAAAATTCGGGCCAAAGTCAGGGGTGCGTATTATACACGAGTGCGTATTATATTCGAACGATTACAGTAGATACCTTATATCAAGACCTCACTTGGGATTGCATATGGGGTGGGTGGGGTAACTTGAGAACGCATTTAGATATTTTAATGAAACTTAATACATAGATACCTTATATTGAGACCTGGCTTGGAATTGCATATGGGTGGGTGGGGTCAAGGTCAGTGTTACTAAAAATAGAAAAACGGTTTCCGCTCAATAACTTTAGAACGAATTGAGATATTTTAACAAAACTTAATACATAGATACCTTATATCAAGACCTCACTTGGGATTGCATATGGGGTGGGTGGGGTAAGGTCAAGGTCACTGTAACTATGAATAGAAAAACGGTTTCCGCTGAATAACTTGAGAATGCATTACGGTATTTTAATGAAACTGAATACATAGATACCTTATGGAGACCTCGCTTGGAATTGCATATGGGCTGGGTGGGGTCAAGGTCACTGTTACTAAAAAAAGAAAAAAGGTTTCTGCTCAATAACTTAAAAACTCATTGAGATATTTTAATGTAATTTTATACATACATACCTTATAACGAGACCTCGCTTTGGATTGCATATTGGGTGGGTGGGGTCAAGGTCACTGTTACTAAAAATAGAAAAATGGTTTCCGCTCAATAACTTGAGAACGCATTGAGATATTTTGATAAAACTTAATACATAGATACCTTATATCGAGACCTCGCTTGGGATTGCATATGGATTGGTTGGGGTCAAGGTCACTTTTACTAAAAATTGTATTGATGTGCTGACTTTAAAGGTGAACGGCCATGTTTTGACAAACTTTTGATATTTTGTAGATAAAAGTCAGTAGATTACAATGTTTCTTATGTAAAATTAAAAAAATTATTAGTTTCATGCTTAAAAATGACTATTTTGTTTATCTGCATTTTCCGTACGCCGCTCGGTTATTTCCTCCGCCATTTTCTTGATGACGTAGGTAAATCCCAATGCTCCATTAATAAGATAGGTGGCCATTATTACTTACTAAATTTCTTGTACAAAAATTGTCATTTGAACAATTCTTTTATGACAATATTTTGTTTTTAGGTATTGTAAGTCGTTGTGCTTGCTTTTAACATGTCACGACAGCTATTTAAAATGAATTTTATCGTATTTAAACAACGTCTTGCGGGACGATTATATGAGAATTAGGACATGCATCATTAGAAGTCATGTGACCAACCAATATCCTATGTTCGTCATCGATGCTACGTCATAGAAGACGTAATTTGTTCTTGACTTTGTCAAAGATCTAATAATAATTGTTTATAAGTCAATATTATAAATGTTTCAGCAACAGACTGTATATTATTATATTAACATCGTCCTTTACAATATTGTACAATTTTATTAAATAGGCTTCTTATATAGCGATAAATCTGAATTATCTACAACATTTGTTTTGAAATAATTCAGTAATAGGGCTGTGAAAAATGAAAAATGCTGTTGTTTATTTTCTTTTGACTACGTATACAACAAAACGCTGCATTTAAAAAAAATGTCTTACTGTTTGATTATAAAGTTAGTTGAATTTAAATTGCCAATGCATAAGGCTGAATTGCTGCAAATCAGATTACGTCCAAGTCCAGTATAATTATGATTCGTAAACCTATCAACCAATCAGCAATCAGGATTTGCCATGCCCACAACTTGTCAAACCTTCATCATACTTTTGACACGTTATTGAGTAGGAATACGCAGGATATTGTCATCGTTGTTTGTCGGGGCAATAAAGTTTATTATCTCGGTCATGTTTATGTCTAAGACGAAGAAAGTAAGGACTATGTAGTCACTTTTTATCAAATGTTGCCAAATACTTATATTAGAATATGTTTTATAACCTACATTTATCTGACACATCCCACTTAATATAGATTATGTCTTAGGTGATTGTAACTTAATGAAATAACACGAGTTTTGAAGTAATTTGTACAGTCTATATATAAAACAATTAATGCGTTGGGAAGAATATACGTCACTTCCGGTTTGAAACAAAATGGCGTATCGATAGAAATGTGCGCAAAATCCTGTCTTTTATGCTATACTTGCTTATAAAAGCGTTATTTATGAAAACTGATATGAGAAGTTGACTTGTTATGGCTAAAACTATGTTACTAAAGAATAAATAACATTTATTAGAAGCTTGGCCTTTCACCTTTAATGCATTTCGTTAGAAAAATTTGGTTTTCGTGGAATTTTCATACTGTTTTAGAAAAAAAAACTCAGTTACTCTGACAAGCACAGAAAAAGTCGAGCGCGCTGTCCTCCGACAGCTCTTGTTAAATGCCCATTTGAAAAACGGGCATATGGGAACGCCGCTGGCGGGTGGGCGGCAGAAAAAACTTTGTCCGGAGCATATCTTTGTCCATCATGGATGGATGATATTCAAAATGGCACTTCTTACTTTCACATAATTATAAATGTGTTTAAATCATAGTGATTCCGACCTTGTATTTCAGAAGCGGTACATCTAGTTGTTCTGTGAACAACTAAAAATGTACTACACGCACACAATATCAACCTGTTTGTTTATCAGCTTCCTAGATAATTCAGTAAACTGCACTATCAATAACAATTGAAGTTGCAACATTTTTCCTTATTTATTGCATGTACATGATTCATCCATATTGGGTTCTGCATTGGAAAGTTTTTACTGCAGAGAAATATTTTAAATTTTTCACAAGTCGGTAATATGAGTAGAAATTGAATATTTATGTGTCACTGACAGTGGATTTTCCTTACATGGCTATATTGAAAACTTTCAAAATCTCCTTGTCCAAAACCACTGGCTGGATTTCAATATGATTTCACAGAAATGTTCCATGTGTAACCTTCTAATCATTTTGATTTGTTAAAATCATGGCCACCGAGGGCAGGGCAGTTTTCTTTATATGGCTTTGTTGAAAACTTTCAAAATCTTGTCTGATACCACTGGCTGTATTTTTAAATAATTTCATAGAAATGTTCCTTGAGTGACCTACTATCAAATTCCTTCAAATCATTTTGATTCGTGAAAAATACATGGCCGACAGGGGGCGGGGCAGTTTTCCTTATATGGCTTCTTGTCTGAAACTACTGGCTGGATTTCGAAATCCTTGGGTGACCTACCTATTCCTTTAAATCATCGTTGAAAAACATGGCTCCTATAGGTGGGTCAGTTTTCCTTATACATGTATGTCTTTATTGAAAACTTTGAAAATCTTCTTGTCTGAAACAACTGGCTGGATGTGAAAATAGTTTTCACAGATGTATTCCTTGGGTGGTCCTCTAATAAATTCCTTCAAATCATTTTGATTAGTTAAAAAAAACGTGTTCGCCAGGGGACGCGGGCAGTTTTCCTTATAAGGCTATATTACAAACTTAAAAAAACGCTTGTCTGAAACCACTTGCTGGTTTTCACAATAATTTCACAGAAATATTCCTTGGGTTACTCTCTACCATATTCCCTCTAATCATATTGATTCATTAAAAAAACATGGCCACTACGGGACGAGGAAAGATCTTATATGACTATATAGGCAACTTTGACAATCTTGTCAGAAACCACTTTCCGGATTTTTAAATATGTTTATAGACATGTTTTTTGCATGACCCTCTACCATATTCCTTCAAATAGTTTTGATCTGTTTAAAAACAAGGTTGCCAGGGGGCTGGGCAGTTTGACCATATATGGTTATGGGTGTTACTGGTCCATTATTATCACATGTGTCAACATTTAACTTCAAACATCTATGAACTGGCTATTAAATTTTTAAAAGCCATTATGATGCCTTAAACTCAGGTGAGTGACCTAGGGCCATCATGGCCCTCTTGTTTTAAAATATAGTTAATGTCTTGTGCAGACAATAACTTGAGACATTTTTGTGCAATCGTGAAATTATAGGGAAGTGTTAGTAGCCATAAAAGGAAGGTTATGTTAAGTTCTCAGCATAATTGCTCTTGCTTGAGTAATGCCCCGAACAAATAAATAATAGATCTAATTTTAATAACTTTTATTTACTGAACAGTTTCTTATATACATTTTGAACATATGAAACAAGTATTGGACAAGTACATCTAACATGGGAAAACTGTAAAACAATTTAAAACGATTATAAATGTTGAATCCGATGATCAATTTCATTTTTGTAACAGTGACATTCATAGTGGACATTGACAAAAATGTACACGCTGCTGATCGATTTTTTCATCAATTATATAATAAATTGGCTACTTAAAAGCTAAATTGCTTTTATATATAAATGAGCACAATTTCAACACCAGTGAGACTTATCCAGCCTAGCTCAGTTGGTTACTGGCATAAGTATGTGCACTTAGTACTGGTAAACCGCTTATATCGGCTAAGCTTGCCCAGGAAAAGTGTGAGTAGGTTAACTGACCACTGTGATATGACTGAAATACTGAAAATAATGGCTAAAAATCCAAACAAACAAACAATCTTTAAATTATGGTCTCCTACAAAATAATTGCCAGGTAAGTTAGAGATCAGCCATTCACTTAGTTACTGACCATTCTAGGAAGGTACCCTAGCAACCATGAATTTTTCAGATGTTTCATATCTTAGTCTTCATTTTGACAGGAAAGTACTTAAATTTTGTAATAATAAGGGCCCCGCAAATTTTTTGCGGGTGCCCTATAGTAATCACCCTGTCTGTCTGTCCGTCCGTCCGTCCACATTTTTCATGTTTTTCTTTCATAACTTCAAAACCATTTCAGCTATTAATTTGAAACTTCATGGGTGGATAGACCTCATTAAGGAGCAGTGCAATGCACAAGAACCATTACTCTGCACTTCATGGTTCTGGAGTTATTGCCCTTTGTTAATTTTTCATACTTCATTTTTTCCTGGAGCACAACTCTTAGACTATAAGAGGTATTAACTTGAAACTTCATATGTGGATAGATCTCATTGAGGAGAAGTGCAGTGCATGAGAACCTTTACTCTGCGCTTCATAATTCTGGAGTTATTGCCCTTTGTTAATTTTTCATTTTCAGGCGGAGTCAACTTTTGGTTTCAGCTCTCTAACTTGAGAACGAATTGAAATATTTTAATGAAACTTCATCCATAGATACCTTATATCGAGAGCTGGGGTGGGAATTACATAGGGGGGGTGGATGGGGTCACTTTCAAGGTCACCGTTTCAAAGAATAGAAAAACGGTTTCCGCTCAATTACTTGAGAACGAATTGAGCTATTGTAATTCAACTTCATACATAGATACCTTTTTAGCTCACCTGAGCACAAAGTGCCCATGGTGAGCTTTTGTGATCGCCCATTGTCCGTCTTGCGTGCGTGCGTCGTCGACTTTTCATTCAAACGACATCTCCTAAACTGCTTGGCAGATTTTCACCAAACTTCACAAGAATGATTCTTGGGTGGACCTCTTTCAAAGTTGTTCAAATCTTTCCGGTCCGCTGAATATGTAGGTCACCAGAGCTAAAAATAGATTTAAAAAGTGAAAACTTTAAAAATCTTCTATGAAACCGCAAGGCTCAGAGCTTTCAGGTTTGATATGTGACATCCTCTAGAGGTCCTCTACAAAGATTGTTCAAATGATGCCCCTGGGGTCAAAACTGCCACGCCCCAGGGGTCACATGGTTTATATAGACTTATATAGCAAAATGACTTTAAAAATCTTCTTTTCTGAAACCGCAAGGCCTAGAGGTTTCATATTTGGTATGTAACATTGTATAGTGCTCCTTTACAAAGATTGTTCAAATGATGGCCCTGGGGTCAAAACTGGCCACACCCCAGGGGTCACTTGGTTTATATAGACTTAAATAGCAACTTTAAAAATCGTCTTCTCTGAAACCGCAAGGCCCAGAGGTTTCATATTTGGTATGTAACATTGTATAGTTGTCCTCTACAAAGAGTGTTCAGATGATGCCCCTGGGTCAAAACTGGCCACACCCCGGGGGTCACATGGTTTATACAGACTTAAATAGCCAAATTACTTTCAAAATCTTCTCTGAAACTGTAAGGCCTAGAGGTTTCATATTCGGTTGGTAACATTGTATAATGGTCCTCTACAAAGATTGTTGAAATGATCCCCCTGGGCTCAAAATTGGCCACACCCTGGGGGTCACATGGTTTATATGCATTTAAATAGCGAAATGACTTTGTTTATACAGCACTATAATTTCAATAAACCTCCAATGCTCAAAAATGAATCCAGCAGGCCATATTCCAGCCAGGTGTATACAGTGTGCTATTTTTAGATCTTATGAAACCAGCTAGCCAGTTACACAGTGTTGTGAGGGTGCTTTAGAGAATTGTTGGAGATGACCATTGAAATGCATAGAAAATGTTACCCACCAGTATGGTCTATCATGTTGTTGTGTAAGTAAATTAGCTGGATGTAATGTTTAGATAATGTGTACGAAATGTAGTCAATCAGTCTCAGTATATAAGACCGTCTTATATCATACATTTTCACTTTAGATCTACTACATTGAATTTGTTTACAGGCGAAGTGTATATTTCTAATTTAATAATGAAATGCCAAATATGAAACGATAGCAATAGATCTATATCTAGTTTAACTTAAATGGAACTGCACAAAAGACAAAATGATGCAGCAATCGAGTCTGTAGCTCTGACACTGCAGTCTGTTTCACCAGCATGTACAGAAACACGTAGCATAGAGCCTAAAGTCTAGTCAGGGCTGGCGCTGGCTGAAAATTTTCTTGAGCCACTTTTTCGCGAGGTTGGATTTGCTTATTCACGTGGTTTTATCATAAGTCACTAATAACAAGAACTATACATCTTTAATATTTATTTCATATTTAAAAAAAACATGGGGCAAAGATCCTTTCAATGAATCTGACAAATAAGTTAATACATATCATTGCATTACATGGTACTGCTAATAAATGTTCATATAATATTCTAATCAAATAAAAACAATTAATAAATAAGTTTACATTGTTTTGCTACATCAATATGATTAAACCATTAATGTACATATTAAATCACATTAATAGAAATAAAATAAACAAATCAATAAATGAGGTTAACAACAAGTTATTTCATACATAAATAGCATATTTATTTTTATTTAATTTTAAAGAATACATCAAAAGTTACAGAAAGTCACTGGTCTGCTGCATATAAATGTCTAATGCACATTATGAAATGAAGTATTGTTCTGTTAGCACTGAAATATATTTATATACCCTCATATCTATGCTACATAAGTCTTTAATCGTCATAACTGAGCATTAAATTACAACAATACATGACAGAATAGATACCGACTTAGTGTAAAAACATTTACCTTTGTCGCTTTGCTAATTAACTCCATTTTTATAATCCGTACTTTAGTCCTCTCATTAATCCATAACAACTTTCATTACAAGTTGATTCAGTCGCCGCCTGTGTGATAATCAACCACAATCGGGAGCAATTAAAATACAAACGGTTGACCATAAACATTGTTTTCACAAGAGCCATTTTCCCACTTGACACCAATTAACACCACGCGAGGTTAATCGTGACTACATCTTATCGATTAATTACTCGCGTTATCAGCTGAAACTATTTAGACTGTAAACCAGTCTGAGCAGATCTCGCTCTCGCGGGACTTGGCTACTTTCGTTTTCTTTGTTTTGAAATCTGGTTTTTCCAAAGTTTCAAAGTTGGGGGTTTTGGGGTGTTTGAGCCAATTGAGATTTTATTGAGCCAATTTCTGAATTATTTCGCCATTGGTTCAAATGGCGATCGCCAGCGCGAGCCCTGCTAGTCATTTACTTTAATCCTTTCATTTGTACAGTTTAATTAAATGTGTGCAGCACACACAAAACTACACACAGATCATGTCTCTGCAACAAAGTTCTTAATGCTTTGTTGGCAGCCTCCACCCAAGGACCTCTTCTCAGAAGAACAACTTTTTAGTACCAGATATTGGACATGAACACTTTGCCTCATCAACATGTGGGTGGACATGTGGCACCAGCAGAAATCATGAAGGACAGCTTTCTAAATTTGTGTACAGGGCTTGCACTAAAATGAAATGTTTGTGTTGGATAAAAGTGTTAGATAGTAGAAGACGTGAACATTTCAGACATGAAATGAAGTATAAAATAAAGCTTTGTTTAAAGTCATTTCTGATAATTTTTGTTAGTATGCCAATAACTTCATTGAAAGAGGTATACATTTAGGTAAACCGTGTCATTATCTATTTCCAGGTTACATTACTTTTGACACTTATGTTGTGTTTCCTTGATAAATTTTATAGTGTGTGAATTTTATGATTATGTTATGTCATTGGAAAACAAAAGAAAGAAAAAAAAACTATACCAAAAGGCTGTTTGTTGTGCTTCTGTTAGCTCTGAAGTACTGTAGAATTTGATTTAGTACACATAAAAAGTTTTTTTAAATCTAAAGTCGAAGGGGGTACCCCTCCCCCACCCCCAACCGCGGTTATTTGCCCCTGTGCCATAGCAAAATCCTGGGGAAAGGCCTGGGTATGTAACATTGAATAGTGGTCCTCTACAAAGATTGTTCATATTATGCCTCTGGGGTCAAAACTGGCCACATCCCGAGGGTCACATGGTTTATATTGACTTGAATAGTAAAAAGACTTTAAAAATCTCCTCTGAAACTGTAAGACCCAGAGGTTTCAGATTTGGTATGTAACATTGTATAGTGGTCCTCTACAAAGATTGTTCAATTGATGCCCTTGGGGTCAAAACTGTCCACACCCCGGGGCTCATATGGTTAATATAAACGTAAATAGCAAAATGACTTTAAAAAACCTCTCCTCTGAAACCACAAGGCCCAGAGGTTTCATATTTGTTTGGAAACATTGTATAGTGGTCCTCTATAAAGATTGTTCAAATGATGCCCCTGGGGTAAAAACTGGGCACACCCCAGGGGTCACATGGTTTATATCGACTTAAATAGCAAAATGGCTTTAAAAATCTCCTCTGAAAGTGCAAGGCCCAGAGGTTTCATATTGGTATGTAACATTGTATAGTGGTCCTCTACAATGACTGTTGAAATGATGCCGCTGGGGTCAAAACTGGCCACACCCAGGGCTCACATGGTCGATATGGACTTAAATAGCAAGATGACTTTAAAAATCTTCTCTTCGGAAACTGCAAGGCCTAGAGGTTTCATATGTGGTATGTGACATTTTATAGTGGTCCTCTGCAAAGATTGTTCAAATGATGTCCCAGGGGTAAAATCTGGCCCTGCCCTGGGGTCACATTGGTTATATAGACTTAAATAGCCAAATGACTTTAAAATCTCCTGAAAACGCAGTGTTTTCGTATTTGTAATGTAACATTGTATAGTGGTCCTCTACAAAGATTGTTCAAATTATGCCCCTAGGGTACAATGTGGCCATGACTCGGTGTGTCACATGATTTATATAGACTTATATGGCAAGTGGGCCTTAAAAATCTTCTTTGTTGAAACTGTAAGGCCCAGAGGTTTTTATATTTTGCGTGAAACATTGTGGAGTGGTCCTCTTCACAGATTGTTCAAATGATGTCCCTGGGGTGAAAAAAGGCCAGCCCCTGGGGGTCACATGGTTTATATACATTTAAATAGCAAAATGACTTGAAAAATCTCTGAATCCACAAGGCCCAGTGGAATCATATTGGGTATGTAACATTGAAAAACGGTCCACTACAAATATTGTTCAAATTATGCCCCTTGGGTACAAGGTTGCCATGCCCTGTGGGTGACATGGTTTATATAGACAAAAAAAACTTTTGAAACTGCAAGGCCCATTATTAGCCATTATGATGCGTTAAACTCAGGTGAGCGACCTAGGGCCATCATGGCCCTCTTGTTTACTAATTAGGGCCCTGCAAATTTTTTGCAGATGCCCTATAGTAATCCCCCTGTTTGTCCGTCTGTCTGTCCATCCACATTTTAGCTCACCTGAGCACAAAGCAATTGGTATAGGGGGACTCGCTGTCTGCGTCAACAACTAGAACTGACTTAGACTCAAGAAATAATACTTGTGTGTTTGCGAATATGCTGGGTTCCAATGCTGCCATTAATAAATCGTTATAAATAAAGAATGCTTAAACTAGCGTTGGTAAATACCAAGTAAAATTCATATTAACAGCCTTTTAAGAGCATAATAGTTTCAAGACTGTAAAATGTACATCTGATTTTGACCTAACTTGCAAAGCTTGTGTATTAGCATAAGATTTCCGAAAATTCAGAAAATGGGGTACAAACACCAGAGTTTATTGCTCCGTTTTAGTGGGAAAAACATGCAAAATAAAAAGAACAATGTGGAGAATAGAGACTTGCACTGTTTGTGTATAGCCATAAGGTCTCATTTGAAGTATTAGACTAACAAACACCACATTACTGTTTCACAATGAGTGTTTACATAAGTCCCAGGTTATGCACATAGTGTGTAGCAATTTCAGGGAAATTCTTCAAATATCTTTATTTTGTTAGACAAAATCTAAAATTCACATTTTTTAAAAGGAATGACTGTATTTATGATAGAATTGTTACAATTCAAACAACTTACACAAGTTTAATAAGAAATAACAATTTCCATTATTTAGGCCCAGGTGGCGGAATAGACAGGGTTGGCTGAATCGATAGAAAATTACCCTTATCGAATAAGTGTATTTAATACGCATTTAACGCATATTAAATGCTGGGGTATTGGCACCATATTTTTTCTGTGTTTAGTATGCGTTTAATACACTTTAAAATGCTGAAAAAAATACACTTATTACAGATACAATTGTTTTTTATGCGTTTTTTTTCTCCTTAAAAAATACACTACTCTTCACAAAATACACTTTTAAGTGTGTTTTAAGCATGTTTTCTACTGCATTAGGCCATACCAATTTGATTCTATGTTTAGCGTTCTCAGGCTGGCAAGTTTTTGAATGCCTAAACAAACAAAAAACAATCTCGGCAATGTGAAAACTCAAGTTCAAAAAGAGTATATTAACTTTGGAAAAATACAAACAAGAAATGTCTTTGAGATGTCATTAAAAAATTACCTAAACATAACAGAGGGCCAAGTTAACGGTTACGCAACTTCTCAGACCCCAGATTTTTTGGTCCTCACCTATATTTGGAAACTTGTTGGACCCCATGTTTTTCGGACACCATAAGAAAACTTCTGGGACCCAAAAGTTTATTTGAGATACATGTATTAATTTAAAAATAAATACTATTATTATTAATATCTGTACCATGAATAAGCCGATCACACAGCTCCATGTTTTCACCAGTGATACATGAATAACTAAAATAATTTACGTTAACATAATTGTTATGAACAGTTATATGAATTTGTCAAGCCAGTTTAACGAGTAAACGATGTAAGAAAATAATTTCGGGAATGAATTAAAATTATTATGTATCAGATGAGTCTATATAGTTATTTAAAGTACTGGTAATATACCATACATTCATGTTTAAGTTAGAAGTTATCTAATACAAATAAGCATTTATACTCTGTATCCCAATAAAAAGAAATATTCAGGGAACATTCATCAATTTTTGAAATATGTAGACTTTATTTTTGATAACACATACATAAACATTCCTTAGACTATGACGATTTTAAATTATATTCGGTAGGGATATGATATATCAAGGATTCATGTGTATAATTAGTATTGCAAATTGTGTATTCAGGCTACGCGAATAACATTTCGACGTATTCTGAATCATCTTAACATTTTATCTATAGACAAATGTACCATCTTTTTACAAATTGAATATCATCTACTAGAGAAGTTGATAGAAAGTGCAGTTATAAATAATTCTTACTAAATCGTAACCACAGTTTAAATTTCAATTAACAGTAAGTTTATAAATATACATTCACAATTTATTGAAATTTTTAGGTTTATGATTCTCTTAATGCTAATTGATGCATGTATGTGTATACTAGCACAGCTACACAACGGTTGCTAGCTACACGCTCTATTTTTAGAATGAAACTACTGTTTCTGGAATGTGTTGAACTTGCTAGAATCAATGGGCTACATGGAACGGCAACTGTGTGAATGTGAATGAGATTTATGAATGGAAACATTGCACAATTGCTATTGATAGAGTGTACCACTTATATAAATGTAGGCAAAACAAAATAGTTATTTTGTTACGTGAATGAATATGGCATTCTGTTTATGGCATACAATGAGAAAATACATTCATAGTTAGCTTCCGTTCTAGAGTGTATGTCGAGGATATGTGTGTAACTTTATTTTAACTGCTTATGTAACCAATTATGTAAATTTTAATCCCCAAAAGTATGCAACAATAATTGGTAAACATTAAACGATTGTTGTAAGTTTGCATTACCTAAAATTAGAAAATTTGCCCAATTCTATTGGCATTCAATTTTCCCGCTGCATAATTATCGCAAGAAATCTAGGTCAAAAGCGATCTTAGACAGCTACACCGAAAAAATGACTGGTAGGTGTTTTTACCAATATTTGTAAAAAATAGCTTGCAAGTAGGCAATTTACACAGTTTAAATACTGGGTTAAAGTTTGGTTCCCAACATAAAGATGATATATAACAGTTTTGCAAGTAAGCATTTGCTTTAGCTTGTACCACTGCCATGAATAAGTTGTTAAAGAAAAATGTTTTTTTATCGACTTGTTTGTTTTTTCCAGCCTGGTTGGTAGGTTTCGAACATTCATGGGGATGCTAAACATGGAATCAAATTTGTATGGCCTTAATACAATTTTTGTAAAAAATGTACAAAAAGTACAGAAAAAAATCACTTCATGTACTAAAAGTGTATTTAATGCACAAAAAATATGGTGCCAATAACGCAGCATTTAGTACGCGTTAAATGCGTGTTAAATACACTTATTCGAGAATGGTAAAATAAGCTCGTGAGGAACTTTTGATGACCCCATACCACTTATTTTCGTGTTTTGATTGAAATACAACACATTTTTAAATGTCCTTGTTTATTTCCTTTGATTTTTGTTGTTTTTAATGAAATTAATAGTAATATAAATGTTTACGAATACTTTTTTGAACAATTAATATAAAGTCTAAAACACACATAACTGCAATAAACTCAACCAACGTGGCATATTGATCTGTCAATGTTTTTTTACTAATATTTGTGCTCTCAGAAGTCGGGCTGTTCTTCAGCTCACACCTGCATAGAATTTGGACATGTGATGTTGCGTTATTGAAGAGATGACGTCATAATTTCATCCATGAACTTTCCAGATTTGGAAGATTTGATGCTTATTATTGATATGGATACTGCTTTAGATAATTATAATGGATTATGGCCACTGCCATTGGAATTTTGCTGACAATGTGTTTTGGACTTGAATCCATGAATTCGGGAATCTAGACAAGACCCATGTTCAGATTCTTAAATATTCTCTAGAAGTGGACGAAAGGCGGTCTTGTCCAGATGACATAATTACTGTGTTGTGTGAGGAGGGTAAACCAGTATGGAAATGTCATTAGTAATGGTGGCATCTATAAGTCCACCTGATCTCTATCATTTGTGTTTGTAACATGTTCCATGCACTGGTCTTTGTCTAAACTGCATGATAAATGTTAAAGATCTATTTGACATATAAACATTTTGTATTGATAAAAAAGTTATCATGTAATAAATTACTTTTAATGTTGTTTTGATATTCTGTATCTGTACTAGAAAAAAAAAAAATTAACCAACTACTAGAGTATAAATATGTCAACCACTTTGAACAATTCATCATGAATGCTTCTTCACATCTAACTATTTATTTCCAATGCAAGGTGGGTCCAGAATGTTTCTAAGTATTGCTCGATATCTGGATATTCAAGTGAACGTTCGTTTCTAAGGAATCTCATTACATGCAATGGAACATTTTCTGGTAGAAACTTTTCCATCAATACTACAATAATTAAATTTCTGTTGGACTCAATGGACTCTAGACGAGCCATGTTCATGTCATATTCGCACCAACTGCTGTTTAGATATTCATTGTCTATAAGAAGCACAGTTTTCCTACTTGAATAAATCGCGTGGATAGTGTCTTCTGCTACTGAAACACCAGGCATGCTGTCACGATCTACCACCCACAGTCGGAGCTGATGTGTTCCCTCCAGAGCTGGAACCACTTTGGCCTTGATAAAATTAGCTTGACCCTTTGCATACGATATCATTGCGTCGTTAGAAAAAAGACGTTCATATCCTTGTATTGTATGTCTGCGCTTTCTGTTATAATACATGTACCTCAGTTTCCATCGGTTTTTATACACAGCTGTACCAATGCACACAGTGACGAATATTCCAAACATTTTGCTCACGCCGGCTATAACCCAGATAACCCAGCTTCTGTCTTTGCATTCAGAGTTAAGCGTGTTAAGAACATGCCTGAAGTCTCCTATTGTTGACAAGGAATGTTTAATACCATTTAACATACAACTATCACTGTATTTCATTTGCACGTGAACTTTGGCATTATTGAGCCACTTCCAAAATGGGAGTTGCTCACATGAACATTCCAGAGGGTTATTGCTTAGAACAAGAGTTACATTTGTATCCTTGTTACATTTGCTCCTTGTAAGTGTTTCAAGATACAATGTGAGATTTTCAGGTAGCGCAGATAACTTATTTCCAGAGAGATCTAGGTGATGAAGACATTGGCTTCGAAGTTCTGTTGTCCATGTAGTTATATAATTGTTGCTTAGGTTTAATTTTTCAAGTTTTATGAGATCTTTGAATAAGGAGTCGGACAAATCAACAATCTTCAACAACGTCATGTCAATGGTTCGAACATTATTAAGGTTAGCGAAAAGTAAATGTGCGTCTTTGTTGTTCTCTGGGTTGAAACTCCGGCCTAACATATTACCTGTTATATTTAAGTGTAAAAGGTTCGGAAACCCAAGGAAGAACTCTTTTGAGAGATTCATACAGTAGTTCTCAGAGAGGTCAAGTGATTCAAGATTACTGAGACCCAAAACCGGGCCTTGCCAAGTGTGAAAAAGATTAAAAGACATGTCCAAGTGTTTCAACTTGAAAGCACCACAGATTAGTGCAGGTGGAATAGTTGTATGAATAAAACTTTGTCTCCATTTAAGTGATTCCATGTTCTTGGGGAAACATATTAACTGCTTTGAGAGTGTGTAATCACATTCGCATGTTACAGAGAATGTTAAAGGTGACATCTTGAAAACTGACCACCAATCAACTAAGTTCATATCCAAATCATGCAGCAAAAGTGGTTTTCGCAGATAATGAGTCGATAAATTTCCATGCATTATCTCAGCATTGTGGTTTCTTTCATCTTTATTAAATCCTGTATCCATCCTTCCGTAGTTTTGAAACGGATCATAATTAAGGTGTTGTCTTGACAAATCCAAGTGTGTGATATTTTCTGCCAAATAAATACTAAACATATATTTCCCAGCTGTTAGCCTATTTCCAGCTAATGTAAGTGTCTTTAGCGATGCTGGCCAATGAGATGTTGGTTCAAATACTTCAGTTTCAAAAACTTCTATTTTATTTAGATCCATGTTTAATGTTTCAATATTTTGCAATGTTTTTAAGTTATTTAGAAAGTTTGTCCTAAACATAATACCAAGGTCAAGGTTAGTGTATATCATATTAACTTTCAATATCTGTAAAGCGGTTGAAAACTGCAGGCCTTCTAGTGCATAATTCATGCCCGTGAAAAGCAAGTCTGTGTTATACGACAGGTCAAGTTCTTTCAGTGTGTTGTTCAGTGGAAGCAAAGCTTTCTTATTTATTTCCCTGATGTTACAATCTCTCATTGACAGTTCTTCTAAATGTAAAATATTTTCAAACATATCCTCTGTGATGGTATGGAGGAAACATTCATTTGCACTTATTCCGGCCAAACTGATTATAGTTAGATTTTTGAGTTTCCGAAAGCCAGGTCCGAACGTAAAGTTCCCTTCGCGGTTATATGGATTGATGTAAAGCTTAGAAAGATTGGTCATGTACTGAAATTCTCTATCTATATCTATAAAATGTGCGAGTCTGTTCCTCTTTAGATTAAGGACTTCAACTGATATTAAAGGCTTAAATACTCCAGGCTGAAAACTGCCTTTCCATTCCAGGTAGTTTTGAGTCAGATAAAGATATTTTAGTTGTGTCAATCCTTTGAAAGCCTGCGATGAAAGACAACGGAGCCGATTTTCATTGAGATGCAGTTGGCGTAAGTATGCAAACGATAGGTTTGCAGTATTTTCGAAAGCGTTGTCTGGAATAATTTCAATTTCGTTGTTGCTTAGGTCTAAAATGCATGCTTGTTTGTCTGGCAGTGGGTTTGTCAGTATGTAACCGGTGGGCATACATGACAGACCCAGATACGAACATCCGATATATGCGTTTCCCTGACATATGAGGTCATCTGCATGGGTGACATTCTGGTCGTTGGCACAATGTGCATGTGTTCCTAAGCAGGTGTCATTACACATTTGACTGACGTCTTGGAAATCTAAACCATCACAATTGATGACCAAAGTTAATACCATGATATGAACTGTTAGCATCTGAAATATAAAATAATTTGTTAAGCCCTTAAGTCGCCCCGTCCTATGAAGTGCAATACATACATATAGCAAATCATTCTAATCAACAATTCAGTTATGTTCATATATTTGTTTATGATGGTAGACATAATGTTTAAAGCACAGTCAACTTTAGTGTCATAGGGTTCTACTCATGTATTATAATTATGTATTATCACATGATAATTATGCCCTCCTTCGAAGAAGTGGGGGTATCTTGCTTTGCACCTGTCCGTCGTTCGCTCGGTCGGTAGGTCTGTCCATAGACCATTTCGTTTCCCCACCATATCTTGAGAACGCTTTGACCTACGATCATGAAAGTTGGTACACTGGTTACTTGGGAGGAAAGGAAGAACCCTATACATTTTGAGGTCAACAGGTCAAAGGACAAGGCCACCGTTGCTAATAATAGAAAAACGGTTTCCCCTCGATAACTTGAGAACGCATTAAGATATTTTAATGAAACTTTATACATAGATACCTTACATCGAGACCTCGCTTGGGATTGCATATGGGGTGGGTGGGGTCAAGGTCACCGTTACTAAAACTAGAAAAACGGTTTCCGCTCAATTACTTGAGAATGCATCAAGATATTTTTATGAAATTTCATACATAGATACCTTATATTGAGATCTCACTTGGGATTTCATATGGGATGGGTGGGGGCAAGGTCAAGGTCACCATTACTAAAAATAGAACAAGGGTTTCCGCTCAATAACTTGAGAACGCATTGAGATACTTTAATGAAACTTTACACATAGATACCTTACATCAAGACCTCGCTTGGGATTGCATATGGGGTGGGTGGGGTCAAGGTCACCATTACTAAAAATAGAACAACGGTTTCGGCTCAATAACTTGAGAACGCATCAAGATATTTTAATGAAACTTCATACATCTATACCTTATATCGAGACCTCGCTTGGGATTGCATATGGGTGGGGTCAAGGTCACCATTACTAAAAATAAAAAAACAGTTTCAGCTCAATAATTTGAGAACGCATCGATATATTTTAATGAAACTTCATACATCTATACCTTATATCGAGACCTCGCTTGGGATTTCATATGGGGTGGATGGGGTCAAGGTCACCATTACTAAAAATAGAAAAACATTTTCTGCTCAAGAACGCATCGAGATATTTTAATGAAACATCATACATAGATACCATATATCGAGGCCTCGTTTGGGATTGCATATTAAAAAAATTCTTAACAATTGCACATATTCACAACTTGTCTGCAAGTTGGGGGGCATACACGTTTTACAAACATCTCTTGTTAATGTGAATCTATAAGTTCAGTTTATATAAAAATCAATGTATTTATATAAATGATAAGATAATACATATCTTATTAAATGTGACTTAAATACAATATTGTTTAAATAGACAACAAAGTTTTCCATTTACACTTCGTTGTTTATTTAAACAATATTGTATTTAAGTCACATTTAATTTCTAAATGTTATTCAAAATATAAAACAAAGGAGCATTACTTACCATTAAACCTCTTCGGTATATGTTTATAAAGACTGTTCGGTATTCATTTCCATTGTCATAACTCTATAAACTTTATATTAATTTGCTAACTGCCGCATGCATGTGAATAAAATTTTCTTGTCTGTAAACACTTAAAGTGAAACAGAAACTATCCATAAGTACTTAGAGATTTGCTCTGTGGCTAAGGGTGTTGAATCAAATATACTTCCTAGACAGAAAATGACTGGATTTTAAAGGGACTTGTTCACAGATTTTTGCATTTTTAGCTCACCTGAGCATAACATGCTCATGGTGAGCTTTTAGGATCGCCTTTTGTCCGTCTTGCGTCGTGTGTCAACATGTTCATTCAAAGAACATCTCCTCCTAAACCACTAGGCAGATTTTTACAAAACTTCCCAGGAATGATCCTTGGGTGACCATCTTTCAAAATTGTTCAAATGGTTCCGGTCCTGTGCATATGTAGGTCACCAGAGCTAAAAATAAATTTAAAAACTGAAAACTTTAATAATCTCCTCTGAAACCACAAGGCTTGGAGCTTTCATATTTGATATGTGACATCCCCTAGTGGTCCTCTACAAAGATTGTTCAAACTATGCCCCTGGGGTCAAAACTGGCCATGCCCTGGGGGTCACATGGTTTATATAGACTTGAATAGCAAAATGGCTTTAAAAATTCTTTCTGAAACCGCAAGGCCCATAGGTTTCATATTTGGTATGTAACGTTGTATAGTGGTCCTCTACAAAGATTGTTCAAATGATGCCCCTGGGGTCAAAACTATCCACACCCCAGAGGTCACATGGTTTATATAGACGTGAAAACTGGCCACACCCAGGGGCTCACATGGTTTATATAGACGTAAGTGGCAAAATGATTTTAAAATTATTCGCTGAAGCCACAAGGCCCAGAGTTTTCATATTTGGTTAAAACATTGAATGGAGACCTTTATTGGGATTGCATATGGGATGGGTGGGTACAAGGTCAAGGTCACAGTTACTAAAAATAGAAGAACTTTTTCTGCTCAATAACTTGGGGTGGGTGGGGTCACGGTCAAGATCACCGTTATTAAATATAAAAAAATGGTTTCCACTAAATATTTTGAGAACGCATAGAGATATTTTAATGAAACTTAATACGTAAGTACCTTATATCGAGACATGGCTTGGGATTGCATATGGGGTGGGTGCGGTCAAGCTCACCGTTACTGAAAATAGAAAAATGGTTTTCGCTCAATAACTTGAGAAAGCATTGCGATATTTTAATGAAACTTAATACACATATCTTATATTGAGACCTCACTTGGGTTTGCTTATGGGCTGAGTGGGGTCAAGGTCACTGTTATTAAAAGTAGATAAACGGTTTACGCTCAATAAATTAAGAACGCATTGAGATATTTTAATGAAACTTCATACGTAGATATCTTATATCGAGACTTTGCTTTACGTATGGGGTGGGTGGGGTCAAGGTCAAGGTCATTGTTACTAAAAATAGATAAACAGTTTTCGCTCCAAAACTTTAAAACCTATTGAGATATTGTAATGAAACTTCATACATAGATATAAGTGAGAGAGCTAGGGCCGTCATTCTTATTTTGGGAATCACTGACAAAAAGTTGGAAAATTGTCAATTCGTCAGTCTGTGAATAGGTCCCTTTAAAAAAGCAAAATTCATGTAGTCATTTTATTCATGTGCCATTGAAGGGGTATATCGCCGGTATTTTGCATTCATATTGACATAATATTAAAATAAGACAAGTGCACAATTCCTATTTTTGTAAGATATATTTTAGCTCATCTGAGCACAAAGTGCTCATGGTGAGGTTTTGTGATTGCCCGTCGTGAGTGCGTGCGTGCGTGCGCCATCAACTTTTCATTTAAACAACATCTCCTCCTAAACCGCTTGGCAGATTTTCACCAAACTTCACTGGAATGATCCTTGTGTGGACCTATTTCAAAGTTATTCAAATCTTTCCAGTCCTCTGCATATGTAGGTCACCAGAGCTAAAAATAGATTTTAAAAGTGAAAACTTAAAAAATCTTCTATGAAACTGCGAGGCTCAGAGCTTTCATATTTGATATGTGACATCCTCTGGTGGTCCTCGACAAAGATTGTTCAAATAATGCCCCTGGGGTCAAAACTGGCCACGCCCCGGGGGGTCACATTGTTTATATAGACTTGTATATCAAGATGACTTTAAAAATCTTCTCCTCTGAAACCGCAAGGCCCAGAGGTTTCATACTTGGTATATAACATTGTATAGTGGTCCTCTACAGTGATTGTTCAAATGATGCCCTGGGGTCAAAATTGGCCACACCCCGGGGGTCACATGGTTTATATAGACTTATATAGCAAAATGACTTTAAAAATCTTCTCCTTTGAAGCCGCAAGGCCCAGAGGTTTCATATTTGGTGCGAAACATTGTATAATGGTCCTCTACAAAGATTGTTCAAATAATGCCCCTGGGGTCAAAACTGGCCATGCCCCGGTGGTCACATTGTTTGTGTAAAGTTATATAGCAAAATGACTTTAAAAATCTCTGAAACTGCAAGACCTAGAGGTTTGATATTTGGTATGTACCATTTTATAGTTGTCCTCTACAAAGATTGTTCAAATGATGCCCCTGGGGTCAAAACTTTCCACACCCCGGGGTCACATGGTTTATACAGACTTAAATAGCAAAATGACTTTAAAAATCTTCTCTGTAACTTCAAGGCCTAGAGGTTTCATATTTGGTTGGTAACATTGTATAGTGGTCCTCTACAAAGATTGTTAAAATGATGCCCCTGGGTTTAAAATTGGCCACTCCCCGGGGGTCACATGGTTTATATAGACTTAAATCGCAAAATGACTTCAAAAATCTCCTCTTCTGATACCGCATGGCCCAGAGGTTTCATATTTGGTTTGTAACATTATATAGTGGTCCTCTACACAGAGTGTTCAAATGATATCCCTGGATTAAAAACTGGCCAAACCCCGGGTGTCACATATTTTATATAGACTTAAATAGTAAAATGACTTTTAAAATCTTCTCTGAAACTGCAAGGCCTAGAGGTTTTATATTTGGTTGGTTACATTGTATAGTGGTCCTTTACAAAGATTGTTAAAATGATGCCCCTGGGTTCAAAATTGGCCAGACCTCCGGGGTCACATGGTTTATATAGACTTAAAAGGCAAAATGACTTTAAAAATCTCTGAAACCGCAAGGCCCAGAATTTTCACATTTGGTATGTAACATTGTATAGTGGTTCCCTACAAAGATTGTTGAAATAATGCCCCTGGGATAAAAACTGGCCACACCCCGTGGGCCACATGGTTTATATTGACTTAAATAGCAAAATGACTTTAAAAATCTCCTCTGAAATATCAAGGCCTAGAAGTTTCATATTTGGTATGTTACATTGTATACCTTAAATACGCTGTCACAAGTCAAGAAGTTGAAATTCATTCCAGAAACGTATTTCTAATAATAACCATTCCATAAATCGAGTTAGAATGATCTTAAAACACCATCTGAAAATTGGCCAGAGTATGCCCTATAAGTAGGTATATAGGTACAGTATGCAGTAAATGCCTTGAAGTGTGAAATCACTGCCTAATCTTCTTTGACAGGTCTTGATGTAGACAAAAACCGGTTCCAGGCCAGTTTAATTAGCAATATGCTATACACGAAAATCATGGGTTTCGTCAGCAGGTTTATTGATTTTTTATTGGTGGCTGATGGTCTAGCTGGGGCCTAAAGTGGGGAAGTCAATTATAGATAGTTTCATTCACAGTTTGCCTCTTATTTAATAATAAAACTGTTTTGCATTTTGTCTTAATTGTTGGTAATTAATAGAAAGGGCAAACTGTGATAATTACGAATGGATTATAGTGTGTGGATTAGCAAATATGAAGGTAAGAAATAATATGCATTTGACAAATATTTCAACATAATATGCTAAGCTTTTTGTGAACTGCCTCACAAGTCAAATGTACTTTATAACTATGATTTTAGAGGCTTAAACTCTTGACTTATGACTGAGTATTTACGGTAGTGGTCCTCTACAAAGATTGTTGAAATGATGCCCTTGGGGTCAATACTGTGCACACCCCGGGGGTCACATGGTTTATATAGACTTAAATAGCACAATGACTTTAAAAATCTTCTCCTCTGAAACTGCTAGGCCCAGAGGTTTTGTATGGTATGTAACATTGTATAGTTTTCCTCTGCAAAGATTGTTCAAATGATGTCTCAGGGGTCAAAACTGTGTTTCATATTTGATATTTAACATTGCATAGTTGTCCTCAACAAAGATTGTTCAAAGTATGCCCCTGGGGTAATAAGTGGCCATGACCTGGGGGTCACATGGTTTACACAGACTTATATGGCCTTAAAAATCGTCCTTTTTGAAACCGCAAGGCCCAGAGGTTTTATATTTTGCGTGACACATTGTGGAGTGGTCTTCTACAAAGGTTGTTCCAATGATGCCCCTGGAGGTGACATGGTTTATATACATTTAAATAGCAAAATGACTTTAAAAATCTTCTCTGCAACGCAAGGCCCAGTGGTTTCATATTTGGTATGTAACATGGAATAGTTTTCCACTGCAAATATTTTTCAAATTATGCCCCTAAGGTAGAAAGTGGCCACGCCCTGTGGGTCACATGGTTTATATAGACTAAAAAACTTCAGAACCTGCAAGGCCCAGATTTTTCTACTCTGGTAAGGGGTTTAGTGCCATTTTGTCCGCTTGTTATTAACCATTATGATGCCTTAAACTCAGGTGATCGACCTAGGGCCATCATGGCCCTCTTGTCTATTATAAAAATATATATTAATGGAATCATTAAGAAAAAGGTATATAGAAAAACAAAAATATAATTTTGGAGGATTAAAACATTTCATTTATTTAGACACAACCATTAAATTTAACAATTCAATATTAATTGTAAATGAATGTATTTCAAATGATATTGTCGACCTACCGTAGATAAGCCCATTTAAATACTATTCACAAACATTTGTTTCCTTAAGGCAATTTATTTCCCTGCGATGTGATGTAGAAACAAGAGGGCGAAGATAGCCCTGGGCCGCTCACCTGAATCATAGTGGCTTGTAAATATGTAATAGCATATTTATAGACGTTCAAAGAAATAAATATTGCCAAACAACCACACGAAACAAACCATTTTGAAGGAATTTGGAAGCGTAAACCAAATATTTCTTTACAGTAATTATGAAATACAATAAGTGGTTTTTGACAATAAATTTGTAAAAAAGTTTCCAAAAAGCCATAAAATGAAACTGCCCTGCCATCATGTGGCTTTGTTAATTCCCAGCGCGAAGCGGGAGGGGGATTATAGGAATACCCTTCGTCCTTCCGTGTGTCGGTAACATTTTTGTGTCCACTCCATATCTCCTTTACCCTTTTAAGGATTTTCATGAAACTTGGCTCAAATGTTAAGGTCATTGAGACGATGTGCCGAAGGCATGAGTCAGTCATGCCGGCTCAAGGTCAAGATCACACTTGAAGGTCAAATATTCGAGCCTCCATTTCGTGTCCGCTCCATATCTCCTATACCGTTTGAAGGATTTTCAGGAAACTTGGCTCAAATGTTTAGGTGATTGAGACAATGTGCAGAAGGCATGAGCCAGTCATGCTGGCTCAAGGTCAAGGTCACACTTGAAGGTCAAATATTCGAGCCTAGATTTCGTGTCCGCTCCATATCACCTATCCCCTTTGAAGGATTTTCATGAAACTTTGCTCAAATGTTAGGTAATTGAGACGATGTGCAGAAGGCATGAGTCATTCACGCCAGGTCAAGGTCAAGGTCACACTTGAAGGTCAAATATTTGAGCGTCCATTTTGTGTCCGCTCCACATCTCCTATGCCTTTTGAAGGATTTTCATGAAACTTGGCTCACACCATGTTTAGCTCATTGAGACGATGTGCAGAAGGCATGAGCCTTTCACGCCAGCTCAAGGTCAAGGTCACACTTGAATGTTAAATCTTTTAGCCTCCATTTTCGTATCAGTTTTTCGTGTCCGCTCCATATCCCCTATATCCTTTGAAGGATTTTCATGAAACTTGGCTCAAATGTTTTACTCATTGAGACCATGTGCAGAAGGCATAAGCCAGTCACAGCAACTCAAGGTCAAGACCACACTTGAAGGTTGAATATTTGAGCCTGTATTTTCATGTCCGTTCTATATCTCCTGTGCCCTTTAAAGGATTTTCATGAAACTTGCCTCAAATGTTTATCACATTGAGGCAATGTGCAGAAGGCATGGAGCAGTCTTGCCAACTCAAGGTCAAGGTTACACTTAAAGGTCAAATGTTTGAGCCTCCATTTTTGTGTCAGCTCCATATTTCCTATGCTCGTTAAGGAATTTTCATGAAATTGATTAAGGTCAGTGTGATACTTCAAAGTCATCTTTATAATCTAATGAAGGATTACGGCGGGGGATATAGCCGTCCTTTAGACTGCCTTTTTTTTTTTTAGCTCACCTGAGCACGAAGTGCTCATTGAGCTATTGGTATAGGGGACCTATCCTGCGTCTTCTGGCATCCGTATGCAGTCAACAATTTGACTGTTGCCGAGATAAAGACTACATTTTTTATTCAATCTTGACCTAAAAGTTTGGTTGGTATTGATAATGGGCCAAATCGGACCATAAACTTTAGAGTTATTTCCCGTTTTTGAAGGAAAAATGCATTTTTCCAATAAAGTTATTTTCATTGTTAGCTCGACTTTTTCGAAGAAAAGGTGAACTTTCCTACTACCCCCGGCGTCCGTGTCTGAATTTGGTTTAAGTTTTTATTCAAAAGTCTTGTAACTTCAAAATTACATAAGTTATTCACTTGAAACTTGGAATGTACCTTTGTTATCAACTCCAGTGTCAGGGGCAACATTCCCCATAACTCTGTTTTGTATTTTGTCAGAGTTATGCCCCTTTTTCAATTAGATTTTCTGGTTAAAGTTTATATTCAAAAGTTTTGTAACTTCAAAACTAGATAAGTTATTCACTTGAAACTTGTAACTAACCTTTGTCATCAACTCCAGTATCAAGGGCAACATTCCGTATCACTCTGTTTTGTGTTTTGACAGATTTATGCCCCTTTTTCATATAGATTTTCTGGTTAAAGTTTATATTCCAAAGTTTTGTAACTTCAAAACTACATAAGTTATTCACTTGAAACATTGAGCTAACCGTTGTCATCAACTCCAGTGTCAGGGGCAACATTCCCCATAACTCTGTTTTGTATTTTACCAGATTTATGCCCCCTTTTCACTTAGATTTTCTGGTTAAAGTTTATATTCCAAAGTTTTGTAACTTCAAAACTACATACGTTATTCACTTGAAACTTGGAACTAACCTTTGTCATCAACTCCAGTATCAAGGGCAACATTCCCCATAACTCTGTTTTGTATTTGACAGAGTTATGCCCCTTTTTCACATAGATTTTCTGGTTAAAGTTAATATTCAAAAGTTGTGTAACTTCAATACTACAAAAGCTATTCACTTGAAAGTTGGAATATACCTTTGTCATCAACTCCAGTATCAGGTGAACATTCCCCATAACTCTATTTTGTATTTTAATAGAGTTATGTCCCTTTTTCGCATAGATTTTTTGGTTAAAGTTTATATTCAAAAGTTTTGTAACTTCAAAACTACATAAGTTATTCACTTTAAACTTGGAACTAACCTTTGTCATCAACTCTAGTATCAGTGGCAACATTACCCATAACTCTGTTTTGTATTTTGACAGAGTTAGCCCACTTTTTACATAGACTTTGTGGTTAAAGTTTTTGTTCCAAAAATTTATAAACTCTACAAGGCTTCACTTAAAAGTATTGTATTTTAACAGATTTATGCCCCATTCACTATCCAAAATATGTACCAACTTATATACTTCGAATAGTTGAGCGCACTGTCCTCTGACAGCTCTTGTTCATCCAATCTTGATCAAATTTCCACAGTGTGTGTTTGATCATAAGGTCTCTGTAGAAGCCAAAGATGGGCAAGGTTGGACCACAAACACCAGAGTTATGGCCCCTTGTTTGTGGGGAAAATTGCAAAAATTGCCTTTTTTGTTCATTGACACTTTTTTTCCCAATCTTGACCAAACAATCTCAGCAGTAGCTAACAATTGGCCGGATTGGACCACAAACACCAGCGTTATGCCTCCTTTTTGTTGAAAAAAGGCAAAAATTGCCTTATTTTCTGCATGGAGATTTCATATTTCATTCACTCTAGATCAAATGTCCACAGGTACTTCATTTTCAACCAATATTGCACAATTCATCTATGGCCATAAGATCTAAAGCAAATTTGAATATATCAAGAGAAAATGGTAATACACTCCACTCTTTGGAACAAGCCGGCAAGCATGACCTTTGCACAGCCGTTGCCATTATCTTTCAGAACTGCAGCATTAACACTATTCGTCCTAATTGCCTGCATAAAGTTGGATACCAGGGTTGAGAAAATATACCTAGATCCTTGTTTATGACCACGAGTTTTTGTATGTCTTTGACAAGCAATGGCAAGACATTGAGCAAAAGAAACACATGTATGAGAGTTAATCAGCTGGACAAATTACATTTTTTCGCGCCTGTCACAACTGTTAGGCTTTCATCTTTGCCATCATGGCCCTCTAGTTAATAACTGTTTTTGTCACCCAGTTTTATGCCCCTGCCATTCAAAGAATGTTGAAGGGGCATTATGTGTTGCCCCTGTCTGTGCGTGCATCTGTCAACAAAAATAATGCAGTGTCTGGTCAATAATTCTGTCATTTCTGGATGGATTGTGAAATTACTTGGCAGAAATGTTCACCATCATGAGACGATGTGTCGCGCGCAAGATCCAGGTCCGTACATCCAAGGTCAAAAATGGGGTCAGTTTGTTTGTGTCCAGTCAATAACTCTGTCATTTCTTGATGGATTTTAAAATTAATTGGTAGAAATATTCATCATCATGAGACAATGTGCCACACACATAATCCAGGTCCATACCTTCAAGGTCAAGGTCACACTTAAAGGTAAAACATAGGTGCTGTTTTTGTGTCCAGTCAATAACTCTCGTCATTATATGCCCGTTTAAATAAAACGGGTTGTATTATGGGTTCCGCCTAAGGGCAGGTGGGCAGCGGGAAATCTTTGTCCATATGTTGCCGATTGGTTTGTTGTGGACTCTATATCATGGTAATTATTTTATATTCTGTTTTGATAAAACAGAAGAAACTCTTTCGGCATCTGGTAATAAGTATATTTATAATAATAAATATTATAAATGTCCTTCTTGCATGAAATGAAAGTATCGAATGACCTATAATAACAATACAACAAGAATTATGTGATCCGACGGCGAGTTAATTGAAGTATAATATATAATCATGATAAATAAGAATTGCACGCAATTTGTAACAATGTCAAATACAAATAATACAATACGACACAAAACAAAGATACAATATAGTTACCTGTAATAAGTATATTTATAATAATAAATATTATAAATGTCCTTCTTGCATGAAATGAAAGTATCGAATGACAGGTTTCTGTCATTCGATACAGGTGATTGGATATTTTTGAGCAATTATCAGAATAAATTGCATGGGCTAGGGAGTAAGTGAAATTCATGTTAGTAGAATTACTTTGCAGAAATGTTCACCATCATGAGACGATGTGTCGCGCGCAAGATGCAGGTCCATACAGCCAAGGTCATGATCATACTTAGAGCTCAAAGGGCAAAAATGGGGTTTGTTTTCTGTGTCCAGTCAATAACTTCCATTTCTGCAGTGATTGTGAAATTACTTTGTAGAAATGTTCACCATCATGAGGTTTATGTGCCATTTTTTTCCCAGGAAAGCGTTCTTATTTGGAGGGACAATTGTTTTGCTGGGAAATACTAGTGTGTGTTTATCTATTTATTCCAATCCAAGGCAGTGTTGTTTTTTTTCATTAAAAAAGTTTTATTGTTTTAAGTACTCATAGCAATAATAATATTTTTTTAAATGCTAAAGAGTGCAAAGTTATTCCACTACGAAAATTGTATACGAAAAGTAAAGATTTCAAAGTTCTTTCACTACAGTGAAGTTTTTACAGCAAGTTTTTATTAGTTGACACATCTATATTTAGCAAAGCACATGGTCGGTACAAGCACACTATCCGTGTGTGGAACGTGACGTCGTCGGTGCCAGCAGACGAAATACGCGCTCTTTTCTAGCAAAACACTAGATGTTTTACATGGCATAAAAAAACAATTGTTTACGACTATTTTGCCCAAAATTTAAAGTAAAGTAATTTAAAACAATGCCTTATTTAGGTAGTAAACTAACTCTGGATATTCTGAACAACAGAAACCATTGAGTAAACTGCTTTTACTTATGGCCAGGATTATAAGTACTCTTTCATTATCAACTGATGCATGTATACACTTACTAATGTGTGTATAAATGTGTATTACGCCGATTGGTCGATCGTTCGCGGCATTGGCAAACTGGAATAAGTCAGCGTTTTAATTGGCTAATATCAATTTTTCTGTGGGAATGAAGCTCGGCTTTCAAGGCTCAGTGACTGATTGCAGCTAAAGTATGCAGTCGCTTAGAGATTTAGAGTGGAAGTGTGACAACTGCTGTAATTACTCATTTATGACACGTTGCCTAATCGAGTATGCATTGCCTTGGGGACAAATTAGGGAATGTATGCAATAGAACCAAGATGAACGACTGGAATCTGAACGTGAATGCCAGTAGGGGATTTCTGAGGTTCTGTGCGAAACGGTCTACACATGACTGTAGTGAGAGCCATCGGGTGCTGCAGTGACGCACAAGCTTGTAGTTATCTGTGTCAGTGAACTCCCTGAACTCTTGGAGGACCTGTCGTAGCTTCGAGCTGTGCTGAAACACATCCTGTAGCACCTCCGACAGGAACACCAAGCTTTTTCACGCCATACTAAGAACAGGTGCTCATGATGTGACACACACCCGACATTCACTACATTGGGGTTCTTTTTCACGAACACGGGACAGCACTGAGTTGTTGTTTCCAATCATCACTGGAGCGTTGTCAGAGCTGTAGCCAATGAGATTACCCCAGGGTATATTTCTATCCGTAAACACTTCATTCAAACGAGGAAATACGTATTCACTTTCATCACTGCCCCGTCATACACTCCCACATACACTCGCACAAGAATAGAAACGCACTTTTTGTCACCTCTGTCATTAGACTCGTCCAACAACACACTGAATTTGTTCTCCCTATATAAGGAATACACACGCTTCTCGGCAACAGGCGTCAATCAATGACTTAGTGATCACGTTAGCAACTTTTGTTCTCTTACAACGAAACTTCCGTGCTATTATGCTATCCGGGAATATGACCTTAACTAAATTCGTAAAATGGTTAGCCACAGAGAAAGGGAGGTTGTGATCTGCAACAAATGCAGCAAAATTAACCTCCGCCCTCGAGACTGGGTCAGACATCATCGGCTTGAAGGCCTCCCCATTTGAGTAGTGTAGTGGCTGTAGTGGCTGACGCACTTCCGTTCGACGTGAGCTGCTTGGAAGCTAACTTTCGTGTGAGATTATTCCGGCCACCACTGCTGATTGAGAAATCCGTATAACATGTTTTTCAATAGACATTTTCAGCACCCTTTTTACTTTTTGAAACACACAAAAACTCAGACAGGCACGGAAATATCACATCAATTTCAAATGCGCTTGTTAACGTTACAACGACTGATGATTATGGACAGAAATAGCAAGGACAGAGTAAATGTTAATTTTATATGCTTCATTTTCAAGTAGGGACCAATTGATTTCTTTTTGAACTTGAATCTTTATACCCCCACAAACGAAGTTTAGGGGGGATATATAGGAGTGAGCTTGTTGGTTTTTGGTTTCCGGATGATATCTCCAGAAAGGCTTGACATATTCAAATAATTTTTGGTACACGTGTAACATCATAGAATACAGGTAAGATTCGATGTTGGTTACAAACCACTAAATTTTTACAGAGTTATGGCCCATTTTCTACTTTAAATTCCCTAAAAACATGGTTTCCGGATGATAACTCGAGAAAGGCTTGACATATTCAAATAATTTTTGGTACACATGTGTAACATCATAGAATACAGGTCAAGTCCGATGTTGGTTACAAACCACTAAATTTTGACAGAGTTATGGCCCCTTTTCGACTTAAAATTCCCTTTAAAAAAAGGTTTACGGATGATAATTCAATAAAAGCTTGACATATTCAAATTATTTTTGGTACACATGTGTAACATCATAGAATATAGGTCAAGTTCATGTTGGTTACAAACCACTAAATTTTGACAGAGTTATGGCCCTTTTTCGACTTAAAATTCCCTAAAAACATTATTTCCCGACAATAACTCAAGAATGGCTGGAGGTATTCAAATAATTCTTGGTATACATGTGTAGCATCATAATATACAAGTCAAATTAGAATTTGGTTACAAACCACTAAATTTTGACAGAGTTATGGCCCTTTATTTGACATAAATTCCCCCAAAACATGGTTTCCTGGTGATAACTCAACACTGGCTTGACATATTTTTATGTTTATTGGTACACATGTGTAGCATCATAAAATACAGGTCAAGTTCGACTTTGGATACAAACCACTATATTTTGACACAGTTATGGCCCCCCTTTTTGACTTAAATTCCAGAAAAACATGGACAATAACTCTTGAAAGGCTTCACATATTTAAATTATTTTTGGTACATAGGTGTAACATCATAAAATACAGATCAAATTCAAAGTTCAAATTTGGTTACAAACCACTAAATGTTGACAGAGTTATGGCTCCTATTGAAATTAAATTTTCCAAATACAGTGTTGACCATTCACAAATTAAAGCATTCTCTCTCTGTCCATTTCTTTCGAATGGATGCCATAGTTTAGTGACAAGGCCATATTGTGGGGGTATATCCGTCACTCATGTGACAATTCTAGTTTTGCCACACTTTCTTGGTTGGTAAGAAGTGCAAATACAGCACCAAATTATTTTTTTACTCCACGATCTTGGACTGGCAATGTGTGAACAACTCCATTGGAACAATGCAGCAATTAATTTAGAACGAAGTCTATTCAAGCCTATTAACAACGACGTTAAACAATGTACCCCTTTCAGTCGATAACTGCGAATGTGAAACAATAAGATAACGGGACCCCTGTTAATTGATCGATTTTGACTCGTGTAATCGCCTAATCTGGTATGCATTGTCATGGAGACAAATAAGGACGTGTATGGATTAGGGGATTCGAGGCTAGTCAACAATTCAACTTATCATAAGGTATACAGGACGTATTCAACTTATCAGAAGGTATACACGATTTTTTATACAATCTGGGACATTTGAATGATTTCTGGGACTGCAGGACAGTCACTTCATTTCCGGGACAAACCCCAGACAATCCAGGACGTATTGTATGTATGATCAGTGTGGAAGTGTGACAACAGCTGTTAATTGCTTATTTATGACACGGCTTATCGTGTATGCATTGCCTTGGGGACAAATTAGGGGATTAGTGGTCTGTCAAAAGTTAATCTAATATAGGTATGCACAGTTTTTATGATTTCCGGGACATATGAACTAATTCCGAGACCATGGGACGGGCACTGCATTTCCGGGACAATCCGGATGATCTGGGACATATGGCATGCTTGACTTAGAGGTCAAAGGTCAAAAATGCGATCTTTTTTATGTCAAGTCAATAACTGTCATTTCTGGATGGATTTTGAAATTACATGGTAGAAATGTTCACAATCATGAGATGTGTCGAGCTCAAGACCTCGATCTGTAGGTCCTAGGTCAAGGTCACACTCCAAGGTCAAGGTCACACTCTACGAAGAGTTTCTACCTTCAAATTTATTTCAGCTTTAATAAATACACTCACTTGTGATGAAACATTGAATTTTAACTGCTAATACATTTCTGTGACCAGTCCTAATCAGCAGGCACATTCATGTCCTATGCACTCATTTCTAGTCTGTTTATATTTTCCACTTTGTCACATGCCATTATAACGAGGTTTAACCATATTTACATCACCAATAAACACCAAGCAATGAACTGCCATCATGCTGTAACACAGTGACCAGACTGTTACAGGTCGGTGTTATCAATGCACTTATGTCACTGATATAATGAGTGGTGTGACAGAGTGCTGGCTACAACAGTTGCATACTTTATTATATTTTTAGATGCAATATATATTGAACAAACAACTATCGTCACACGATGTAAAGTACTTAGTGTGCCAGTAGGTCTGTTTATATTTTCATTAATAAAACAAACTAGGTAAGATTCTAGAACGTCATGCGAGGTAAACGTGCATTTGAAAGACGAGTGCTTGACCATCTGACAGTCAGGCTCTGTGTCATTAGCATGCAATTGTATCAGTTATTTAATATCTGTATGATTTTATCAGGATCTATGGTGTACCATTTATGTCATGCTGCATGGGTCATTTGCATCCTAGCAACCTATTTGTTGTCATTAAACTGACACAATTAGAATATGAACTTCTTAGCTCACCTGAGCACGAAGTGCTCAAGGTGAGCTTTTGTGATCGCCCATTGCCCGTCGTGTGTGCGTGCGTCGTCAACTTTTCATTAAAACAATATCTCCTCCTAAACCACTTGGCAGATTTTCACCAAATTTTACAGGAATGATCATTAGGTGACCCCCTTTCAAAGTTATTCAAATCGTTATGGTCCGCTGCATATGTAGGTCACCAGAGCTAAAATAGATTTTAAAAGTTTAAACTAAAAATCTCTGAAACCGCTGTAACATCCTTTAGTGGTCCTTTACAAATTTTGTTCTTATTATTCCCCTGGGGTCAAAACGGGCTACGCCACTAAGGTCACATGGTTTATATAGAATATAAAGCAAAATGACTTAAAAAATTTAAAATCTCTGAAACCACAATGCCCAGAGGTTTCATATCTTGTATGTAACATCCTATAGTGGTACTCTACAAAAAATTTTCAAATTATGCCTCCTTAGGTTAAAACTGGTCACGCCACGGAGGTCACATGGTTTATATAAACTTAAATAGCCAAATTTCTTTATAAATCTTCTCTGAAACCACAAGGCCCAGAGGTTTCATATTTGGTATGTAACATCTTAAAGTGGTCCTCTACAAATATTGTTCAAATGATGCCCCTGGGGTCAAAACTGGCCACGCCCCGGGGGTCACAGGATTAATATTTACTTAATAACAAAATTACTTTAAAAATCATGTCCTCAGAAACTGCAAGGCCAAGAGGTTTTTTATTTGGTATGTAACATCATATAGTAGCCCTCTACAAAGATTGTTCAAATTATGCCCCTGGGGTCAAAACGGGTCACACCCCAGGGGTCACATGGTTTATAAAGACTTAAATAGTAGAATGACTTTAAAAATCTTCTCCTGAAACCACTAGGCCCAGGGGTTTCATATTTGGTATGTAACATCCTATAGTGGTCCTCTAAAAAGATTGTTAAAATTATGCCCCTGGAGTCAAAACTGGCCACGCCCCGGGGGTCGTATAGTTTAGATAGAATATATAGCAAAATGAGTGGTCCTTTACAAATTTCCCTGGGGTCAAAACGGGGCTACGCCCCGGGGGTCACATGGTTTACAAAGATTGTTCAAATTATGCCCCTTAAGTTAAAAAGGGTCACACCCCTGGTTCACATGGTTTATAAAGACTTAAATAGAAGAATGACTTTAAAATTCTTCTCCTCTGAAACTGCAAGGCCTAGAGATTTTATATTTGGTATGTAACATCCGTATAGTGGTCCTCTACAAATATTTTTCAAATTATGCCCCTGGGGTCAAATCTGGTCACGCCCCAGTGGTCACATTTTTTTGTATAGACTAAAATAGCAAAATGACTTTAAAAATATTCCACTCTAAAACGGCATGGCCCACAGCTTTCGTATATTTGGTATGTAACATTGCATCGTGGTCCTCTTTAAAGATTGTTCAAATTATGCCCCTGGGGTCAAATCTGGTGGCATCCTGAGGGGTCACATGCTTTATATAGACTTATATAGCAAAGTTGCTTTAAAAATCTTTACCTGAAACCTCAAGGCCCAGAGGTTTGTTCAAGATTGTTCATATTATGCCCCTGGGATAAAAATAAGCCACGCCTCGGGGATGCAAATTCCTATTGTAACCCAATGTCACAGGTGTGCGTCCTAGGGCCCTCAGGGCCCTCTTGTGTATAAGTTGTTTAGATAAATGTATTTTTATACGTTAGAGTTTTGGCACAGTCAAGTATAATATGCATATCCACAAATGAAACTCGTGCAAATTAATTTAGTGTTAAGATTTATCCGGCTTAGACCACAGATAATAGGTTGTTTGGTTTACTGTATTAGAAAATGTGCCAAAGACCTTGTAATAGCAAGACGCAATATTTATTGTTAAGTGACGTAAAACGGCTCACAATGCAGGAGTAAAATGCTTCTCTATGGTCATTTGAAAAAACAATGTGCATGCAGCTTGGACAGTATTCTTATTAGAGTATTATTATTTGCCATTAAATAATTAAAATTTGCTCAAAAATTTATCATAGTTATGACAACGACAGCAACAACATCAACACAAACAATGCGAACAACAACAACTCGACAAAAACATGAACACAAACAACTATAACTACTACTACTACTACTACTACTACTACTACTACTACTACTACTACTACTACTACTACTACTACTTCTACTACTACTACTACTACTACTACTTGTACTACTACTACTACTACTTGTACTACTACTATTGAGAACATAGAAAAATGGTTTCGGCTCAATAACTTGAGAACGCATCGAGATATTTTAATGAAACTTAATACATATATACCATATATTGAGACCTTGCTTGGGATTGCATATAAAAAAAAAATCTTAACAATTGCACATATTCACAACTTGTCTGCAATTCAGGTTGCATACATGTTTTACAAACATCTCTTGTTTAGACATTTACTGGAGTGTGTGAGATTTATCCAAAACTTTTGCTTGTCTGTTCTTGGTTGGTAAATGGTTGCCGTGGTCTAAACAAAAACAAGAAATTTCTTTTAAAAAAACGATCGGCATTGAAATTAATATTGAGATGTCATTTTTTGCCCTACATATAATACAAGAGGACTGGATGATCAGTTACAAGCCCAGATTTGTAGGTCCCTACTAAGGAGACTTCTCGGACCCCAGATTTTTCAGTCCCTACTAAGGAGACTTCTTGGACACTAGATTTTGCGGACACCATAAGAAAACATATAGGCCCCAAAATTCATTTGAGATAAACTCAATCATTATTAATATCTGTACCGTGAATAAACCGATCATATACTGCCCCATGTTTTCACCAGTGATACATGAATATCCTAATTACAAGTATTACAAGTAGTTTACGTAAACATTATTGATACATGAATTTGTCAGGCAAATCTAACAAATTAAAATTGTCAGAAAATAATAGCAGGAACGAATTAAAATTATTATATGTATCAGACAAGTGAACATAGTTTTGTTAAATAATATACCATTTGTATCATTAGTGCTACGCAAATGAAGTTAAAGTAACATGAATAACATGCAACATATTTAAAAGAGTTCTTTCACCACATCTAACTTGTATAAAGATTTTTAACATTTTTATACTTGAGTAACATCTACTGATCGAAGTTGATAGAAAGGTGCAATTATAACAACCAAAATTCAGATATATATATATTAACATGCACAGTTAAGTGTATATATAAATTCCCCATTTATTGAAATTCTCGGGATTTGCCATACGCTAATTGATGCGTGTGTATTAACACAGCCTTACCGCGTGCTATTTTCAGAATAATTCACTCTCCTGCTGGAGTGTGTTGTACTTGCTAGAATTACTTCACAGGCACGACAGTCAGTCACAACGTACATTGATATTTGTACACAATGATAAAATAATAGGAAATATAAGCTGCATCAAGTTTTCTAATATTCTTTTGCTTATATATCAGAAAAATACCAGAAATTTACCACTTTATATTTTGTGCATGTCACAAGAAACCTTAAAACTAATGCCAGGCAGACATGACGCTAGCTCAACAGGCAACATTGTAATTGTGACCGACTGTCGTGCCTGTGAATTGTAGCATTGTAATTGCTATTTATAGCGGGTGCCAATTATGTAGGCTAAACAAAATAGTTATTTCATTATGTGAATGAATATAACATTCTGATCATGACATACAATGAGAAAAATTGTTCATAATTATGTTCAGTTCTAGAGTGTATGTCGAAGATATGTTTATAACTTAATTTTAACCGCTTATGTAAACAATTATGTAAATTTTAATTCTCAAAAGTATGCAACAGTTATTGGTAAACATTAATCCATTGTTTTAAGTTTGCATTCCCTGAAGTTAGAACATTTGCCCAATTCTGTCTTAGACAGCTATGCCGAAAAAAGTGTATCATAGAAAATCGTGATCAGAAGCAACTGCCAAAAAGATGAAAGGAAATTAATCTAGTAACAATATATGGGAAGTAGATCTAAAATAGTTTTTCAGTGTCAAATGTTGTTTTGTTTGCTTCGCTTTCTCTCTGTATCCAACTCTTGCTGAGCACCAAAGCTTTGTTGCATATTCACAACTATAGTTTAGTGGAATGTAACCGATATTATTGGGCTTGTGTTGAGTTGTAGTAAGTTTTGGAAACCTGAATGTTTGTTCAACAGTTATTTCTTTCGTTGTTTAAATATGTCTACTGACTTTAACTGCTAGTATATAAATATGCTATCTCCATCAAGTAATCTTGTCTTGGAACTAAATTGAATAGAAAGTTCAAGACAGTTTTGTAGTGGGACATATATAGATTTTTGGTGGGGATTTTGTCGTCTGCTTTTCTTCCAGAAAAGTGGCAAGGATGGTACTCCATACTGCTGTAGTATGGAAGGTCACGGCTGAGTGTTCATGTGTGTACACTGTGATCTGGGCCTTCAAGGATGTGATTGGGTTAGCAGGAAAATCTAGAATGTAAACTAGTAGCATGCTTTCATGGAAGTGCGTAGCCATTGTTGAAGTTGGTTTGGGTGTGCATTCCGAAAATAACCTGAATATCTAGATGGTTAATATTGTGCTGGATTAACTATTCTGGCATTTAAGGAGAGATAACCTTTCCACATCATAATAAAATAACAAAATAAATTTATGAAAATTAGCAAATGGAGTTCAAAGTTCAATTGTATTTATAAAGTTCAATTTTGTTAAGTAGAATTTATAACTGGTTTATAAAAGAAACAACTCACAGTAATTAAAGGCAAAATGTTCTAAAACAATAAAAATGCGATCCCATTTGTTATATTATTTTACATTGTGTATAAAGAAAAAAAATATATATATTTACTATTTCTGCATAAATTTTGTCATTTTATGAAAATTTAAAGGGAAATTAAACTTATCATACAGAACTTTCAGTACTCTTTGTACAAAATATGTTCATATGAGGCATGTCGTGGGAAAACAGGACTAGCCTGTGCAGTCCACACAGGCTTATCAAGGACATCACTTTCTGCTTTTCTGGCATTTTTTGTTTAAAGAAAGTCTTCGAAACATAAATTCAATGTAGGCGGAAAGTGCCATCCCGGATTAGCCTGTACGGACTACACAGGCTAAACCGGGACAACACTTTGCACGCATGCATTAAGCCAGGTTTTCGCATGACACGCTTCATATGTATCTTTGTATGAGATGCTTTTTATGATGTTACACATGAATATCTTATATGGATAGTAATTATTGCAAGAACTATTTGACAGAGGCATTTAACTGTAGTGAACTGTGTTGTACATTAAGGTTCTCTCCATATTTATTTTCATATACATTTAGTTAAATATTAAAATGTTCATCTTAAATTGTACTCTTGGCTTTTAAAAGTAAGATAGTCTTGTTTGAGACCTGCATGGAAATTCTGATGTGAAAATAATAAAAAATTATTATTTCACAAAACTGTTGTAAGCTGGCTACACCCTTGAATTTACATGAGGTTGGATTGATTCTTTCTGTGTATTGTTAAACCAGTTTTACGGGCATAAACTCAGAAATTCAGCTTTTTCTTATTTCATTCATCCAAGTGTTTAGTCCTGTTGCTGTAAGTTTTATGTTTTGAAAATGGAGGAGAATATTTGTTCAGAGGTAAGTTATTGCCTTGTTTGCAACTTCAGCATTGGTCTTATCGATAAAACATGCAACGGGAATTGAGTGCTACTTTTTATATAGGGCTAAATTCGTTGGAATGTCTTTATCAGCAGAGGACCTTTTATGTGGTGGAAACCTGAAATTTTAAATTTTCATCAATTCCTGTTATTTGCAACAATAAAGTTATTCATCAATGTAGTTTACATAGACCGCACTGAAACTGGTTAAAATACGCCGAAATTTACCTAGGAAATGCATAAATTCCAATTTAAATCTGCATATCCATCTACTACATTAAGGCCTTTTTCTACTGCTGTCACGGGTCCGATAGTTCCCAATGCCAAATATGCATATTTTTCCCAATTCTGATCCAAAAATTCCCAATTGTAAAAAATCGGTATTTTTTTTCCAAAATGAAAGTGTAAATACGATTTTTCAATACTTTAAAGCCGATTTTTTTCACACTGGCTTTACATTTGGATATCCTCTAATTTTATCGTTGACATTGTTTACAAGGGGAGAACCCTCTAATAGCTGTGTAATAAAATGGGTAACACAAAGAAAAACGATTTGTTTGTCTTCTATCATGATGAAATTTAACATGAATAATGGGCAAATATTTTGTTGTTTACACAAGTGGATGTGTCAGTTAATGGAAGGATTTAAATATAAGGAGGTTAAGATTTATTTTCAAGTTATCACATATTTTCGCGACCTACTTAGTGTAGGCACTACATGATGTTATGAATACATCATTAAAACTAAATCATGTATGTAGACAGTAGATCCCACAATTTTATTTTGTTGATGTTGGTCAGATTTGGTGATACTTTTTTAGAAATATACACATACTTCTAGGAAATGAGACATGCATATGACTACAAACTCTTAGTTGCATAGCTTTCTTAGGTATTTATCACAATTTAGAATTAAATAAAAAATTATTAGTGCTGTTAAATTCTTATTTTTTGTTTTAAAACTGTAAATTTCTTCATTATACTTGCGATAAAGCGATATGAATTTTTTCCAATATTGAAAAGTTTGCGTGTGAATTTCCCAATTTAACCAAGGTACTTTTTCCCAAAAAGGTCAGAAGAAGGCCTGACATTTATGTACAGACTGCCATTATTTTTCCTTGAGTACACCTTCAAAGTTATTAAAACAAGGGATGACCAACAAGTTTGCGGAATTTATGAATAAATAACAAACAAACAGTCGGACACTTGTCAATTTCTATATACATATGTCTTAATATATTACCTCTATGTATGCAAATTTTCAGCAATATATATCTACTAATAACAAAGTAAGAAACGAAAAAACAAACACATCCAACAAGATCCAGAGCACATCAAAAAACGACGACGTCAACATTTGCTCAGATTTTAATTAATATCTTTGTTATGCGTTTCTTAAATTATGTCTGTGTTATAGTTTGTATTTGTTTTTATTATTTAAGTATTAACATTGCTTTGTGCACATTTATAGTGCCATTGTATTCAACTACTAAACATCTACCCGTACCAAATTCCCTTCATCTCGCCAGTATCTGTATTACAGCCAAACACTGATAAGCCCCGCTTAATCGCTGACCCCACAATTCAAATTTAACTTGTTTGAAACACGGTAAACACAAACATGTACATTTTAACTATATAATTATGTTACCAGATGGCACAATAATATTCTCCAGTTATAAAGTGTTCATTAAAAGAATTCGCGACTGAATCATTTGGTTATAAAAAACTAAAATGTTCAATGCCCGAGAATACTGTTGTTTTGTTTTTTTGACCGATAATAATAGTAATATTTTAAAAGTAAAAAAAAACAAGAATGATTTTTAATCGTTTAACAATCCCCGCACAAAAAAACCCCTCATTTCCAGTATCTCATGAAATATTGTTCAAACTGTTCCGATCGCTTCTGCAAACCCTGAACGACTTAAATTCACAACGTCAACAGCCTTCACGCGGCTGTTGTAATTCTTGGTCGATCATTTTGTTCATCATCTTTGATGCTTGCTGTTCCATATTGGATTCATAGGTGGAATTTGTGTACGTTTGATTTTTTCATTACACTATATTCAGTTGTTTGTTGCATATTCGTATAAGATTGCGCTGCCGAATAACGCATTTTTACTCTAAATTTTACACCTATGCGCATTTCAAGTTGTTCCGGAGGTCCGATATTTTAATGTTGTCACTAACAGAGTAGCTTACAAAATATGCCATTGCCATAACCGTATAAAGATATTGACGTCAGAAAACACATAACTTATTGCACTGACGTCATTTAAGCAAGATACATTTTTTCGCGGTGTTTCTGTGACTAAAAATTAAAATATTGTTGTGAATTTAAAAACTTTTTCATACAAGTTTCGGACTGCTCCAGGGTGGGTAAATTTATCTATGATGAAGTATTACAAAATTTGATGCACTGATCCAGTGTTTCCGATCGCGTTATTTGTGCGTAATATTTCGGAATGCATTTAGTGAAAGTTTGGAATTAATTGGACGTCACATATTCAGTTATAAAAAAATTCTGCAAACTTTGTGATCATCCCTCGTAGAATCATCTGACCAATCAAAATGACGCAATGCCCTGAGTTAGCAGATTTATCGACAAAATTGAACACACTGAAACACGGCTGGGGTTATCGAGATTTATTTATTAAATTATTCATGCATCCAAAATAAAAGTGTCATTATAAATATATTTATGGAACATTAATTAGGAATGGTGTATCTGCCCAGGTATGAACTTTTATTGCAATCGGTTCACTATAACTATCTAATTTCGGGGTGTGAAAGTAGCGATCAAAATCCTGTCGGAACAATATAGACAAAGAAGGAAAAATTTCCTTCACAGAAATGGTCCTTCCCCGGTTATGCACTGCAGCGAATATTGCCCATATGAAAAGTAGCTCAATATTCGCCCAGTGCTAACCAGTTATGCTACTTCAGCATTTAAGTTCACATGCACTGTAATTGCATCATAATGAATGGCTACAACACATTTCTTCGATTGATTTTGCATAGCTTGTTAGCTTCTTTATTCTTAAAAATAATATTTTTTTGCTATTTTGCGATTGTGTTTCTGGCTTATTTCAAGTTAGATTTTGTGTTAAGTTTTATGCCCCCACTTTAGAGGAGGGGGGGGCATAAAGATTTGCCCTTGTCCTTCCATCCGTCAGTCGGATTTTTGTGTTGCGCATAACTCAAAAGTATAACTGCTAGAGTGATGAAACTTTATAAGCTTATTCATCAGCATCGGGGCTTGTGCACCTGGGTATTTTGGTGCATTTTTTTTTTTTTACATCAGCAGAGTTGTGGCCCTTTTTTAGCAAAAAATTATATTTTGGGACTTCTGCGTAACTCGAAAAGTATTGCTGCTAGAGTGATGAAACTATGCAAACATATTAATCAGCATGTGAACTTGTGCACCTGGGTATTTTGGTGCAGTTTTTTCTGGCATCAGTGGAGTAATGGCCCTTTTTAGCTTACCTGAGCACGTTGTGCTCATGGTGAGCTTTTGTGATCGCCTTTTGTCCGTCGTGCGTCAACATTTCTATGACTTTCAAAATCTTCTCCTCTAAAACAGCAAGGCCCAGAGGTTTGAAAATTTGGTATGTAACATTGTAAAATGGTCCTCGACAAAGATTGTTCAAATGATGCCGCTGGGGTCAAAACCTGGCCACACCAAGGGGGTCACATGATTTATATAGACTTTAATAGCAAA
The DNA here is from genome assembly GCA_027627225.1 of Congeria kusceri. Lineage (NCBI taxonomy): Eukaryota > Metazoa > Mollusca > Bivalvia > Myida > Dreissenidae > Congeria > Congeria kusceri. The sequence goes on from CM051027.1 coordinate 67,261,109, forward strand.
ATGACTTTTAAAATCTTCTCTGAAACCGCAAGGCCCAGAGGTTTCATATTTGGTATGTAACATTGTATAGTGGTGCTCTACAAAGATTGTTCAAATGATGCCCCTGGGGTCAAAACTGGCCACACCCCGTGGCTCTCATGGTTTATTTAGACTTAAATAGCAAAATGACCTCTGAAATTGCAAGGCCTACAGGTTTCATATTTGGTATGTGACATTGTATAGTGGTCCTCTACAAAGATTGTTCAAATGATGCCCCTGGGGTAAAAACTGGCCACATCCCGGGGGTCACATGGTTGTTATACACTTGAATAGCAAAATGACTTAAAATCTGCTCTGAAACCGCAAGGCCCAGAGGTTTCATATTTGGTATCTAACATTGTATAGTGGTCCTCTACAAAGATTGTTACAGTGATGCCCCTGGGGTCAAAACTGGCCACACCCTGGGGGTCACATGGTTTATATTGTTGCGGGTCAGGCTGGCTGGCTTTCGCGGTGACTCCTGTGAGGTTCAGTGTTGGTTATTCTGGGATGTTACCGAGGTTGCTGCTGATGCTACTGGTGTATCTTCTAGCAATGCTGCTGCTGCTGTTCCCAGTAATGCCGCCGTCACTCCTTATACTGGAGCTGTTGGCACAGCTGCTCTGATGATGATCTGGCTGCTAACGCTGCCGCTGCTAGTGCCTTTGTTGCTGCTGCTGATGATGATGTTGTTTCTACAATGCTACTGCTGGTGCCTTTGCTGCTGCTACGGCTAGTGCTTTTGCTGCTGATAATGATGACTTTGCTGCTAACACTTCTAGTGTTGATGCTGGTTATTATGTTTGTGTCGCTATTGTTGTTGTTACTTTGCTGTTAAATTGATGTTGTGAATGGTTGCGAGCGATTGCTGTTGTTAATGACTCCAACTTATAGGGTTAAAATAAAGAAGAGACAGAATATAACGTTCTACAAGTTTATTTGGGCCTTAGTAGAGTATGTTATTCAGCAAATAATGTACGATGCTATAATGCCAAATCTTAACACAATGTAACCTACTACTCTAACAGATGAAAGTATTACAATTGTCGAAAAGTGGTCAATTCTGCACAAAGGCTAGTATATTCTGATTAATTTGTATTTAGAAAATTATTTATCATATGCAAGATATCAAATTCTTAATAGGTTAAGATATGACGCGCACCTAAGTACTGAACTTCGAAAATACCCAAGTTCTAAGTGACAGCAAAAATGGACAAACGAGATGGAGTTTGCCTTAAGAAAATTTGTCGGAGTCCTCGCACGAACGCGTGCAGGCTATTTTATACTAGGACAGAGCGCAACATGTTGCATTGTGGCATGCAACAGGTTGCGTTGCGGCATGCAACATGTTGCATTGTGGCATGCAACACGTCGCACGCCACACAGGTGCATGCAGCACTTTTTGTTGCATGACGCAGCATATTGTGGCAGCTAGGTGCGCGTCAAGTACAACGGCTGTTACTAAAGGTAACGCTCCGTTATGTTTATAAAACTCACTTAGACGTACAATAAAGTACATTTTAAATCTAAAACACACCTGAAATCTGGTTTTGGATACTCTACTTTGATTAAACATCTTTTCGTTATTTAGAAATGTCAACCGGAAGTAAACAAACCAGTTTCTATGTAACGACAAGATGGCTGACTAGAGAAAATCGAAAGAACGCTGTGAAAGTATTAACTCAACAAACATACACACAAATCATTTCAGACGTAAACTACCTAGCCGTTTTGTGGATAAACATACACTCTATCGAAATAAACTGACAAATGGTAAGAATTGTATCTAAGAAAAGAATCAAGCGTATGAATAAAATGGGCTTCGCAGAAAATGGTGACAAAGCATTGGATCATTTACGTTTAATACAACAAATAGATGAATTACTGGCGAAACATATGCATTAAGTAGATCGTTTCGTTGATATATTGAGAAACGACTGCATAATCCTTGTGGTACAGCCAGTGTCTATACGAAAGTAAGTATTAACACTTCAGACTATCAAAGGACAAGTTTAAAAGGTAAGTGATTTAGTATTTACAATTAAATTTCATCCAACTCGTGTTGACTCTCAACAATATAGACTTAAATAGCAAAATGCCTTGGTCCTCTATAAAGATTGTTCAAATGATGCCCCTGGGGTCAAAGATGGGCACACCCCGGGGCTCACATGGTTTATATAGACGTAAATGGCAAAATGAAACCACAAGGCCCAGAGGTTTCATATTTGGTTAAAACATTATATCGAGACCTCTATTGGGATTGCTTATGGGATTGGTGGGGTCAAGGTCACTGTTATTAAAAATAGAAAAAAGGTGTCCGCTCAATAACTTTAGAACGCATTGAGATATTTTCATGAAACTTAATACATAGATACCTTATATTGACACCTCGCATGGGTGGGAGGGGTCAAGGTCACTGTTTCTAAAAATAGAAAAACAGTTTTCGCTCAATAACTTGAAAACCTATTGAAATATTTTAATGAAACTTCATACATAGATATCAGGTGAGCGACCTAGGGCCATAGTGGCCCTCTTGTTTTTTTGCAAAAAATGACATTTTTGGACTTGTGTCGCGTGTAACTTAGCAAGTACTTTTTCTAGAGTGATCAAACTGTAATAACATATTAATCAGCATGTAAACTTGTGCACCTGGGTATTTGGTGTAATTTTTCAGACATCAGTGGAGTTATTGCCCTTTTTTAGCAAAAAATGACTTTTGAACTTGTGTCGCACATAACTCAAAAAGTATTACTGCTACAGTGCTGAAACTTTATATACATATTAATCAACATGTGAACTTGCAGTTTTTTTTAGACATCAGCGGAGTTATGGCCCTTTTTTAGCAAAAAATAGCTTTTTCAGACTTGTGTCACATGTAACTCAAAAAGTATTATTGCTAGAGTGATGGAATTTTATAAGCGTATAAATCAGTACGTGAACTTGTTCACCTGGGTATTTTGGTGCATTTTTTTCCGACATCAGCAAAGTTTTGTGAAAACCAGCGGAATGTAGGGGCATCCGTGTCCTACGGACACGTAAAGTTTGTATAAGGAACTGCATTTTGTTCATGAGTACAACTATACTGTAATTATTCTGAAAAATAATGAATTATTTGATATTATAATTGCAAGTGTTTCTGATTTATTAACATGGTGCATTTTGTTCATAATTATGAACACATTTTAACTGGGTGTAAAAAAGTGCTTTAAAAATGTGTCTCACAGTCGGTGAACAAATTCCTCTATTAATCAGGCATGGAGAAGTTGCCAATTTTGTGTAATGATTTAACACAACAAATACAGTTATCTCTTAAAGGGGCATATTGGGAGTAGGTTGACAATATAAAACATTAACATCTGCAAAAAAAGTTCATTTTAAGAGAATTGCTTATGAACCATTGTTTAATACCATGGCATTGTTTCTATTAATAGTTTACAATTTGACAAACATATTTTTAGTTGTTCACAGAACAACTGAAGATACCACAGTTCCAAAATTGAACAGTAAAAAAACCATGATCCTAACAGCTTTAAGCCAGTCAATTACGCAAAAGTAAGAAGTGCCGTTTTGAATATTGTTTAATATGTCAAATGGTAATTGTTCGATAACTAATTTGATTAGAACATGACATGTTGGGAAAACTTAAGTCAACAACTTTTAATGTAGGATCAAATATTACTGTACTGACGGAAGAAAATAAAATAGAAAGTTATGCGGTCCTAATTTATTAATGAATGAAAATCTTGGGTCATGAGACGAGCAGAATAGAAAAAATCTAACCCTTACCTGTTCATCTCGTTATCGACAACTTGTGTAAAGATTATTTGTTGAGTAGTGAATTTGTTTGATAGGGAATGTTAATTACGCATTTTATCATTAGCGGTTATTACACAGTAGCAGTCGATTTTTATGGATCATTCCGGATATAGTCGATGTATCACGATTGAGGTCGGATACACTAATCATATCAGAATTTACCTTGGGGAGAATTTTAAATGCGGAAAGTCATAACAGCAATAGCCTATTAGAGTTAACATGTCGGACTCGTATTCTGAAGGACCTGGGTTCGATTGCCGGCAGGGGATGCAAAAATTTTCATATACTTTTTTGGACAGTTTTGCAACTCCAGATGCTTAATTAATTGAAAGGGATTACATTTTAAGACATTTCCAAAAGAAAATAACAATATTTTTATAGTAACTTTAACGAACTTAATACACTTGCTAATAGGGGTGAAAAGCTTGTAGCACAGTCTTTGCATTCCTATAATGTTTAATATTTTGAATATTCAGCATTTTGTTTGTTTGTGTCCGGTTATGAAACTCATAATGGTTGTTTTTCACTCTATACATGTCGGACAAAGAATTTATCTCATTTCTTGCCCGACATTTTTTTTCATTATGAATTGAATTTTTTCGAAAACTATAAATGTGTTACTCATACAGAGTTTTAAGCTGCTGAAAGTCACTTTATTTAGTTTTTACACCTGATTACGTTTTAATTAGTGGGGTGTGTTTTACAAATGGACCTAAATTCATCAGCTACACATTTGACTCAATAAATACATTGAATTGAAACAATTCAACACAGCATGATTGAGAGAAAAAGCAACAATATAATTACACAATGACGATATATTTATTTCAAAATTTGATTTACATGTTTACGAGGCAATATTGTATTTAAACTGACCATGTTGAATAATATAAATCGCTTAGCAATATTCAAGTCATATTTATATTATTGAACAAACGTTAAAGTAAATACGTAAATGAATATTGTCGTTTAAATGTTTACAATCATTGTATTTAAGGTGACGTATATCATCCCTATCTAATTGCCCTGAATGTCTATGATGTGCCCAGTGTTACAACTGCAGTGCCTTCAGCGCTTTGATATTACAGTTGTTCGGGGTATTCTGGATCACTAACGAGATTTGTGTTTGTTACTTTTTCATATATATCATAATAGTTAATGTATATACACCAAAAGAAAAATAAATCCTTCCCCTGTTCAACTAAACACGATTTTTGCACGAAATACAAGGATTTTGTTCTTGTTTACACGCTCAAATGACGTAACCTTTTCGGTCATTTCCCAATCATTTACGGCAGTTTCGGATCACGTAATGGATATTCTCAAAACATCTTGGGAATATGGACAAATGGTTAGACATCGCTAAATTAAATATATTGCAAGTATTTCTCATTGAATATATCAGCTGGGCATATACTACGCTCAGTTAATGTTGCAGATTATATGCTTTGTAGAGACACACTAGGGTAATTTTCGGCAAGGGCGTATATAGTTAACATAATAACAAATCAACTAGAGTGTGTTTACCATTTTATTTAACATTTTATTATGGTTCAAATTACAAATGACAAACACGTACATATTGTGTTCATGATTAATGATGATTACATATCAACAGATTAATTAAAAATAATCACAATATAACCCAACATTGAATGTTGCACATCACACAGAGCTCCAGTTAGAGGAGTAAATACCATTCAAACTATTGCAAATACCCTTTAGAAATAGCAAGTTGGGTGTATAAGTGCCATTAAGAAAATTAAACTGGGGGTACTGGTACTGGTCAACATTGAAAAACTTTGAAAACAATTCATTTTTGTTCTGCAGTCAATTTTTTTTAATGTATCTAATTAAACACTACTAGTACTTAACAATGTTTACATACACCTTTATATAGTTCACACAATTATTATCATAGGATTAAAATACCCTTTTAAGCTCACTCCTATTTGAAGCTCTGAAAATATCCTTTAAGATTCTCTGGGGGTAAAATACTGACTCAGACAAAAGAGGTCAGGGGCTACAGTACCCTTTTGCATATTCTGTTTGTGGGTTATCTGATCACATTTAACTTGACTAATTCAGTGATTTTTTAGGGTTTGGTAAAGGACCTATTCCCAATCCCCAAAATAGCCAAATGGGAATGACGAAATTCCCGAATCTGAAGTGACACACTTGTATATAAAAAGGAAATGTGAATAATGGTTGTAAATTGTGAATTACTGGTATGTTTATGAAAGGGCAACATTAAAATATTCAACTAATAATCTTACATGTACATCACTAGTTTAAGTATATTTTTAATAAATAAAATTGTCTTCATTATTTTCTCCCAGTTAGTAAGATTCCACAATGTGAAAACCTCCATCTTAAGGGTACCGGACCCCTTCCCTTAATAATAAAATTTTCCTGCGCTTTAGTGTTTGGCAAAGTAGAATGAGTCACATCCGATTGGCCAAGAACCGGGCCTTGCCTAAAAAGAACCGGGCCTTGCCTAAAAAGAATGAATATATTTTTAAAGAAAAACAACCCATTTCAACTTTCTTAGTCAACATCTCTCTGTGTAAATAACCATAGGATAAACCATACAGTTTTGAAGTTTTGTTTCAGACAGTTCTAGTGGCCTTTGTTTTAGGACTGCTCTGAGTGATTTTCTTTGGTACCTTTTGTTGTAACTCTTCTTCATTGTGTTTGCTTTGTTTACAGATGAACATGTTGGTTTGGTTTCCCCATTTCTGTAATTTATAACTCATTGCATTTAGATGTTACCAATATCAAATTCAACAACCATTTATTGTACAGCCTAACACATTTTTATGCCATGAATCTGATCAATATAAGCACATTTAATTATCAAACTTGTATACAAGTTGACATCTAGTATGAATTATATTTGTCCAGATGTGACTAGTATGAATTATATTTGTCCAGATGTGACTAAAGTTCTTATTCAGTCTATATATGCATATAACTAGCAGAATAATTTTGCGATTTGAACCATACAAATTAGATCCACACTGAATGGTTAATTAGATGAATGCCATTAAAATCTTTGAAACTATCACTGCACTATATTTAATTAAATATTACATCAAAATGTAATTACAAACAAATACATCCACAATATATACAGGAAAATCAACCTAAATCACCACATACACATACAAGTTATCGTTTACAGTATCATACAATTTATTTTCTTATCCCTTTGATCCGAAAAATATAACAATGTCAGCTGTTTGAGAGCTTAGAAACGTTTGAGTAAAACCCCATTATTGAGAGTCATGACGTGACGTGATCTGAAACTAACCAATTTATGGGCTTCGTTTGAAGGAATACTGTAGTTATAGCAAGGAATTGGTGGTATTTTGGCTTACACTATTTGATAGAGGACGTGTTTGTGAACATTTTGATGTATAAACATGTTGCAGTGATTCAATATTTACCGATATACTTAGCTCTGATCACAAGTCCGCTATTATTTTCCCGTACTTTTTCTACGGGGAAGTATACAATATAAGAATACAATTCGTAGAAAACCCCTGTCGTAAAAGTGGGTTTTGTAATCAAACGTCTAAACTCTGTAGAAAAGACTACTACTCTTACACGTTTACGAACATTTATTGCTAAGTTATTATTTTAAGCTATTAACTGGCTTTGATCTGGAACTAACCAAGATCCGGAATACCCCAAACAACTGTATTTAAACAGTGGTCATCAATGATACTTGCCAGTGTGGGAAAAATAGAACATAGTAAACATGCTGTGATGTGAAGTTAGAATAAGATATCATATATAGAATTATGGAAAGATCTAGTGCAGAATAGCAGGGTGCTGCACCCTGCTCCTTTTCGGTTCTCCTCTACTGCCCCTCTGGGTTGGTCAATACAGAAATGATGAATATCTTTTGAAATTCTACATATTTTTGCGAATATTAAACTAAAAATGAAAATACTGTGCATAGGAAGCTTAATCAGAAGCATTAGACTCATTTAAACCCTAGATTTGGCAATTTATTAGAAAATGTCAAGAAACCGGTCTGGTTTCCACCCCCCACCCCCTCCCGCCTGCTCCTTTTTAGCAGCACCCTGTATCTGTTTCGATCCTAGATCTTTCCCTAATAGAATGAAATGGTTATGTTTCAACTTTCATGTATTACTCAGTCTTAGAAATAACCCACGTGCACGAGATTTGAGAAATCAAAAACATGTTGCTTATTAAGGTATTCAAAACAAATATACCAGGTAACAAATAAGACATTTCTGGGCAAGTTAAAATGGATTCAGGCAAGTTAAAATTTGTGTCTGCCGGAATTGGCAAGTGCCTTGGAAATATAACTGTGACGGAGCATTTTATGCTTTTTAAGTAGGTTGTTTAAATAAATACAAAACTTATATTTGTATTGTTTGCATTTTTTCATTGCTCTTTCTTTAAAACTGTTTTTGTCTGGATTGTTTTCAATGTCCTGTAAAACTGTGTCCATTAAAATGGTTCTATTTTATTGCGAAAATATTGTTATTGCATATAAGAATACAACTTTGAGATAAAATCAATTTCACTGATACAGTCGCATTTGCAGATGACTACTGTAACTTGATAATTACTTTGCAAAACCTTTTAGTTTCATACAGTTAAAGGCATATAAATCAAAGATTTAAAAAAACTGTTTATTTTGTGCTACGGTCTCGCCCAATATTTATTTACTGACCCTGTATCACGCCGTACTGTGTCAGTAAGAAGCCATGTAAATAATAATATTTGTAAATATTTCTGTAAAATACCGTCGATGTACCCTCTGATCACAAGGAAATACAGTTGCAACTTAATGTTGATGTAAACGCAGCATGTTGTGCATTGAAGGATCATCCGAGGCAGCTGATTCCAGCCCTGTGTAGGCAGTTCTACAAGCATGGATGGGTGACAGGGACCGGAGGAGGAATCTCAATCAGACTTGGGTATGTAGTACATAAAATGACTCAGTTTATTTATAGAATCAGTCCTTGAAATAGCCCACGTGCCCTGATTCAGGATTTTCAGTTAGAGCTTAAAAACTGGAAAACTGGAAAACTTCAAAAATCTTCTCGTCAGAAACCACTGGAAGGATTTAAAAATAGTTTTCACAGAAATTTTCCTTGGGTGACTTTCTTCCAAATTTCATTAAATCATTTTGATTCATGAAACAACATGGCCGCCAGGGGTGGGGCAGTTTTCCTTATATGGCTGTATTGAAAACTTGAAAAATCTTCTTGTCTGAAACCACTGTCTGGATTTGAAAATAATTTTCACAGAAATCTTCCTTAAGCGACCCTCTACCAAATTCCTTCAAATCACTTATTTGTCCTGCCACGTACTTATTCATGTTGTTATTCAACACCAATTACTGTTATTGATTGAGGTGGCGAGAGTATTTACGCCATGACAGTGGCAGTTCTAGCTAAACTCGTGAGCGACCCAGGGCCATCTTGGCCCTCTTGTTATGTGTACTGATATAATGTCTATTTAAATAAATATCGAAGCCCAGAATTTTGACTCGTGGTTTGAAAACTAGAAACTATCATTAAACCCTGTTATCATGTGAGTGAAACAGTTTCATTTTGTGCCCCTCTGTTTAAACATTCATGAATTAAATCATTACATTCATTTTCTTGTTAATCCCCGCCGCGAAGTGGGAGGGGGGTAATAGGAATGCCCTTCGTCCGTCCGTCCGTCTGTCCGTAACATTTTCGTGTCCGCTCCATATCTCCTATACCCTTTGAAGGATTTTCATGAAACTTGGTTCAGATGATTAGGTCATTGAGACGATGAGCAGAAGGCACGAGTCAGTCACTCCGGCTCAAGGTCAAGGTCACACTTGAAGGTTAAATTTTTGAGCCTCCATTTTTGTGTCCGTTTTTCGTGTCCGCTCCATATCCCCTACACCCTTTGAACGATTTTCATGAAACTTGGCTGAAATGTTTTGTTCACTGAGACCATGTGCAGAAGGCATAAGCCAGTCACACCAACTCAAGGTCAAGGTCACACTTGAAAGTTAAATGTTTGAGCCTGTATTTTCATGTCCGTTCTATATCTCATGTGCCCTTTTTTTGAAGGATTTTCATGAAACTTGCCTCAAATGTTTATCACATTGAGGCAATGTGCAGAAGGCATGAGGCAGTCACGCCACCTCAATGTCAAGGTCACACTTGAAGGTCAAATGTTTGAGCCTCCATTTTTGTGTCTGCTCCATATCTCCTATGCCCTTTGAAGGATTTTCATTAAACTTGGCTCAAATGTTTATCACATTGAGGTGATGTGCAGAAGGCATGGAGCAGTCTTGCCACCTCAAGGTCAAGGTCACACTGAAAGGTCAAATGTTTGAGCCTCCATTTTCGTGTCAGCTCCATATCTCCTATGCCCTTTAAGGAATTTTTATGAAACTGATACTTCAGTGTGATACTTCAGTCACCTTTAAAATCTAATGAAGGATCACGGCGGGGGATATAGCTGTCCTGCCTTGTTTAGACTTGTTAGCTCACCTGAGCACGTAGTGCTTGGTGAGCTATTGGTATAGGGTACCTCTCGGGCGGTGGCCATTGTTCGTCGTCCGTATGCCGTCAACAATTTGGACCATTATCGCGATAAAGACTACATTTTTTATTCAGTCTTGACCTAACTTGCACAGTTTATGTATGACCATAACATCTCGGATGGGATTGTTATTGGGTCAGATCACACCAGTAACATTAGAGTAAATGCCCTTTTCCAACGTATAGACTTAATTTTCCATCCAATCTTAACCAGACTTTCACAGTTTGTGTATGACCATCAGATCTCAGCAGACCCCAAAAATGGGCCAGATCATATTTCAAACACCAGAGTCATTGCCCTTTGTTTATTAAAAAATATACTCAAATTGACATTATTCAGGATAGAGACTTCATTTTTCATCCAATCTTCACCAATCTTGCACAGTTTGTCTATTGTCATGAGATAACAGTTGAAGTTGAATATAAGCAAGATCGGACCAGAAACACCAGAGTTATTGCCCTTTGTGAAAAAAATATGCAAAAATGGACATTATTCAGGATAGAGACTTCATTTTTCATCCAATCTTCACCAATCTTGCACCGTTTGTTTATTACCAGAGATTAAAGGTGAAGCTGAATAAAAGCAAGATTGGACCAGAAACACCAGAGTTATTGCCCTTTGTTTGTGAAAAAATATGCAAAAATGGACATTATTCAGGATAGAGACTTTATTTTCCATCCAATCTTCACCAGTCGTGTACAGTTTGTCTATGAACGTAAGACTGCAGGTGAAGTCGAATATAAGCATGATCGGGCCAGAAAAACCAGAGTTATTGCCCCTTGTGTTCAGAAAATAACATCAACAAGTTATCAATGATTGGGGTGCACACACGATTTTTGATTCAATGTTGACCAAACTTACACAGTTGGCGCATGACCATAAAAAGGATTGATTTGATTTCCAACAGTTGCAAGACTTGCATGCTGTTATTTGTACATGCAACATTGATGTCTTTAGAGCCTGCATTAACATCATTTATCATAATTGGACAGAAAATTATCAAAGAAAAAGCAAAACTTAACCTTAAAGCACAACCATCGCAATTATTGCATTACAACTAGTTCTCCAAAACTGTTAGCGAAAAAGACATCAAAATCTACTGTTTCTGCATTTTCCAGAATTGTCAATGACTAAATGAAAAAGGGTCAGGTAAGAATATCGAGAATATTGAGAACTAATCGATGTTTAAATCAAAATTGATCCTATCCCCCTCTGCGTACTGGCCTTTTTCTACTGCTCTCATCGGACCCGTTCCCAATGCCAAATATGCATAATTTTTCTGAATTCTGACACAAAAATTCCCAGTTGTAAAAAATATGTATTTTTTTTCAAAAATGAAAGAGAAAATACGAATTTTCAATACTTTACGGCCGATTTTTTTCACACTGGCTTTACATTTGGATATCCTCTTATTTTATCTTTGAGATTGTTTACAAGGGGAGAACACTCTAATAGCTGTGTAATAAAATGGGTAACACAAAAGAAAAACTGTTTGTCTTCTATCATGATGAAATTTAACATGAATTATGGGCAAATATTTTGTTATTTACACAAGTGGATGTGTCAGTATAAGGAAGGATTTAAATATAAGGAGGTAAAGATTTCTTTTCAAGTTATCACATATTTTCGCGACCTACGTAGTGTAGGCACTACACGATGTTTATTAACTCATAATTCAAACTAAATCATGTAGACAGTGGATCCCACAATTTTATTTTGGTGAAGTTGGTCAGATTTGGTGATGCTTTTTTAGAAATATACACATACTTAGAGGAAATGAGACATGCATATGATTACAAACTCTTGGTTGCATAGATTGCTTATGTATTGATCACAGTTCAGAGTTAAATTAAAATTATTAGTGCTGTTAAATTCTTAATCATTGATTTAAAACAGTAGTTTTCTTCATTATACTTACAATTTAGCGATACTCATTTTTCGCAATTTTGAAAATTTTACATAGTGAATTGCCCAATTTAACCAAGGTATTTTTTCCCAAAAAGGTCAGAAAAAGGCCTGGCGTATTGTTCAGATACCTTAATTTTCAAACCTGTCACAACAGTATGGTCTTCATCTGTACCAGTTCGCAAGTGAGCGCTTTGGGCCATCATGGCGCTCTTGTTTTGTTATTGTAACATTTGTCAAGTGATCACAGATTACATCAGCTACAAATGTTTACACGATTAAAACAAGCTCTATTTAACATCTGTTTTCATGTTTTGCAGAGAGAAAATCTATATAGCCCCTTCTGGTGTGCAAAAAGAGAGAATTCAGGTGAGACACAGTGTTACCATGGAAACTGTTAATTTGTTTGTGATTATACGTGACGTACTTTCTGATTTTATCAAATGCTCAATGTTACACAAAAAAACGGGATGAAAAAAGTGCATATCAATGTATTTATTATGATCAGGGTATATAATATTTCATTTATTTGTAAAGTAACCAGGCATATGTCAAATAGCAAGGCCGCCTCTTGAGACTCGTTATCAGGAGAGGGGCCATGATTCGGGCGAAATCTTTTGTATTGTTTCTACCTTTGTGGCCAGTATTTAAGAATATCATTGTCCTTAAATAAATTAAATTTATGTTTTCTTTCATTACATTCAGACAAACATAAATTATTTTATTTCGAACTCGTAGTCGTTAAGATGAATGAAGACAAACACTTATTTTGAAAAGGTATGGCTTGGGCAAGCATTTTACTATATCATCCGTAGAACACATGCAAATACATGAGCACATACACATGCAAACAATTTGTGGGAGGTATATTCTGACATCGACAGCAAATTTATTCAAAACAAACAGCACAGCTTTTTCCAATACATTCAAATCCCATATAAGTGCATACAGTGACATATAACTTTGCTTGAATTTTTGCTGCAATATTTGTCTGCTTGTTCATTACCACCAATAAAGAGAAGTGCGCATATTTCTTCACGGGCAGTTCGTACATGAATCAATGATAATGAACGGATTCGGGTAAAACTGCGAGCGTGATACGCAACCTCACTGGTCATTCTATATCTTTCTCTAATTTTTATATTGATGCCAGGAGGACGTACGAGGACCCATGGCTCTAGATCAGTATAAAGGTGCCTTCATCACCTCCCGAATCCCCTAATACAACTTTAAATGAGGAATCAACAAATATGCAGCAAATACTAAAGCGAAAGCAATCGGCATTAAGTCGACAACAATACATTGAAGGAAAACTGGGATACATTTGATTCAAGTAATTTTCAAAGATATCCTGTATGCACTTTATAAATTAAGAATGAACAAAAAATGTACAGACTGTTGTCATGGGATATATACATTGATAGCTTTAATCTAACTGAAATATACATGATTAGAATGATAATACTCGAACTACAAAATATCGCACAATCAGCGTTATACAGGCGTCCACTACTAGTCACCATCCTCGACAAAAACTAATGGATGACAAATAATCGGGAAATAAAAAAAACACTGTAAAACACAAATAACTATTCAGGGGTGGGTGGTTGGGAATAAAGTGATGTTTGTTTTAGCTTGCCGACAGCTCGAATGATTTCAGATGTAAAAATCTGTGCAAATTTTTTGTGCTTTAGCTCTGATTGGTCAGTCTATAAACTGGCCAAACCTGTTTACTACCTCATTACACAGCGCACAAATGACAGTGATTTTTATGCTCCCACTTTAGATACGGGAGGGGGGGGGCATATAGATTTGCCCTTGTCCGTCCGTCCATCCATCAGATTTTTGTGTCGCGCAGAACTCAAAGTACAACTGCTAGAGTGATGAATTTTATTAGCATATTCATCGGCATTGGGGCTTGTGCACCTGGGTATTTTGGTGTTTTTTTCGACATCAGTTATGGCCCTTTTGTAGCAAAAAATGACATCTTTGGACTTATGTCGCGTGTATCTAAAAATGTGTTGCTGCTAGAGTGATGAAACGTTCCGCCATCAGTGGAGTTATGACCCATTTTTAGCAGAAAATGACATTTTTGGATTTGTGTCGCATGTAACTAAAAAAGTATAACTGCTAGACTGATGATACTTAATTAACATATTCATCAGCATGTGAACTTGTGCACCTGGGTAGTTTGGTGCTTTTTTTTTCGACATCAGCAGAGTTTTGTTACAACCAGCCGAATGTGGGGGCATCTGTGTCCTATGGACACTTGTCTAGTTCAAAATGAGTTTTTCACAATATATTGATGGAACTAATAATAGACATTAATTGAATCGCAAGTGTTGATTCAATATGTATACATATTAAAACCTTTAATATATACATTATTTTTTGTAGTTTTGCATAATTATGAATATTATATAAATACCCTATTATTTTTAAAGATAGAGAAAACGTTGAATTACCAGTACCTAACCTACTAAAATGTTATCTACAGAACTTGGCTATGACAATTGAATTCTCCTTTGCCCATCTAAACTTACAAAGTCAGACCCCCCCCCACCTCCCCCCCCCATTTCAGCCTGAGGATCTGTTTGTGCAGACCATAGATAACAAGGACCTGGACGGTCCGCCTCCGTCCAAGAAGCTCAAGAAGAGTCAGTGCACCCCACTCTTCATGAATGCCTATCTCATGGCAGGTAATCTGGTGATAACTAGTTCTGATTATGCTTGATTCTTCTGCAGATAATTCCTTTAATGCTTAATCCAGACAAATCAGTAGTTCCTATAATACCTGTTACAGATGTAACTTTAATATCCAGGCAAAACTATAGTTTTAATAATGAATGTTCTAGGTATAACTTTAATATCCAGATATAACTATAACTATAGTTCATATAATGCCTGTTTTAGATATAACTTCCATATCCAAATAATGTTCAAATTTTAGTTGGAATATGTTTATTGAAAATTAAAAGTTGAACATTATGGTTTATTCTTTAATCAGTTTTGGTCAGAATATTATGGTGCTCATATTGAGTGTATCATTCAGTTTAGTAACATGCATTTATACATCTGTCATATTCCAAACAAATTCATACATGATTCATTAAAATATCCAGATATATACCTATATGATGCCTGTCGGTGTTTAATGTGTTAAATTAATTATTTGCAAAGTACTTGTTAAGTAAAGCAAAACAATATGTAGTGTAGAGATGTCTTATTACCAGTTAGTTCCATGTTCTATTGTTAACATTTTACAGTATTAACCAGATTAGTATCAGTATTTGAAACATGGTTTATTCTAGAATGTCATATCAGTAATAATTTATTGTTCTGAATGTTATTTATCTCTATATAAATTGTGAAGCATCATATTTCATTTTATAACAAGAAAAATCCCACATTTATAATGTTAAAAGTAAGGTCATTGTTGATACTGAGATAAGACAAAATGAGCAGCTCATGATAACATTTGAAGTTTAACATAATGCCATAGCACTTGAAAATGATGGAACCCTATAGTAATGAGGTGCAGATAGAGGATTTGGAGGAGGGCAGGAAAAAATCATTAAATATTTTGCAAAACAAT
The DNA here is from genome assembly GCA_027627225.1 of Congeria kusceri. NCBI lineage: Eukaryota > Metazoa > Mollusca > Bivalvia > Myida > Dreissenidae > Congeria > Congeria kusceri. The sequence continues at coordinate 67,277,013 of CM051027.1, forward strand.
GAAAGTTAAATTGCGTGGTGTTACAGTTAAGCTTTTTGCAAAGCTTTTTGCAGAGATTCAATAAATTTTCTGTGCCACATAACAAGGCATAATTTTAAACAATTTTCTGCCTATACCAATATAAATCAACTGGGCCCATATCCACAAAGCTCCTTAGGGAAATCTAAATAAATCATACAGGGGCGTAGCTTCCTTTAGGCCCTATAGGGGGATCTTTCTTGGCTGTGTTGGTACTTCATTGTTTAACGAGTCGATTGAGTCATTATGAAATAAATTTCATGAAACACACGCTTATTTTACAATTATTTTGTAGAATCGGGGTTTAGCTGAAGTTAGTTGTATGTAGCCACATACGAGTATAAACACTCCCGGCCCAAATTATCGCTTACAGGGTCATTTTGTAGGTTCCGCTTCTTGTGCCTATACATTATTTTTTAATCCAAGCTACGACCCTGTCATACATGTTTTGTATTTGAAATCTGTTAAATTTAGAAGCATCTTTTGATTCTTTAGTATAATAAAAGTATTGAAAACAAAGTAAACTTTAAATGAACCAGCGAAAGACTTGAATAATTGTATAATTTTAAGGAGTTTTCACTAAGGAGCTTAGTGGATATGGCCCCAGTTATACACTGTTGTGTTCATTTCTCAACTGCAGATGCAGGGGCAGTAATCCATACTCATTCCAAGCACGCTGTGATGGCCACACTTCTCTGCCCTGGCACAGAATTCCGAATCACTCATCAGGAAATGATCAAAGGAATACAGAAAGGAACAAAACGTATGTGAATCATCCTATATTTGAGGGGCGTCATGGGAAAACCGGATTTTATGCATGTGCGTAAAGTGTCGTCCCGGATTAGCCTGTGCTAATCGGGATTGCATTTTCCGCTTTCGTGGTATTTTCTGTTTCAAGGAAGTCTCCTCTAAACATAAATTCATGTAGGCGGAAAGTGCCGTCTCGGATTAGCCTGTGAGGACTGCACAGGCTAATCCGGGACGACACTTTACGCACATGCATTAAGACCGGTTTTCTCACGAGGGGCAACATTTAAACTATGCATCTTTGACATGCCTTATGCAATCTTTTACTTAAATGTGCAGTCTTCTACATAACCCACTTGCCCAATGTCCTTGACAAGTAATTTCTGTTTCGGGCAAATTATTTTTGTGGTTTATTTTCCTGAGAAAGCTTCTTACTTTAATTTTGGCACTTGAAATGTGCATGCAATGTTCTGCCGTGGATGCGGCCTTGCGCCATTGGCGCAAAAATATATGATTTGTCCCCACCAAATTTTCGTAAGCGGGCGCACATAATTTACAAGTAAATAATTCGGCATATTTAGTAAAATTTATATCATTGATCGTCACATCACGTCAATTTATAACCAATTTTTGTCCCAATACAACTACTTCATTAACGCTCTTATCGGCAGTGCTTTCAGATAAAGTAGTATCAATCGATAAGTGTACACGCTGTCCAAATGCTAAGCTATCGGCAGTGCTTGAGCAGTTCAGATAAAGTAGTATCGATCGATAAGTGTACACGCTGTCCACATGCTAAGCTTATCGGCAGTGCTTGAGCAGTTCAGATAAAGTAGTATCAATCGATAAGTGTACACGCTGTCCACATGCTAAGCTTATCGGCAGTGCTTGAGCAGTTCAGATAAAGTAGTATCAATCGATAAGTGTACACGCTGTCCACGTGCTAAGCTTATCGGCAGTGCTTGAGCAGTTCAGATAAAGTAGTATCGATCGATAAGTGTACACGCTGTCCACATGCTAAGCTTATCGGCAGTGCTTGAGCAGTTCAGATAAAGTAGTATCGATCGATAAGTGTACACGCTGTCCACATGCTAAGCCTTTTGGAGACAAACTGCTAGACAACAGGCGCATTTAGTCAGACACATAAAAACCTTTTGAAGTCGAATTAACCGACACTGTTGCTATGGGTGTTGCTAACAAGCCGGCTTGCAGTTTTGGATGCCCGGCTAATTGATGACGTCATACTGTTATACTTTGTAGTTTTAACAGGTTTCATTATTAATGCCTTGTGTTTATAACAGATTTTATTGTTTGTTCAAATTAGAATTAATAATGCAAAGTTATAAGGTATTTAAGAATGCAGTTTAACATTGGTCAACAGAACGTCATGAATTAATAAAGAACACAACGTTATGTATTAATCCTTTTTTGAACAGAAAAGAAAAACAAGCATGAATTAAAACAGCTAGTACTTACTTTTCAAAACAAAAGTCTGCTTTTGGAAAATTCATGAGGTGTAAAACTTTTTTTGTCTGTGTCCCTCCATTTTTAGCTCACCTGAGCACAAAGTGCTCATGGTGAGCTTTTGTGATCCCCCGTTGTCCGTCGTGCGTGTGTGCGTGCGTCGTCAACTTTTCATTTAAACAGCATCTCATGGGGGTCACATGGTTTATATAGACTTGTATAGCAAAATAACTTTAAAAATCTCCTCCTCTGAAACTGCAAGGTCTAGAGGTTTCATATTTGGTATATAACATTGTATAGTGATCCTCTACAAAGATTGTTGAAATAATGCCCCTGGGGTCAAAACTGGCCATGCCCGGGGGTCACATTGTTTAGATAGACTTGTATAGCAAAATGACTTTAAAAATCTCATCTGAAACCACAAGACCTAGAGGTTTCATATTTAGTATGTAACATTGTTGGTCCTCTACAGAGATTGTTCAAATGATGCCCCTGGGGTAAAAATTGGCCACACCCCGGGGGTCACATGGTTTATATAAACTTAAATAGCAAAATAACTTTAAAAATCTTCTCTAAAACCGCAAGGCTCTAAAACTGCAAGGCCCAGAGGTTTCATATTTGGTATTTAACATTGTATAGTGGTTCTCTACAAATATTGTTCAAATAGCGCCCCTGGGGTCAAAATTGGCCACACCCCGGGGGTCACATGATTTATATAGACTTAAATAGCAAAATAACTTTAAAAATCTTTTCTCAAACCGCAAGGCCCAGAGGTTTCATATTTGGTATTTAACATTGTGTCCCTGGGGTCAAAACTGGCCACACCCCGGGGGTCACATGGTTTATTCAGACTTAAATAGCAAAATGACTTTAAAAATCTTCTACTTTGAAACTGCAAGGCCCAGAGGTTTTACATTTGGTATGAAACATTGTATAGTAGTCCTCTACAAAGATTGTTCAAATCATGCCCCTGGGGTAAAAACTGGCTACACCCCAGGGGTCACATGGTTTATATAGACTTAAAATAGCAAACAAACTTTAAAAATCTTTTTCTCTAAAACCGCTTGGCACAGAGGTTTTATATTTGGTATGTAACATTGTGTAGTGCTCCTCTACAAACTTTGTCACAGGGTTTAGTTTGACTTTAATAGCAAGATGACTTTAAAAATCTCTGAAATCTCAAGGCCTAGAGGTTTTATATTTGGTATGTAATATTGTATACCGTAAATACCCAGTCGTAAGTGTAAATGTCTCATAAGTCAAGAAGTTAAAATTCATTCCAGAAACGTATTTCTAATCATAACCATTCCATAAGTGGAGTTAGAATGATCATAAAACACCATCTGAAAATTGGCCAGAGTATGCCCTAATAAGTTGGTATATGGTACAGTCTGCAGTAAATGCCTTGAAGCTGAAATCACTGCCAAATCCTCTTTAACAGATCTTGATGTACACAAAAACCGGTTCCAGCCAGTTTAATTAGCGATATGCTATACACAAAAATCATGGGTTTCGGCTGCAGGTTTATTGATTTGTTATTGGTGGCTGATGGTCTAGCTGGGGCTTAAAGTGGGGAAGTCAATTAAAATAGAGTACCGGTAGATAGTTTCATTCATGTGGCGGATCCGTAGTCTACTGGTAACGCACTGGTTTCACAACTCGGGGTCGCAGGTTCGAGCCCTCGCTACACCCTAACCTACTAACTGGTCTTTCGCATGATACGTTAAACCAAGGTGCAGTGTACTAGGTGCTTCACACCGGGCACTAAAAGACCCAGGGTCGTCTCTGGAACAGGGCGTCTCCTGTATCTTGCACTATCCCCGTAACCCAACTAACAAGTCTTCTGGGGCGATGGCCATATGGGAGAGAATCCCGGTGCACTCGATAAAAATGTAACACACACATAGTTTCATTCACAGTTTGCATCTTATTTAATAATGAAATAGTTATGCATTTTGTCTTAATTGTGGGTAATTAATAGAAAGGGCAAACTGTGATAATTATGAATGGATTATAGTGTGTGGATTAGCAAAAATGCAGGTAAGAAATAAAATGCATTTGACAAATATTTCAATATAATATGCTACGATTTTTTGTGAACTCTTGAGTCAAATGTACTTTATAACCACAATTTAAGAGGCTTAAAATCTCGACTTATGAGTAATTACGGTAGTGGTCCTCTACAAAGATTGTTAAAATGATGCCCCTGGGATCAAAACTGTGCATACCCCGGGGGTCATATGGTGTATATAGACTTAAATAGCAAAATGACTTCAAAAATCTCCTCTGAAACTGCAAAGGCCCAGAGGTTTCATATTTGGTATGTAACATTGTATAGTGGTCCTCTACAAAGATTGTTCAAATGATGCCACTGGGGTCAAACTGGGCTACACCGGGGGTCACAGGGTTTATATAGACTTAATTAGAAAAATGACTTTAAAAATCTTCTGCTCTGAAACCGTAAGGCCCAGAGGTTTCATATTTGGTATGTAACATTGTATGGTGGTCCTCTACAAAGATTAAGATTGTTCAAATGATGCCCCTGTGGTCAAAACTGGGCACACCCCGGGGGTCACATGGTTTATATAGACTTATTGTTAAATAGCAAAATGACATTAAAAATCTTCTCTGAAACTGCTATGCCCAGAGGTTTTCTATATGGTATGTAACATTGTTTAGTTGTCCTCTACAAAGATTATTGAAATGATGTCCCAGGGGTCAAAACTGGCCCTGCCCTGAGGGTCACATTGTTTATATGGACTTAATAGCAAAATGACTTTAAAATCTCCTCTGAAACCAGAGTGTTTTCGTATTTGTTATGTAACATTGTATAGTAGTCCTCTACAAAGATTGTTCATAGTATGCCCCTGGGGTAAAAAGTGGCCATGACCAGGGGGTCACATGGTTTATATAGACTCGTATGGCAAGTGGGCCTTAAAAATCTTCCTTGTTGAAACTGTAAGGCCCAGAGGTTTTATATTTTGCGTGAAACATTGTGGAGTGGTCTTCTACACAGATTGTTCCAGTGATGCCCCTGGGGGTCACATGGTTTATATACATTTAAATAGCAAAATGACTTTAAAATCTCCTCTGAAACTGCAAGGCCCAGTGGTTTCATGTTTGGTATGTAACATTGAATAGTGGTCCACTACAAATATTTTGCAAATTATGCCCCTGGGGTAGAAAGTGGCCACGCCCTGTGGGTCACATGGTTTATATAGACTAAAAAAGCTTCTGAACCTGCAAAGCCCAGATTTTTATACTCAGGTAAGGGGTTTAGTGCCATTTTGCCCTCTTGGTATTAGCCATTATGATGCCTTAAAATCAGGTGAGCGACCTAGGGCCATCATGGCCCTCTTGTTGTAATTTGTCCCCACTTTTTCAAGCTTAGAGGGCCCTTGTCCACAATAGTCTCAATTCATGGCAGAACACTGGCACGTAAATTGCTTGGTTCGGACTAGTGATTTGAAAAGTTAAGTCGAAGACTGAATGTGGAAAATCAATTTGATATCGACTGATGTTACTTGTCAAGTTATTTAAAATGTGTATGTTTAATTGTTGCAGTAGACAATAATAATCATAGTTTAGAGGGCTGATTATTTTGCTTATGTTCCACACCTATGTTAATATTATTAATTAACCATATTAATTTGCGTGCCGGATGAAGTCCCTAAATGTTTACAGTGGAATATTAACAGTACAACCATTAATGGCTTGCGCTTGTGTAGTACATTTTTATCTAGTGCACAGGGTTTCTCCCATATGGCCATCGTCCCCTGAAGACTTGTTAGTTGGGTTACAGGGGATAGTGCAAGGTTCAGGAGACGCCCTGTTCCGGAGGCAACCCTGGGTCTTTTAGTACCTGGTGTGAAGCACCTAGTACAGTGCACCTCGGTGTAACGTCTTATGTGAAAGACTAGTTAGTAGGTTAGGTTGTAGCAGGGGCTCAAATATGCGACCCCTGGGTTGTGAAGCCAGTGCGTTTCCTACTAGGCGACGGATCTGTTACAATTACTTGCGGTCAGTTTCTTTATTATGTTGTTCAAGCTGCATCAAATGTCTGAATGTTTACAGCGGAACATTACCAGTACGATGATGAACTCGTAGTTCCTATAATCGAGAATACTCCACATGAGAAGGACCTACAGAAGCGGATGGCCATCGCCATGGATGACTACCCAGACTCCTGTGCTGTCCTGGTCCGACGACATGGAGTCTACGTGTGGGGACCCAACTGGGAGAAAGCTAAGACTATGTATGTGGTTTGGGGTTTTAGATACCGGTACGTCTTGGATATATCATTGTGGGAATAATGTTTTGTACAGTACTTCTTGGGTATGTTGGGATTGGAATATTTTACATACAGCACTTTATGATTTGCAATTTTGTTTGGGCATTTTACACATTTACTGGTTGTATGGAGATTTCTTGGGAGAAATTGTGATAAATCATTGAAACTTGGCACCTGCATGTGCTGTAGAAATAATAGTTTTAATGAGTAGTATTTGTTCGTGACAGAAGTAGTTTATGCTATTGTTTATGGTTTGATAAGGGTCTTTGTGAATTGTTGTGAAAAATAAGACTTAGGAGAATTAAAGTATACATAAATATTTGCCACATTTGAAATATTTTCTAATATTAGCACTTTGTAATAACATAGGGAACACCAAGATGTTCATGTCATGACTTCTCAATATGGCAGGTGTGAGTGCTATGACTACTTGTTTGAAATCGCCGTTGAGATGAAGAAGTGTGGCCTTGACCCAGAAAATGTACCACAACCTCCAAAAGGTGCATACCAACAGTTGTGATGCTGGGACCATTTAGTGTTGATCATCAGGGACATACCTGGGCATATGGATCATCAGGGACATACCTGGGCATATGGATCATCATGGACATACCTGGGCATATGGATCATCAGGGACATACCTGGGCATATGGATTATCAGGGACATACCTGGGCATATGCCTATAAATCATGATACATACTTGGCAATGAGGAGTTTAGGCACTGTCTCAGCATTGTCAGATAATTGTGGTGTCCTTTGACTGAATGCAACCAGTGCTAGTGATAAAATATGCTTATTGTGCATATTAAATAGCAGCAGGTTTATGATTTCTAGAGAAATTACCAACATACATGACACTTATATTCACAATAATTACTGTGCATATATCGACAGTGCGGCTAGGTACGACCCTGATTATAAGAATGAGAACATCTACATGTTAACATGACATCAAATCTGGTTTCAGTTTCATTTGTAGAAATTCTAACACTTGCAGAAAAAGTATCAGATACATTAATTTCCATATATTGTTAACATTGTTATGGATATCTTAAATGTTTGGATAGAGATGAATGGTTTTAAATTGTTTACTTAGACAATGAAATTCAAAACAATATATTATTTAAACAAATGCTTAATTGTTACCTCAGGTCATGTATTTACTCATTGGAAAAGCACATGTTCTTAAATTTTAGTGCAATATGATTGTAAGTGAAATAGAATAAACAGCACATATTTTTTTATAACCTATGGTGTAGTTGTCACAAGTTACCACCGGGTATTTGGTTTTACTTCAGCTTTGAATTCATAGTTACAAATTTGTTGCATTTCACTTTCATGTACAAGTATAGCTGAGCAGTTTATGTACAGAAACAGTGAAGTATTGTGTGTATTCATGGCTAAGCAATTAATAATAGATTCATATTAATGTATCTTTAAATAATGCAATGTATAATATTTCAGCAAAATGTTTTGAGTTTTGATCAATAGATATTACAGGTAAGTGAAGTGATGCTAGTTTTAACTGTTGTGAAGAGGGCCCCTATTCACGATGCTTCTTTGGAAAAACTTTTGTAATGTTCTTCAAAGTCGTAACATTCTGTCAATATGCTGTATTTAACCAAACCGTGCATAAAAAGCGTAGAGATTTACATTTACAACTTGATAATTTCACTTACGTGTAACTTGAGTTAAGATTTCTCTTAGGAGCTTTAGGAATACCGACCCAAGTCTTTGAATTGTGATGATATGATGTTATTCTATAAATGAGGCGCATTGTGGGAAAACCGGACTTAATGCATGTGCGTAGTGTCGTCCCGGATTAGCCTGTGCAGTCCGCCTACAGTGTATTTATGTTTAGAAGAGACTTCCATGAAACAGAAAATGCCACAAAAGTGGAAAGTGCCATCCCGGATTAGCCTGCACATGCATTAAGACTGGTTTTCTCACGACGCGCCACAAATGTATGCAACAAATGTGTTTGTTGAATAGAGTCCCACACCATTTGTTATTTTGATGTGTTCAAAATTGTGATTCTGGAAGTATTTATTACAAATAACTAGACGATACTTACTAATATTGGTTGTTGTGGTTAATGCTTATTAAGACGTGACTGTTATTTTGATATGGATTTGATATCGATTTTGTGTTTGCAAAACTGAAATAATTGTATTAAATAACACAACGTTGGAAATTTCTGTTTCCATTATGCACTCGGACTTCCTGAAAAGGCAAATACAAAAAATAATCATTACAAAACCTTGCACACGTTCGTGTCCCATTTAAACAAACCTAAAAATTTGCATTATGCAAACCTGGAAAAAATACTGCAGATGTAACATTGATGATTTTACGTTTTTGAAAAATGCTGGAAATAACCATTTCTATTACACACACCTGAGCATTTCCATTACAAAAACCTGGAATCACATGGAACAATTAAATATGAGACGCGTCGTGGGAAAACCGGACTTAATGCATGTGCGTAATGTGTCGTCCCGGATCAGCCTGTGCAGTCCGCACAGGCTGATCCGGGATGGCACTTTCCGCTTTTATGGTATTTTCTGTTTCAATGAAGTGTCTTCTAACCATCCACTTAATGCGGAAAGTATCATCCCGGATTAGCCTGTGCTGAATGCACAGGCTAATCGGGATGACACTTAACGCACATGCATCAAGTCCGGTTTTCCCACGACGCGCCACATATGATTTGATGAGTATGGTGGAAGATATCTAACACAACTGTAGTATGTCAAGTAAGGATTCTAAATTGTGAGTATACCTCGAAACCCTTTCCAAAACGTAAATGTCATAAACAGAAGAACACTAACATTATATGGCGTGTGCATTGGTAATGATTTGTACATCCCAAGTTTGCAATATTTAGTTATTATTTCCATTATTAGTGGGATGATGTCGAACTGTTAGCGAACTCGATATTATATCGCCCATTTTGCGAGTTTCATCAAATGGCGAATGCATAGTAACTTGCGAATCAGCAATCATCAGGGATCCATTAACAAACATTGATAGATCTTTGGCAACCATATATGGTAATTATGTTTTTGGTCAAATGAATCCCCAAAATGGTTTTCAGTTGCACAGTAAGAAATATATATTAAAAATTAATCAAGAATGAGTTGGCAGCTCTTAAAATCACAAAAATACAGCAAGCCGATTATGTGGAACATGACACAGTACGCACAATTCCGTGTTTTTGTCGGTTTATAGAAACAATACTGAAAACAAACAGCTGATGATTGCAGAATTCGTTTTACACTATATTTTAACACGCAATGACTTAAACTCCTTTCCTGAGTTGCAATGTTAGTACAAATGGGCGCGCATTGGAAATACAATAAGTTTCAAAATAGCAGACTTGCATACAGACACCAACCATCGACATTCAAAGCTCGTCTCGGGTATTGAATGAATCTTTTGCCCTAAAGCCGGCATTATGTCTCACGCAAATAAGCCGGCATTATGTCTCACGCAAATATGTTTGTGAATTATTCACACTACATTGCGCTGTTTTATTAAATATTTACGCGAAGGACTTAAAATGAATTATTACTGCGTATATCATTAGGTAATGCACTGAATTCTGAAATTCTTCAAACTGGCAAGTACAATTATATTTATAATAAAGAAAACTAAATAATACTAATATAAACTTACTATGCACAGACACATTGTATGGTTTATAACCCTGGGCTAGCAACATGCATTATTTAAAGCGTCAACAAGGCAGACACTTATACAGCAATTTTATTATTAAACATACCGCTCGACAGATAAACGTACAAGATACAAACATTGTTTCCGTTTTTACCTCGACTTTTTGTAGAAAAGGCAAGCTATTCTACTCACCCTGTCGTCGCGTCCGAGCTAGGTTCAAGTTTTTCGGTATTAAAGCTAGTTTCTCAGGAATGGTATGAGGGATTTCATTCAAACGTAAAAAAAATTCCCCACATTAAAATGAACTCTAGTTTGAAATTTGTCAAAATTATGGGCCTTTTTACACTTAAAAAAATGTAAGTGGGAATGACGGCGTCAACTTTTGATTTCCACTCTCTAACTTTAGAACAATCTTCACACATAAACACCTTAAAACAACACTTTACTCGGGATTGCATTTGTGGGGGGTTGGGTGGGGTCAAGATCACTGTTACAATAAATATATATATAAATCTGCTGTATAACTCGAGGACAAATTGGAATATTTGAACAACATTCAATTTATAGATACTGTATAACGAGACATTGCATGATATTGCATATGGGGTTAGTTGGGTCAAGGTCAAGGTCACTGTTTTGAAATTCTGAAAAATGCTTCTACTCAGTAACTCGAGAAAGAAAATAATTTTGTTTAATTGGCCCCTGCTAGACAGTTTGTTTTAGAAAAAATGCCAGAAACTCGGACAAGCACAAGAAAAGTCGAGCGGGCTGTCCTCCGACAGCTTTTGTTACAATAACAATATTCCAATAATTCCTACATATTTGTAGTTAACATTTAAAATGAAGCGTAAAACGACCTTTTGACAAATGGCAAGCGAGAAAAAAGATCAGCATGGTTCATATAATTTTTAATTAAAGCCGCAGTCCATAGAATAAAATTCAGTAAATATTAAATCGGCATAAGTTCTAATAAACGATAATGCCGTTTATTGGATTGAAAACTGATTCTCATTTCATAATGCCTATGTTAGAACACACTTGGTACGAACGGAATATACACTAATGTACGTGCTGATTTACTCGAGAGGCATCACCAGCTATCGCATAAAGATGCGATAAAAAAAAAAATTACCAACACGTTATTATTTTACCGATTTCAATGCGTTTTTTTTTTTTTTTGATCGGTAAGATGTCCATTAGAAACGATGTAGGCAAAGTTATATTTCATGGAAATTCTATGTTTGATGTCTTAGGCGAGTTTTTGTATTTCTTGGTTCTCGGATCCGCCGACCCGATTTTTCCAAAAAGCAAAATATAAAAATAAAATAGAATGTAACCGATATCGTAAAAATGACCTTGTGAAGGGTTTCAACCTGTTACACGGAATGCAAAAAAAAATTATTAATGTCATGGTTATCATGAAGTGATTAAGTTGATGTGTAATATGATTTTTGTAAGTAATAATGCATTAAGATTTTAATATCACTGCCCATTTCCATTTGTGAAAGTCTAGTCACTCATTTACTCAAATATGTGTTGTTTTTTTCCCACCTCCAACCGAACACTTTTCCAAAAAGTCCGAAAACCAAGAAATAAAAAAGCTCTGGCCTTATTCTACAGTCAAAACAAGAACAAACAATTACAATAGCACATGTATATTTGAAATCGTGTATCAAGCCATATGTGTATTCTGCCATTGACAAGCATCGTCTTGTGACTTCAGAAGAAGATATTTTTAAAACGGCATGGCCAACAAAGGTTTTATTTTCTGGAAGGTATCTCACCATGTATAACTGCCATAGTTTTATGTTTGTGGTTAAAATGGTTAGCAATCCGCGTAAACTGCAATATCTTTTAAAATGTTTAAAAACATTAAACATATATTAGCATCAATTAAATGCTATTTCCTCCTCTACTGAAAACTGGTTAATTAAACAATGTTGTTTCTGCCTACACATGTATGTGTTGCATCATATTCAATATTAATTGTAGTGTTTTATTTCAGTATTATGCATTATGCAATAGGTATTATTTGCGAAAGATGTTCGTCCGGCAGCTACTGCATTGTCATTTGTATAGTTGTTCGAAGCTTCCGACGAATTATATGTACAAATGTATTGCAAACCTTGTCATCAATGTATTGGATAGCGCAAATTAAATATGACGATTTTTGTCATTATAATCATGGTAATGCAACCGATAATGTACACCAAACAATATTAAACAAAGCACATGTACATATTTTCGTCTGCAAGTAAGAATTATAATAACAAAATAAAAATGGAAGTCTTATTTGCTTATCTTGAGATTTGTTGGTGTTTTTAGCTAACCTGAGCACGAAGTGCTCAAGGGTGAGCTATTGCGGTCAGTCTGTGTGGGGCGTACGTCGTTCGTCGTCAACATTTTACTTCAAACAACTTCTTCTCTGAAACCACTGGGCGGATTTTAACCAAACTTGGCAGGAATGTTCCTTTGATGGTCCTTTACCAAATTCCTTCAATTATTAAAATATATTGAAAACTCTGGTTGCCATGGCAACCAAAAGCTTAAAACTGGAAAACCTAAAAAATCTTGTCTGAAACCACTGGCTGGATTTGAAAATAGTTTTCCCACAAATGCTCCTTGGGTGACCCTCTACAAAATTCCTTCAGATCATTTTGATTCGTTAAAAACATGGCCGCCAGGGGGTTTTCCTTACATAATTATATTGAAAACTTTAAAAAATCTACTCTGAAACCACTGGCTGAATTTCAAAATAAGTTCACATAAATGTTCCTTGGGTGACTACCAGATTCCTTAAAATCGTTTTGATTTGTTAAAAAAACATGGCTGCCAGGGGGCGGGGAAGTTTTCCTGATACAGCTATATTGAAAACTTTAAAAATATTATAGTCTGAAACCACTGGCTGTATTTCAAACTAATTTCACATAAATGTTTCTTGGGTGACCCTCTGCCAAATTCATTTAAATCATTTTGATTGTTAAACACATGGCCGCCAGGGGGTGGGGCAGTTTTCCTTATATGGCTTTACTGAAAACTTTAAAAATCTTCTCGACTGAAACCTCTGGCTGGATTTCAAAATAATTTCACAGAAATGTTCTTTGGTGACCCTCTACCAAATTGCTTGAAATCATTTTGATTCGTGAAAAAACATGGCCGCCAGGGGGCGGGGCAGTTTTCCTTATATGGCTATATTGAAAACTTTAAAAATCTAGTCTGAAACCACTGGCTGGATTTCAAACTAATTTCACATAAATGTTCCTTGGGCTGCCCTCTACCAAATTCCTTTAAATCATTTTGATTTGTTAAATAAACATGTCCGCCAGGAAGCGGGAGAGTTTTCCTCATAATGGCTATATTGAAAACTTAAAAAAATAACGCCTGAAACCACTGGCTGGATTTCAAAATTATTCCACAGAAAAATTCCTTGGGTGACCCACTACCAAATTCCTGGCTTTCATTTTGATTCGTTAAAAATAATGGCCGCCAGGGGGCGGGACAGTTTTCCATATATGGCTATATATATTTAAATCGCAAACAATCATCTTAAAAGCCATTATGATGCTTTACACTCGGGTGAGCGACCTAGGGCCATCTTGGAACGGGTCTTAAATACAAGACCCGTTCCAAAAGTAGGCGTCTAGTTCTTGATGGTTAAGGAATTTTATACTACAATAGATCTTGGTGCAGCCAGAGGTTATGGATTGGCAACCTCGTACGATTAAAGTGAACAGACCTTGGGGAAGCATTCAACATAGCGTTGAGTTCGTTGGTCTGACCAATTTTTAGTATGAATTATTTCCCATGGGAAAGGTCGCTTACATTATCCATTCATTATTGATATTGTGAGTAATTACTATAATGTTAGACGATTAAACGTTATATGAATGCTCGCGCGTATGGGAGTAATTCAAATACTTGTAATCGTTTTGTAATTCAGATAAAGCGTCTAATTAGTGTTACTCTTGTATTAAATTCGTGGTCTTGGGCAACCGCCAAAATGGATAGAAGGGTGAAATATCCCCACTCAGTTATAGGTAGACCTTCGGAAATGTTTTAGAATGCTCCCAAAAGACTGAAACCAGGGTTTGGGGATGAATATAATTTATACGATAATATTAGTTGATGCATATAATTTACTATCGTAAGTATGTTCATATGCTTCAGATGTTATCAGATGGATCAAACTAGAAAACGACTCATTGTTGAATATTAAAAGAAACCCTGTAACGGTTGTAATCATTGTATTGTATACATATTGCATTGAAAATGTGAATTTCTTTGAACTTACATATATATGTACTTATACTATCGGCTATAATTGTGTTCATTTCGTGTTACAAATTTCTCCGTCGCATGTATAGGCTTCTGCAATCTATTATTAAGGCGCTAAAATTGTAGAGCATAAGAAATGCATAAGAACTAACAGATATCGTTCGTGGTAAGATTGATAACAATTTTTAATATGAAAAAAAGGATGACTGTAGACATTTGACTTACAAGAAAGCTAGTTTAATGCAGCAATTTTCCGGAGAGTAAAAAGGCACAAGTGGTAAGACATGAACATTTCGTTCGTTAAAAAAAGCATTACGTCAACAAGGAAGACACACTATTACCGCAATTTTATTATTCGGCGGTAAACGCAGAATTATAAAATAATAATAAAAGACGTTAACATACAAACACTGCAATACAAATACAGATTATTTATTTTTAATTTCTCTTAAATTATAATTATTAAAAAATAAACATATTACTCGTTATATAAATAAATATTATTAATATTGTGTTGAATATAACCAGTGTATTTAAACAATAAATGTATAGCATATAAAGAAAGTAAATATTTAGTCTCCCCTATTTCCATTCAAATTTGTATTCGGCCAAAAAAATTCCGAAATCATCTGCACAGATTCTTCAAACATGCAATTTTGCCTACGGGATGCAAAATAAATTGCCAAATGCAGACGCTGTTATATGATATATGACGACATTTAAAGAACTCACGGAATATGCTGTGTAAAATAATTTATCGCATATAAATCACTCGAAACGTTGAAGACTTACATCAATTGGCCCCATGTGAATCAAAATAGTTTAGTATTCAAAGTGCCGAAGTAGACAAAATGTTAATCAACGTCGAACACTATGGGACTATGTCAACGAAAATTGGTTTATTATTGCACTATAAAGTATATTACACTATAAAGGATATTACACTATAAAGGATATTACACTATAAAGGATATTGCACTATAAAGGATATTACACTATAAAGGATATTTCACTATAAAGGATATTGCACTATAAAGGATATTGCACTATAAAGGATATTGCACTATAAAGGATATTACACTATAAAGGATATTGCACTATAAAGGATATTGCACTATAAAGGATATTACACTATAAAGGATATTGCACTATAAAGGATATTACATGCTTGAAATGCGCGATACTAAGACACGTACATTAAATATAGAATAAATATAATACATTATGAGATATTTGATTAAAAAAAAATCAGCAAAAATGTTTGCAAAAAAGAAAACCCCAAGCAGGTATCGAACTCACGACAGACGAGCCATCTGATGAAATGACAGTAGACCGCGCTTTAACCAACTGCGCCATTCTGCTTTGTAACGATACATCTGTAAATTATGGTTATACAAAATACATGTAGTCACATGACGTCAAAATATAAACATGGAAAGGACCGCACAAACACAACCCATACTATAAACTGATTTTTATCTCAGAATGTGCGTAATCTTTTGCCATGATATACACTTTGTTTTAACAGTTATTAAATGCTAGTTTTAAGATCTTAATTTCACCATACTTGATCTTGTATTGACGTGTTTAAGAAATGCCAAATGTAAGAATGCCCTCACCGATATTGTTATCTAAACATATATAAACATTATCTTAGTATGACCATTACCAATCCTGTTGCAGATATATAACAATCATTGATCGATTATACAGTGTTAGAGTCTAAATGACTAAATAAGCTACTTTGAGGAATTTCAAAGTCGTGTGAGTGGCGCTTGATCTTGTAAAAGGACAGCCTTTTTGAATGAATAACAATTTGTACTGCAAATTTTGTCATTGATGTTTTAAGTACGAAAAATCAAGTGAAATCCAACACACGATCCATATGTACCGGTCATATATTATTCGGCTTATACAGAGGACTCTACAAAACATCGACACTAGTGCTGCAAATGTCCTGTGGTTAATATAAACCTAGAAATTTCATTTATATATTAAGTGTATTTTGTTCATTCCTATTTCTATCTGAAATCCCAATTGCAAAATGAAATGTTATCTATTACTTCTTCATGCCCATATATATACTATTAGACTCAATTTTCACATATAACTGTGCATTGTATTTTATTTCATATCAAGATGAACAAAGGTCTCCGACCTTTAATATGGAAGTAGCTGCCTGTTTTGCACTCGTGAGAATGGATTGGCAATAACACGCGCGAAATTTGACCTATTTCCATTCTGGGAAACAATTCGTCTTATGTAAATAGGTTGAAATACGATAGACATTATAGGCACAACACTGCCCGTGAGGATGTTTAGCCTCAGACACGTGTTTCTGCTTTGTATAAAATTCGTACTGCGTTTGGATGATCGCGCCATAACTATCAAGCAAATATCAGTGATATCAAATAACTGTCTATATAATTACCAGCAACATAAGTGATCTTATGTATTGTCGTTTGGTTAATCGTACTGACTCATAGATTGATATATCATTACATAAATTTAATCTAGAAAATATCGCAATTTCCATACATTAAACAATAAACAATTGACATCGGTGTTTTCGCCAGTTTTTCGTATGCATGACCAATCACCACACGAGTTATGTGGCTGGTGTTCGAACTCACGATCCCCGGATTGACAATCAAGCGCTCTACCAACTGAGCTAACCGGGCATTAAAAGCAAGAAAGCGAGTAACACAAACGTAACAGTACACGACCTCGGTCAAGTTGCGGCAATAATTTCTTCTGATCAAAATATCGTGAACACGTTCAACATTCTAGACTTCCGAGCCCAGGGGAATGCATCACAGACGATTGGTCCTGTTTTGTATGCACTAACTTTATTTTCTTATTCTCATTAACCCCAATAAACATCGTTGTTTTTCCTCCTATCATTATTGTGTATGACTCATGCGCTGGCAACTGCTATTTTGGCTTCTGGTTCCTGGATCAATAATGAAATAGATATAACGTACCCCAAGCTACAATTAGTACATCTCTGATACAACACACAATAGATATAACGTTCCCCGAGCTTCAATTAGTACATCTCCGATAAACACACAATAGATATAACGTACCCCAAGCTACAATTAGTACATCTTTGATACAACACACAATAGATATAACGTACCCCAAGCTACAATTAGTACATCTCTGATACAACACATAATAGATATAACGTACCCCAAGCTACAATTAGTACATCTCTGATACAACACACAATAGATATAACGTACCCCAAGCTACAATTAGTACATCTCTGATACAACACACAATAGATATAACGTACCCCAAGCTACAATTAATACATCTCTGATACAACACACAATGATTTCTTGTTTCTTGGCGTACTGACGTATGTATGCACGCTAGCACGCACTAATTGTCAGACTGACGTATGTATGCACGCTAGCACGCACTTATTGTCAGACGGACGTATGTATGCACGCTAGCACGCACTTATTGTCAGACTGACGTATGTATGCACGCTAGCACGCACTAATTGTCAGACTGACGTATGTATGCACGCTAGCACGCACTTATTGTCAGACGGACGTATGTTGCACGCTAGCACGCACTTATTGTCAGACGGACGTATGTATGTACGCTAGCACGCACTTATTGTCAGACTGACGTATGTATGCACGCTAGCACGCACTTATTGTCAGACGGACGTATGTATGTACGCTAGCACGCACTTATTGTCAGACGGACGTATGTATGCACGCTAGCACGCACTTATTGTCAGACGGACATATGTATGTACGCTAGCACGCACTTATTGTCAGACTGACGAACGCATGCGTGTATGCAAACAAGCTCGGATACACATGAACGTGTTTGCGTGTTTGGAGAATGTGTGCGTACGTGCGTGATGGCCGGGCGGCTGGTAGGTAAGTTGGTACGGACGCACGTACGCAACCGCAAACGTATTAGTCATTTTCCATTAAATCCTTAAAAAAGATTTTATTGCACAATCTGTGTGTCATTACTCGTTTTCAATCAGAAAGAGCATAGTCCTCAGTATACTCGATAATTTCTCAGTTCACTATTGCATAATTACTACTAACAAAGTAATGCACCTATCAATATTTTCCCCCGGGGGGGGGGGGCGGCGGGCTGTGGTCCAATTCCCCACCCTAGAGCCAAGCATATTTGTTTAAATCCCCTCAGTGGGAGATGCTATATGTCTATCAAATGGCCTGGGGGCCTATATTACAGGGATCTAAAATGCGACCAAAGTCTATTACCCCGCAACCCGAAATCATTCGGAATGTCAAATTCCCGCCTGTCGGGAATCGCTTTCAGTCTAAAGTCCCGTATATGCCCGCCGCTCCCTCCTGGGGGGAAAAATTGACAGGTACATAACCGAAGTAATACATAATATAAACCTACTTTCAATGATTGCTCATTTACTCACTACATCTCTAGCTCGATACTTCAATAATTCGTGAAAATGGTCAGTTTTCTACAAAAGGTTATCAAAATTTGCACACAGCTATTATGTCAATGAAAGAAGCAGCCGCCAGTAAAGTTTGAATGCGTTTCAAACACATTATTGACGAAACCAAAAAAGTCAGTCGAATATTAAAATATTTAATATGATGCGATCAAAATCCTGACCAAAACTGAAGTATCAAATAACGTATAAACTGTCATCAATGAACTAATATAATTGAGGCGCGTCGTGAGAAAACCGGGTTTAATGCATGTGCGTAAAGTGTCGTCCCGGATTATGCAGTCCGCACAGGCTAATCCGGGACGACACTTTTCACTTTTATGGTACTTTCTGTTTCAAGGAAATCTCTTCTAAACATAAATCCAATGTAGGCGAAAAGTGCCGTCCTGGATTAGACTGTGCGGACTGCAAAGGCTAATCCGGGACGACACTTTAATCACATGCATTAAGTCCGTTTTTTCCACGACGCGCCTCAACTAGTTTGAGTTGTCTTTCAAATTCTTATAATCTGAGAACATTTCAGATGTTCTGTTCTCGAAAGAAGGCCATTTGAGAATGGATTATTCATTATACTACCCAATTCAGCTTTGTTTGTCTTCAATTAATGATACATGAACACTATATCGGATACTTTCTGAAGTTGGGGTATGGTAAAATTAATAAAATATACAGCGGTCAGACAAATACGATGGTAAGGTTCACAGCAAGGGGAGGTAAGGTAAACAGCTGTTCATTTTTCTGTGTTTAGTGCGTTTGAAGCAATTCCAAATTTTTCTATACATGTCCTTTATTATAAGTATTTGGAAGTCCAAATGATTGTACTTTCTTATCCTTCATATTAATTGACGAAATTTATGTTATTCCTAACGTTTTAAGTTGCAGAAGTTTATATGAGGAACATATTCAAATAAGCAGTAGCCTACACATGTAATATAGACTAGTCAGTAGTCGATCTTTGATGGTGCTGTAGTAACACAAAATCTATATAAGGTGATGCCGTAATGTTTTGAATGGAAGATCATTTGTTGTGTTTTAGCTCACCTGAGCACGAAGTGCTCCGTGAGCTATTGGTTTAGGGGACCTCTCCGGCTGCGTCCGTTGTCCGTATGCCGTCAACAATTTGGCCCATTATCGCGATAAAGGCTACATTTTTATTCAATCTTGACCAAACTTGCACAGTTTGTGTATAACCATAAAATCTTGGACGGGTTCGATAATGGGCCCGATCGGATCAGGAACACCATAGTTATTGTCTATTTTTTGGTTCCTTATACATCTATTCCTGAAGTACTCACCTGGTAAAGGGAGGTAATGAACTATTAGGAAGATAGTTGCCAGCAATGTGTTATTTCCCGTTGTAGCTCATTCACAGATATAACCCAGACAGTGGAGTCTGCTTATCAGGAAAATCAATGCATCCCTCTGAGTCAACATGATTGATTTGGTTAAAAAACATGGCTTTCAGGGGGCGGGACAGTTTTCCTTATATGGTTATATTGTAAACTTTAAAAATCTTCCAGTCTGAAACCACTGACTGGATTTCAAAATAATTTCACAGAAATGTTCCTTGGTGACCCTCTACCAAAGTCCTTGAAATCATTTTGATTCGTTAAAAAACATGGCCGCTAGGGGGCAGGGCAGTTTTCCTTATATGGTTTTACTGAAAACTTTAAAAAATCTTCTCGTCTGAACCGCTGACTGGATTTCAAAATAATTTCACAGAAATGTTCTTTGGATGACCCTCTACCAAATTCCTTTAAATCATTTTGATTCATGAAAAAACATGGTCGCCAGGGGGCGGGGCAGTTTTCCTTATATTGCTATATTGAAACTTTGAAAATCTTCTAGTCTAAAACCACTGGCTGGATTTCAAACTAAAATTTATCATAAATGTTCCTTTGGTGACCCTCTACCAAATTCCTTGCAAAGTGGATGCTATCAAAACAAAACACTTATGTAACCAAACAAAAATGTAATTATTGAAAAAAATAAAACAACAAAACATCGACAAACTTAATAAAAATGTTATATGGTCTGGGCATTTTTTAGGATAGATCAGGTAAATGTTTATAAATGTAGCCTTTAAGACCTCGGTTTAAATTTCTAAAACTGTTGTTGATGTTGCTTATTTTTGATTATCAATATTAAAATGATGAAGGCTATTATGCTTATGATACTGTGAGTTTGGTGTTTTTGATGATGATGATGGTGGTGGTGGTGGTGATGATGATGATGGTGATAACGATCATGACGATCATGACGATGATGATGATGATGTAGTGGTGATGAGGCATGAACATACACAAAAACAATTATGATAATCTCCAGTAAATCACATCAGGGAGGAACACAAAAACCAGAGCAACTGTTTACTTGAATCTTATTCGACCTCTTATCCTATATACGTGTTATGTCAGAAATTGTATAACTTTCTCCAACTGACCTATTTATCCTCATGTGGCCCAATGAACTTGGCCTATGGTTAAGCAGCTTCGTAGACAATTCAGTAAACTGCAATAACAATGGAATATTTGCACATGATTCTTCCATTGCGTAATATAAACTGGGTTCTGTGTTGGAAAGGTTCTGTTTCAGAGAAATATCTTCAGTTTTTCACAAGTTAGTCATGTGCCTAGAAATTTAATATTTATATGTCACTGACATTAATAAAGAGTTTGTTTTTAAAGTTATTTGTCCACTACTGGTTGCATGATCAGATGGGACACCCTCCATCGAAGTTTCTGTCTGTATGTCTGTCTGTGCCAAAAAAATTGGGTCCTGCAATAACCCAATAAATACAAAAGCTAGGTTCATGAAACTTTGTGTGGTTATAGAGGGCAATGGTAAAATATTGCATTTTAATTAATTGTTGTTGTTTTTTGCATCAGGAAAAGGTGTTGAAAATTGCATATAAGCAGGTATTATGCTAAAACTTTAATTTGTTGGACTTCAGTAGATTAAAAAAAAAATCATAGAAAAAATACAAATTGTATTAGTTATGGTATCAAGTCATTCAAACTTTGCATTATCATTTAATTACTTTACAGATGAAGTTAAAACAAGTATCTAAGATTTTTTTAACCAAATGAAAATGTGTGGTTATTAGATTGGTGCATGTCGTTGGGTATGTGGGCTGACAGACTTGAAAGCAGCACCAACTTTTGGTTTCTGAACAATAACTTGAGAACAAAACTTGCTATTGTAATAAAACTTCATACATAGATGCCTCGCTTGAGGTTGCATCTGGGGTGGTTGTGGTCAAGGGCACCATTACTAAAAATAAAAAAGCTGTATGTTTAATAACTTGAGTACAAATTGAGTTACAGTGTATGGGGTGTGACCATTTAATCCAGGTCCAGCTAGCCCATTTCATTGTAAAATAGATATGGATAGGCTTGTTGACTTGTTTTAGAATATAGACTTGTATAGCATTGGGCACAAAGACTATAGCTCGCAAACATTAACCTACTACTCGTCACCTGTATTAGCACAAATTAGGCGCTCTAACTGTATTCTGTGTTTACATTTATTTTAGTCCGTTCAAGTGTTTCACACGTTTAACGATACCGTTACAGTATTTTCTATGGTACTCTGCAAATCGTTATATCGCAAATCGCGGGGTCCATGGATCGCGATCGCGATATAGCCAGATCGCAATATAACTTTCCAGACCATTCATGTACATATACACTAGCCTATTTTCGCGATTTGCTAAAAAAAAAAAAAACATGGCTGCCAGGGGGCGGGACAGTTTTCCTTATATGGCTTTATTGAAATCTCAAACAACTCCTTCTTAAAAGCCATTATGATGCTTTACACTCAGGTGAGCGACCTAGGGCCATCATGGCCCTCTTGTGTGAAATATTGATGGACTAACACAGATTTTAATCATGAATAAGGGTAATGCTTTTTCACTTTTAAAAACACTATTTATAATGAAAGTTTGCGTATGACCGTGATGCATGTATTGTAGTGCTATTTACTGCAAAACGGGTTTATACGGCTGTCTCAGCTGATATAATTAAGTTTTCGGGACAAAGTTAGTTTATTAATATTTTCCATTATATTATAAATATAAGGACCAAAATAAATGTTTGCTGACCGATATAACATACTTCACATAGTCCATAACAACATACTATTTTCACGTAAATCCTTTGTTCTAAAGGTGTCTTAGTTACTAGTTATGAATGGATCCTGTGCTCTCATAGTGTAAGATATAAACGAACTTTTCAGACGACAATTGTCGGTTTAGACGCACTTTGACGGATATCCACTGAACTTTTTATAGGATTTAGGATAAAGCTAGGTTAGCTGGCTCTTACACGACCATTTTATAAGCGTTGTTTTTAAATATATATTATTTCTCTTGTTAGACTGTTTTACGGAACATATTGAAAATTCAAATTGTATCTGTAAGCTCTGTGTTTTAAATTACTGCCTTGATTAAGCAAAATGATGTGATTTGTTTGGTGATTTCCGTCAGCAAAGGTGTGGAGAGTTTTTGCATTTTAAGTTTTACGAGTTTCCTTGACTTTTAAAATTCGTGTACTATCTGTTAAGGTATTTGTAAGTTGTGCAAAGTATTTTTGCAACTGTTGAAGCTATATATACAGCTATTAAAGAAACACCCTTCAGTTTCTTCGATTTTGCAATGCAGCGACGTGATAGAGATAAATACAAAGACAGTTTCATCCATGTGTTTAGAGACATGTGTTCTTAGCCATACCGCAGACCAAACTAGATCAGTAATAAACAGTGATTTTCTTTACAAAAAATCTCATAGTGAATGTCATGATACCCATATTATACAAACAACTTGATTGTTAATGATATATTTGCTGGAAAATAGTAAACAAACATGCATATTTGGCCACTCGCACAATTAAGAACTTAACAAATTGTGCAGCTTATTTCGGGATAACAAATACTTAAACTCACCTTGTATACACTCATATTTAAAGCTAATAGATACTAATGTTCCGTGGTGTAATTATCTAAGCGAACTAACCAGTCTGAATGTTCATTTTTGGACGTTTCGTACATCATCATTTATGTTTATTATCCGTTAAAGTGTGTTTTTTTTTATCATGAAAATATCGCCGATAGTCATTTTTATTCTGAAATGTTCGCCCTGATCCTACACCGTGGCTCTGCTCTGTACGTTACAGATGATAGTTTTGGTTTTATAAACCAATAAGTGGTCCGACAGTATAATTGGCATTTGTGTAGTACTTAAGCAGTTAGAGTAAGTGGTTGCTTTTAATACACTAGTACACGCAGTTGCTAGAATACAATTATCGGCCCCTTCATTTCATTTAATGAAAATTTGACTGTTGTAATCTCCTGGGCTGAACTGGTTGAAATTATATATAATTTATATATTATTGGAGTACTTCATTCATAATATTCTCTAATGTTTTGTCTATAAATATGGCTATGGATCCGTGTTTGTGTTTGGGAGCTACCTTGACTGTGAATATTGCCGTGTTGCGGGGGCATCTGTGTCTGACACATTTCTAGTTTCTAAATTTAACACACTTCTCTACATGTATGCATGTTTATCAATGCAGTTAGCATTGGTAACGCTAGTATATTTCCATGTCTGGTAAACCTGAAGAATGATTAAACATGTTTTTTTTTTAACATCTTCAAATCTCAAAAAGCAACAAAAGGATTCCCCGCAATTGACAGTTTGATCCTAAATATACTTATCACATCCATCATCTTAACCGCATTCGTACTTATCTATGGCCGCTGTAGACCTTATTAATTTTACCATACCCCACCTTCAGAAAGTATCCGATATAGTGTTCATACATCATTAATTATAGACAAACAAAGCTCTATTGGGTAGTGTAATGATAAATTCATACTTTTTTCGCCTCATTTCGCGAACAGAACATCATTAATGTCCTTAGACCATAATAATAAGGACGATTAATGAATATTTTTCATAATCCCGATACAAAAATCCACATAACTTTGTCAAACATGGTGATAGCATTCCAAACAAAACTGCAAAGTGAGGTCACTTGTTCTCGCTATAAGACTGGTTCAAAGTTTGGTATCATTCGGCACTTTATATATGTTTAAATATCTAATATATTAGCGTGGGGTCTTTTCTTCCCATAGTCTGTAAACCGCTGTTGGCCTTATCAAACCGCTGTAGCTTTACTAGAGTACTGGGGGTGATAACAGAAACTGAATAAAAACGCTGACAGCGTAGAAAGACTGTTGGCGAGAAAAGAAACTAAGAGCAAATGAATTATGAGAGTATTTTTTATCACAAGGAGCATTTATTGAAGTTAGTAACCTGTCTGTTATATCATTCCTACAAAAAAATAATCACAAAACTCATAACTATACATTCTACTTACAATAAATTGGTATAAGCTGGTATTTGACCTATTAGTAATTTGAAAATGGAGATCCAGGCCACTGTTTTTACAAATTAAAACTAAAATAGCGCGCGTCTAATTGATTTGCTATTTATCTACGACATTCTCATCATTATTTGTTTGTAATTCGTGGGAGGCAAATAGTTTTGTGCAAACTATTTAAAGGCCCTGTCACACTTCAGCGAATAAGCCATTGCGAATGCGGAGTGTATGACAAATGAGCAACATAGTTTTCTATCGCTACTCGTTCGCTCTTATCGCTCCCCAATCGTCCCGCATTCGCACCTATGCGTTTCTCGTGCGTTCCCGTTCGCTGTCATTCGCTGATGCTCGATTCATTCGCTCGCAAAGTTTTGGACTTCCCAAAATAATGCGAGCGATTAAATAAACGCTACTCAATCGCTTTCATTCGCTATTCATACATTCGCTACTCGGCATTCGCCTAGGCCGCTTCTCAATCGTTCCTTGTACGCTCCACATTCGGTGATGTTCTTACCTGCGTATAGGGAGCGGGTAAGTAGCGGGTTTGAGCGATGAAATAGCGATTGCGTAGCGTTTGAGTTGCTATTTAAAGCGATTGTGTTCCGATTGTGTTCCGACCGAGAAGCGCACTTGCCGCTTCACTGTACAAAAAAACAACAACAACAAACATCCGCTGGATATCTCCATTTCAAATCCAGCCTTCGCCGAGTACAACTTTTAAACTATTGTTACATCACCACGGAAGATCCAGCCTTAAAGGACCTCAAACTTACTTAAATTGTGAATCAGCGTAATCTGCAGATTCTAAATGTCCAACTCACGGAGAGAAAAAGAAGGTTAAGAAGGAGGCAGCGTGCCCATTGTGTGAGGCCGTGGATCCGTGGAGCTTGGTGTGTACGATCAACTCATGGTGGAGCTCAGGAGGAGAGATCCCTACTCATTGCACAACTTCCTCCGCATGACTTATTACACACATATTTAGTTATGTTTACTGTTAATCAAAATGTTTATTTATACTTTGATTTATTAAGTGTAGTTGTAATAATGACTTTATGATTTTTTTCAACATGTTTGTAGCAGCTGACTTATGATCGAAGACAGCTGATACGATCATGCTGGAATTACCCTTATTACTAATTAATGTTCTTGTGCATTAGAGAATAAGTCAAAATATGTTTATTTTCAACATGCTTGTATTAGCTGACTTGTGACTCTTTACAAAAGTCAGCTGACACACAAGCATGTTGAAATTAAACATTTATCTTTATAAGTCCATCGTACAGACACATAGACATTTCAAAAACGTATACGAATCATATGAAAGGGTGGCCCATATTGTTGTGTGTGCGTGTGTGTGCGTGCATGTGTGCGCGCGTGTGTGTGTTACCAGTTGTGTTGAGTGGAGCTGCAGACAGGTAGAATTGTGATTGTTTCCCGCCTGTCTCCAACTCAACAAAACTGGTATCAGACACACAGTAATATGGGCCACCCTTCCAAAATTATTAATAGTTTACAAGTTTATGAAAACTTTAATTCAAATAAAACATAATATAAACATTCTACAGCAAGACACTTGGCCCGTAAACAATAAAACAACGTATAATACTGTACTGTTTTGTACACCTGAGTCATAATAAACGAGGTAACAAGTAAAAACAAGTAAATATATAAACACGTAGCAACGTGTATAAACATTCTTCAGCAAGACACTTAGCCTGTAAACAATAAAACAACGTTAATACTGTACTGTTTTGTACACCTGAGTCATAATAACAAGGCAACACGTTTTATATCGAAACAAAAATCATGTTTATAAAAAAGCATAAGGTTTATGAACGTAATCAATATTGTGGATGTACCACCTTGAATCATTCTTGATGGGACACTGAGGTGGTGGATCTTCTCAGGGTTGGAGGTGTGCTGAGATTTGATGTGCTCGACAAGTTACGGGGAGAGTCCACGTTTGTATCTATGCTTGATACCCCAGAGAAGTTCAGGATCAGGTCAGAGGAAAGCAACAACGAAGTTAAACTTCCAGTCGATTCTCTCATGCTGGAGATGGCGGCGGGGATGGCAGTGGCAGTGGGTGTCTGTTGTTGTGGCGGGTACTGTTGCTGATGCTGGTACTGAGGCTGCGGGTGGTACTGTGGCTGTGACGGGTACTGGTACGGCGGTTGAGGCTGCTGCTGAACAAGAGGGGCCGAGAGGTAGCGCTCCACGTATTCTGGGTTTTGTGTACCCCAGACACCCAGAGAGCAAGGTGGAGGCTGTCTGTTCCACTGCGACGGTGGTAGCTAGAACATCTCTGACTCTGTAGGCGATGGTAGGGGTGCAGATATTGTCCTGCGGTATGTCACTCGAGCTGGCATACTTTGGTCTTTTGAGTCAGAACCGGTGGTGGTGGTGGTGGTGGCGTCTGGGGCGGAGGTGAGTTCAAAGAGTATTTGGTGGATCTTGGATCTTGCGACCTCATACTTGTGTTCTGACAGGGCCCTCAGGGTATTGGCTGCGTACTGGACAAAGACCTCCTTGACTGACTTTTTTGATGGGTCATTTGTCACGAGCTGTTGTAGAAGATTAGTAGAAACTGCCATGTTGTCTCGGATCTCGTTAGCAGCCCGTCTTCGTCGTCATACCTGCCTCTTTTTCTCGACCTACTAGCTGCCTGTGAAGAACTAGGGGTCACATCATCATCAACGCCTGCCGTGTTGGGTGTGGCCACGCCACCAACTCTGGCTTGCTGGACACCTGCTTCTTTAAGGTTTGAGAGGGTTCCGGAGTTCACCTCCTCAACGTCAAGCTGTAGAGGTGCTGCACGGCGGCACAGCTGAAACATATGTAATAAGAAGATATTAGCAACACGATAAGGAAAATTATTAACACATTTTTAACTGCATTATCTCAAAATGAGCGACACTTGTTCCACTGCATTATAACATATTAAACTGACAATGATAACATGTAACGTACACTTTTGAGAGGCTTCGGTTTGTGTTTAACCTGATCCAGGTAGAACCCGACGTGCTGCATGATCCATTTTTGTCCCTGTTAGCTTCGGTCAGCCTGTCCAGAGGTGGTTTGGTGAAGGCGAGTGTCATGTATTCCTTTCTACCACTTTTTCAAATGATTTACTTCAATCCCCTCTTCCAAAGCTTTCTCTCCCACAGAGGCTCTTTGTTGACTTTCTCGTGATATCTCATGTTTCCAGATCTCCAGAGGACGTCATTTTCTCTTATCCACTCTGAAAGGTTTTCCTCCATCTCAATTGGGTGAATGGCAAACGTTTGCCTGTCCGCCTTTGTTTTCATGGTACCAGCCACACTACTACCAGCCACAGTACCAGTTAGAGGCTCTGTTGGGGAGGGGGACCTGGACCTGGTGCGATGTGTGTCAGAATCACTGACATCTGAAGCTTCGGGGATGTGAAGGTCTTCTTGCACATGGGCTTTGCTCTTCCCCTTAGCAACACGACCTCTGTCTTTCGATCCTCCACGGACAGCACGACCCCCACGACCACGACCAACAGCAGCATCTTCACCAACCCTAGAGATAGAGGCAGTTTCCTTGTCTTTGACTTTCTTCAGTGCGTCCTTCTTTTGGCCGAGGGGCTCGAGGTGTCTATGTCGTCATGAGCCGAAGCAACAGGAGCAGTAATCACGTCTTCGTCTCTCTCATTGGGGGTTCTCTTAACATTTTTGTCATGTTTTGCATGCATTCTGATATCAACGGGTATAGGAGAAGATGTTTACACTTTGAATTATATAACTGGTATGAGCGATTTGCCGCACTGCGCTGCGTTTTATTTGCCGCGATTGAACGCCTTACTAAAAACGAGGCACAATCGCTCCTTGTGCGCTAGGCACGCGCTCCGCATTCGCTCCGATCGCTACCCCTACGCAACGCATTCGCAACACAAACGCAACACGTACGACCTATTCAGTCGTTACTATTCGCTTGCATTCGCTGCTTATTCGCTACATACTTGACCGTTATCGAAATGCCAACGCACTGCATTCGCTTTTCATACGGTCTCTTACTCTACTTATATGCTTCTTATTCGCTATTCAATCGCTTTTAAACGCGATGCATGTTTCAACTCGAAAAAAAAATGTTTCATTCGCTCCCGAAATCATGGAATTTTGAGAGCGAATGACAGCGTTTAAAGTTTATGTTTGCATTTTTTTTTTTTATTCGCTCACTCTGTACGCTGTCAGTGTGACAGGGCCTTAAAAAGCAAACATAGGTATATGCATACAAGTCAATCTACAACGGGTACAAATAGTCGATGAACCATATAAGTTCGAATCAATATTCAGTGCTTTTTCGGCTTAGCTGTTTAAGATCACTTTTGACCTAGATTTCTTGCGATAATTATGCAGCGGGAAAATCGAATGCCAATATAATTGGGCAAATTTTCTTATTTTAGGGAATTCAAACTTCAAACAATGGTTTAACGTATACCAGTACCTGTTGCATACTTTGAAGAATTAAAAATTTACATAATTGTTTACATAAGCGGTTAAATTAAAGTTATAAACATATCTTCGACATACACTCTAGAAATGAACATAATTATAAACAATTTTACTCATAGTATGTCATTATCAGAATGTCTTATTAATTTACATAATGAAATAGCTATATTGTTTAGCCTACATAATCGGCGTGCTCTATAAATAGCAATTACAATGCTACAATTCACGGGTACGACAGTCGGTCACAACGTTGAGCTCGCAAGTACAAAATATAAAGTGGTAAATTTCTGGTATATTTCTTATAAATAAACAAAACAAATATTAGCAAATGTGATTGAGCTTATATTTCCTATTATTGTATCATTGTGTCAACATATTATTGTACGCTGTAACCGACTTGTCGTCCCCCTGAATTAATTCTAGCGAGTACAACTCCAGCAGGTGAATCAATTCTGAAAATAGCGCGCGGTAAAGCTGTGTTAATACACAAGCATCAATTAGCATCTGGAGAATCCTAACCCGAGAATTGCAATAAATGGGGAATTCATAAACTTACTGCTCATTAATTCCCGTTATTATTTTCTGACAATGTTAATTTGTAAATTCACCTGACAAATTCATGCATCAATTATGTTTACGTGAATTATTAGTATTTAGCTTATTGATGTATTACCGGTGAAAACATATGATCGGTTTATTCATGGTACAGATATTAATAATTATTGAGTTTATCTCAAATTAATTTTTGGGGCCGATACGTTTTCTTATAGTGTCCAAAAAATCTAGTGTCCGAAAAGTCTTCTACGTAGGGACCGAAAAATCTGGGGTCCGAGAAGTCTCCTTAGTTGGGAACGAAAAAATGGGGTCCGTGAAGTCACAGCTTGTCCTCTTGTATTATATTAAGGTCACAGAAATGACATCTGAACATTAATTTCTACGCCGATTGTCTTTTTTAACGACATTTCTTGTTATCACAAGCGCTATGTTTGGTAAATACCAAAATTTAAATAAAACAATAAGTTAAATTAGTAGAATACATTCAAAACTCTCTTTAGTAGTACCATGCTTTTCCATGCATACGACAAAAACTATAGCAATCGTCAATCGAGTGTTTACGATCGCTCTGCTATATGTACTGACTCAATACACTGTTGTTAAACTTACGCAGTACGATGTAATACGCAGTTAACCAGTCAACAGCACAAACAGATAAGCTATCATTCTTATGTGAATAGAGATATAACATGAATTCACTTATAGATGTTGACTAAATGGATTATTATTATTGTTTATTAGTGTTTTAAGTCGGATCTATTTCTTGTCATCTATTCATAGAAGGTAGCATCGATAACAGCGCAGTAATTTATCGATTTACTGACGGACTCGTAGCCTGCAAAGTAAAGAAGAAGTTCACTGAAGACCGATTTCTGAATACACGTACTAAATCCTGTTGGCTTGCGCCAACAGTCTAAAAACAGGTTAAAGTTGAAATATTTCAAGTTCACGATGAAATTGCATACACGTTTACAATGCTTCGTATTGTGCACGGTGTCGAATTGACGTTTGGTCACATGCCGGAAATAAAGGACATAGGATGTTAATATTTTAAATAGTTTCTCTAATACTGATTCACCTGCAGTTGTATACTATCAATTAGGTAGTTCCGGGTCACTAACGACAAACCCCCCCTCTTCATTTTAAATGTACTTGCAATCACTTAAACCTATATTTACTTTGAAAGACAGATATCTCAACAACAATATGCAAGTTTGAAACATTTGGTACCATTAAATATTTGTGTTATAAATATTGTGCTGAACTGTATGCACTGATTGCGGTGGTTTCGAATCAAGTACGTGTGTTCCGGGTCACTTGATACTTCTACTATAGTTTCCCATAACGGTTTGTTTTAAAAGCATTTTTAACTTTGAATCTGACTAATTAGTTGTCAAACAACACCACGAGGAAGATATATTCATTTCTTGAACCGGACAACACATATTCACAGCATAATAGTGAGGACATATTGAAAATTTTCCAACGTTTGTCATCTTATTTATATTGCATGTAGGATTTGGTCAATATATGAAAAGGTACAAAGCCATATTGATTGCATGGCCATTCGGATGTAAGACTACAGCAATAAAATCATCTTATAATTGATCAACGTTTGCCAATGCCTTTTACTGGTAAATTAAATATACATATACCAGCTAAAAGTAATAATACAATCCACGAAATAAATGAAATCAGTACATTAACCGAAATGCAATTAACAATCCAATATTAAAGTACATTTAAGTTCTCAATGTGGTAATTGTACATACATTCGAAACATATATGTATCACCTGTAACAACCTGATCAACATTTTGATAACAATCATCAGCATATTGATAAAAATATCAACCTAAGAATATGACTAACAAAACACATAATGATAGAAAAAGATAAAATGTATAGGTAGCACCGTTCTAATGGTAACATCAACCCTGTGAAACACTTACACAGTACAACAAAATGATGATAAGTCAAACAGGTAAACATAAAGCTGAATGGTATCCTAGACTAGTATGTGAAGGACACTATAGATCATTGTATAAAACAAGTATAAACAACAGTTCAATATGGAAATCCCAGTCACTGCTTCTATTAAAAAGACAACGTTTAACATTTGACAGCTTTGAATACATATAATATACACATATACTATATCTTGCTTACATTGATCAACTGTAATAATGATATTAATGAGCTAAACTATCTGAAAACATTAACACATTGAAATTTCTTCTTGGTTCGCCCTATGGCTGGCATCATTCTTCAATTTGAAATACCACGAAAAGCTATTATGGTATTTATTACTTATAGAAGGGTAAATCAAACCTATGAGAAGCATACCTATATTATCCCCTTATTTGTGTATAAAAAATACATATTAGTCAAAAAATAATTGTCCTACATCGTGCACACGTCTACTGACCCAACCAACCCATGCAGACAATCCATAAAGCATATACATTAGAAATATCTCGACATATCCCCCGTAAACAATGAGGTCCGTTAAAGTGACCCGGATCACCCCAATACACATGTGTTGATATTACCGTTGTATTCTGTAGTAATATGGAAAGCAGGGTTTTCTTATGTATACAGTACAAAGAATATACATTTCTTTACCAACTGATACCATAAATATGCCCATTTACCAGGCATTTCCGATGTTTTATCGCGATGAATAAACCGTAGCCTTGTTTCTGCAACCGGTGTTCATGTAGATTTTCAACATGTATTACTCATAAAGCTCCGTTTTGGTTAATTGATCAGCTTACAGATGTGAAACTTTGGTGATTTACTGCAAATGTAATGCTGTTCAAACACCAGTTAATAAAAGTTAATCATAAAGTGACCCGGAACCACCAGTGAATCGGAACTCCTTCAATGACTGTATATGTGTGTCCCTTGAAAGCCAGAAGGTACTTCATTGCACATATGCTGACAGCACTTTCCGACTTTCAATGGACGTTTTATACTCGTATTTATAGAAGTACATAATTATATAAAACTTTACAGTAGATAGAACGATTAAGAAATTGCATGAGCAAGTAAATTTGAACGTTTGTATCAAACACAATGTATGCACGAACTTTGTTTTTATAATCTTTGTGTCGAAGCATCTCTTGCCGTCTTTAGAATGATAAACCTTAAGGTTTAAGTGAATTTGAACGCTTGTCTCAACCAATATATATGTGTAAACAAAATATAAATTAGCAATCAGTGGCGTGTAACCACAATTAGCCTTCGGATGAACCGCTCGAAGAAACGAGACGCGTGGCAAATTTATATTTCACAATTTTGCATGGCAAAATCTATATTCCGTCTAACGAGTCGTCTGTTTGTTGAATGTGGTGGCTGTAAAACAAACAACGAACACATTTATGTATTTATGAAATCCGTATACTAGTTCAGTTTATGAAAGAGATAAAAATAATATTATAACTACAGCTGCACTACAGCCCCTGTAGCAAACTGTGTTCATTTTTTGTCGAGGCAGTTTCTTTGCAAATTCGTGTAGAGGTGTGTCCAAAGTTCAATTTTAGCGAGGGTGGACAGTTCACATATTGCAAGAAGACATTTTTAAAAAAGCGCCAGTCTTTAAACGTACACCCTGTCTTATTATTACTGTTATTAATAAACATGTATTGCCAATAATTTGACTGTTAATTGTTGATCAAAATCGCTGTAAACTTAAAGTTTAAAAAGTTTAAATAAACTATCAACGATATAATCGGCATCACCATTTCAGTGGCCATCTGCATTCTTGTCATTAACGTTCTTATTTGACCATCCATGGCATCATTACTACCATTATCAGCTGCATCGTTGCCAGTACACCTGATCGTTTTCATTGGACCATCATCGACATCATAATCACCGTTTTCAGCAGAATGTATACCGTTCTCATTAGGTTTTATTGGGTTTATCATAATCATGAACTACCGTCCCCATTGCAACATAATAGAAAACGTTTAGATGTCTGTGTTAAATAAGCTCTGTACATGTATACGAATTTTGCAGTGTCCTAATTAAATAATTGATATTCGAATCGTCATTACTAATTTCGTAGCATCGTGATCATCGTTCAGTAATCACCATTGTTTTTCAAAGTGTCTGATTTCTAATAAGTCCTCATCATTTTAATATATATTCAAAATTAAAGAAGTGCAATATTTCTTAAAAAGGCCACATGGGTGTTGGCCATTGTTGAAATGTATAGACAAAACAAAACGTGATATTACATTACTAATGTTGTTTCAAATTAACTAAACATTATTTACCATTAATGTCGAAATAGATCGGTGTTTCTACATATACCTACAGTAGTATATAGTCAGAGAATTGTTTTAATGGACTGGCGGTTTAATTAGTGTTAATAGATTCAATTAATACACAAATATGCGCCTATTGTCTAATATGTGTGCTTCCATACTTATGCATGACGCCACCAATCCTATGAGAGCTAGACTGCTACTTTTTTGCAAACTATGTATAGACAAGCTCACGGTCTGTAATGACTGGCGCCACCTCTTTTTGTAGATGGCTTTAAAAAAGAGCCAATTATACTTCCGAGGTGGCGCTAATGACAGGAAGTAGTAGGAAAAAGTAAACAGTGATTGAAGGCGAGTTGGTTTTGTATGTTTTCTGACAGTTTGAGACACTGTTTTGAAAATGGGACAATGTAGTGCGATTTTGGAATCAATTGTACCTTCCAACAATGTAGAGAAGTATGAAGTCACAACGCATTTCAAAACGTGAGAACTTTTATAAGTTGTGACATAGTGAAAATTGAACCAGCTAATTGATGATTTTGAACGTGTTAAGACATAATTTACACACATTTAGAGCATTAATGGCATACATTAATTCCTTTCGAAATGTATTATTTGCTGCGTTATGAACAATGTTGGTTTGAGGTCGATTAAACATATTATTTTGCTTTTTTTTAGTAAGAGGTGGAGCCAAAGCAATGGAGGTGGAGCCAATTCATATTATACAGTTTGATGAATTGACATATTTTGAATAACGTTTCATTATATGTTTCGTGATAAGCAATATAATCATATTGACCATTTAAATTGTCACAAATATCACTTAAGGAGTATCTATTGTAGTACATGTATACAGTTAATCTTAACAAGTCTGCAAAATCAAGTAAGGTGTAGGACTCTTAGGATTTGTAAATGAATAGAAATCGAACCCATACATTGTATTTGAACATTATAAACATCATTCCTACGAAGAGTCGTCTCATTTTCCAAACTTTATTTTGAATATTATACGAAATCTGATAGTTATATGTAAGTATTGTTTTATTATTTGTAGTAAGGGTAAATTAAAATGAAAATTTATAGAAAGGTTTCCACTGTGTCGCGTAATTTATAACAAAGTATATTCTTAGTTTCAATTCAAGTTGATATTTATTTTGACGATTTCTATTATTTAAAGTATAATTTTGATTTCCGAGTTCAGCCGTGAGCCTAAATAATTTGTCAATGATTTTACTTCTAGCAATTCTGAGCTATCAACTAATTTGCTTATTTTGGCCAGGTATTATATACTAAATCTCCTGACTGTTATGTAACGACGTCTATGCGACGCAGGTACAATATGGTAATAGTGACAAATAACGAATGTACATAGTAATTAACATGACATAAGAACGTGAGACTTGATGATATCTTGATTGGTGCACTAATTATTTGCCAGGGTTGACCGACCGATGCATTATTTGTCAGGGTTGATCGGCCGATGCATTATTTGTCAGGGTTGACCGACCGATGCATTCAATTAATATGTCTTCTGCCTCTTTCTACTTATGGACTTCCTAAATGGTAAAATTTCTAATTTGATTGTAATATATGAAATGTATAAATATTTACATAGACTTTTGAAATTTCATTAAAATGAAAGCTAAATTAAAGCTAAATTTGTGACTTCGTCACGCACTATAACAGCTAGGACACTACTTTCTAATGTGTATTTTTTTCCTGACTCGTCGTCGACGGGTATCATAACACATACATAATATAAAAACGGGTGTTTTAACTAACAAATAATGTTCATCTTCTGTGTTAGAAAAAAAAATATAATGACAAATAAAAACAAGAACAAACTAATAATAT
Source organism: Congeria kusceri (assembly GCA_027627225.1). Lineage (NCBI taxonomy): Eukaryota > Metazoa > Mollusca > Bivalvia > Myida > Dreissenidae > Congeria > Congeria kusceri. Next base: position 67,313,498 of record CM051027.1, read on the forward strand.
GCTCATTTGGTTGATATCGATTTGCTTGACATCGTATTATACTGTAATCAGGGTTTCAAAATACTGAACTGGTAATTTTGGGTATATTTTATGTTGCACAAAACCTTTCAAAAAGACTGAAATCAGTATTTATACTAAAAACTTTCACCCATATAGTGCATGTACATGTATATAACTTGTGAGTACAAAGTAAATAGTAACAACCCGTTGGATTATCTTGTATATTTTGTTAGTATTGCATATGCATTTTTACTTTACAAATGGGAGTATTTTATGAATAAAAAGAAGGTATACGTGTTGGAACGATCATATCGTACATTGGCTCCACCTACTGTTTTGAGCGCCACCGCCATTGCTTTTGCTCCGCCTCTTACTAAAAAATGCAAAATAATATGTTTAATAGACCTCAAACCAACATTTTTGATAACGCAGCAAATAATACATGTCGAACAGAATTATTTTATGCCATTAACGCTCTAATTGTGTGTAAATTATGTCTTAACACGTTCAAAGTCATCAATTAGCTACTTCAATTTCCACCATGTCTCGACTTATAAAAGTCCTCACGTTTTGAAAATGCGTTGTGACTTCATACTTCTCTACATTGTTGGAAGGAAAAATTGTTTCCTAATCGCACTACATTGTCCGATTTTTAAAACGGTGTGTAAAAATTTTCATAAAACACATAAAACCAACTCACCTTTTATTATTGTTTACTTTTTTTTTTACTACTTACTGTCATTAGCGCCACCTCGGAAGTATAATTGGCTTTTTTCCAATGCATTTCCAAAAAGAGGTGGCGTCAGTGATTACATACCGTGAAGCATAGGCCATGTACGCGTCACATCCCTTGGTCATGAAAAATAAATATCTGAAGTAATGTTAAATCCTTCCAGGGCATTTAGATGTTCTTGAGCGAAAAACAAATACAAACTATTCGACATTTTACCTTGAATTGTGACATTTACCTTTGAAAGAATGCACGGTTCATGTACGCAACACCGCATATGGTCATGGGGAATAATATGAAATAATATTAAAATCCTTCCCGGCATTTTGCTTTGTCGTTAGCGTGCCAGACGTTTGATTCGCGCCTCGAAAGAGGCATGTCTATTTTTTTGTTTCCTTTTAATGCTTTCTTTTAAGGAGGATTTTAATTATAGGTCGGTTAGTCCAGATTCTGTTGTAATTAAAGCTTATATATTCTACAACAATGCTTAAAAAATACGAAATACGTGAATAAGTCCCTTTAGTTTGAATGGATTCTTAAATACATTGTATTAATCGAGTCACCTGAAGTTTTATATAGTTTATATCTGTATAAGTACATAATAACACAATATAATAGAAAGAACAATTAAGTGTTAGTGATTTCGTTTGAGCTAAGAACATTCAAAATTCTGTATCAAACAATTCAATTTATTGTGAGACAGACGTTCGAACAAAAATACTTTTTTGTTGTGTCAAAGCATCTCTTGCCTTATTCGTCATAATCATCTAGAAAGCAGGTGACTTTATGTCGCCACGTGGTTCCATCCGGATTCCGTAGCAATTAGTGGTGTGTAACCACAAATAGCCTCCGGATGAACCGCTCGAAGAAATGAGACGCGTGGCAAATTAATATTTCACAATTTTGCACGGCAGATTGATTGGTTTTCGAGAACACTGCGAACGACCCTCTGGAGACACGAGATCAAGCGGCGGGCACCAGTGAGCGAATAAATTCTCATATAGATAACATGCTTGTTTCTAAATCATGCGTTGATGGTAACAGAGGAAAGTACAAGAAACATTCATTGCAAAATCTATACGCCGTATTAGGAGCTTGTTTGGTGAATGCGTTGACTGTAAAACAAACAAATTAATGTATTTATGAAATCCGCCTACTAGCTCAGCCATTGTGTTGATTTTTTGTTTATGCACCCAGCCAGAAATCCCAGATGGGCTATACCTGGGCAGATATACCAAATGGGTCCTATGTAATTTTTTTCTTCACATATCGGGCCCATATTGGATGAAAGCGATACAATTAATATGATAACTTAGTTGAAACCGTTTTAATACACCATCAAAAAGATATCATCGGCATCACCATTGCAGACAGTGGCCGTCTGCATTCTTGCCATTAACGTTTTTACAAGTATTTTACCATCAATGGCATCATTATTATCATTATTAACTTCATCATTACCAGTACGAGGGCTGTCCAAAAAAATCGTAGATAAATTGCATAGCTCTGTTATTGGATGGGTTATTGTTACAAAATTATTAACCATTTCGGCACTTATAAAAGTATATAGTCTGAAATACGTATTTATTATAAAATACAAGATGATTATTCAGCGCCGCTGGGATGGACCAGCGCACGTAAGAATTATTTCATGAAAATCGGTTTAGCTTAAATGTTATATCAAATTCTGCGAGTAACTGAAGTAGCTCGAAATAACAACACATGCGTTTACGTAATTTTATATGACGTTATTTTACAAACGCACATTGAGCTAACGAGCATTTCGAAACATGATCTGCCATCCCCATTGAAACATGATCATTTAAAAAGACGTTATTTTACAAACGCACATTGAGCTAACGAGCATTTCGAAACATGATCTGCCATCCCCATTGAAAAATGATCATTTAAAAAGACGTTATTTACAAAAGCACATTGAGCTAACGCGCATTTCGAAACATGATCTGCCATCCCCATTGAAACATAATCAATGGAGATGGCAGATCATTTATCTGTCGTTATTAAGTAAGTTTTGTGTATGTATAAGAATTTCCCAGCGTCCTAATTAATAATGTATATTCGAACCATCAATACTAATTTCGTAGCATCGTGATCATCGTTAAATAGTCAGTATCGTTCTTTTATGTGTCCGATTACTAATAAGCCTTCGTGATATTAAATATGTATTCAACATTAAAGAAATGCAATATTGATTAAAAACACCGCACGGGGGTTGACCATTGCTAAAATTTATAGACAAAACAAAACTCGATATTACATTACTAATTTAGATTGTTCAAAATAAACCAAAATGTATTTACTATCAATGCCAAAATTGTTTTGCCTTTCATCTAAAGGGTACGTGTTTTTACATAAAGCTACAAATAAATAGTACATGTATAAAGAAACCGTTAATAGATGCAGTTAATACAACTGTAAATGCTTCCATGGTATAACCTTTTGTGCTTCCATAATTATGCATGATGCCACCGAACCCTATGGGAGACAGCTACATTTTGTAAATTATGTAGTCTTGTGTTTAAGTAATGACAATTAGTTGGTAAGCGTTTCTCCACTGTTGCTGCAGTATTGGTGCAGTATGTCATCTCCGCCAACTAAGTTATGTTTTTGTTACCGTTGGTTTGTTGTGTATCAGTTTGTCTGTTAGCAACTTAAAGCAGAATGTTATTCATTAACTGTATGCATAACCTTTTATTGGAAGGTTGGAGGTGGACCAATGAACAAATGATCTGCTGTTAATCCGGATCTCCGTCTGGGTCAAGGAATGTTTTGAAAGATTCTATATTATTGTGAGGGATGTAACATACCACTCAAACGTTCTTTTGGTACATTTCTTGGCAGAAGTCTGCGCTATCCTAGTGATTCTACCGTTTATATCGTTTCATATTTTTCAGAACATACCTATAGTATGTTCATAAGCGTCACCTTAGATCTGGGACGAATAATTTATATTCCAAGAGAAATCATGCGGAGGTGTTTAGTCACTTTTGGACAATTTTCTTTGGAAAGAAGGTAAATAGACATAACCAACGAAACGTAGCTCTGCACTGACTAACAAAACAATCCAGTGACTGATTTCAAAGTAAGGTTCGTTCCTTCAAATGGGAAATATTACCAAGGTGTCCGTTGACAATGCTGTTTTTTGTTGTTTTATAATGCAGATCGAGATTGGTCAAGGTTTTGACATTTTTTCTGTTGTGAACCAGCTTTCTGCTTTTCGAGACATAACACAGAGGATCGTTTAAGGAACATGGACAGTGCCACGCCAAGAAAACAGTTTTAAAAGAGGTTGTCCGATTTTCTCTTGATCAAAACAAAGCCACTGACGACATATACACCATTTGAGTACTCGAGTCTGCCATTGAGCTAACAAGTAACTACAGACGCGATAGAAACACGTACATAAAAATAACAAGCAATGTGAACAAGGTAAACCATGTTTAATCAGGATTTCACATTAAAAAATTAAGTAAGATATCAAAGACAATGAGTTGTGAAGAAATGTGAACCACTAGACACTCCATCCATTGGTTACATCTTATAAATGCAAAGTAACTATTGTAAAACTCTCACCCTCTCCCTGTAGCATTAACGCATAAAATAGTATTAACAACCAGATAAAAAGCTATAATAGTGTAACAATTAACATTAATAAATAAAACACCATGATTGTAAAGCACATCTATTAACATATGACTAAAGATCGGTAGTTGTGTCACGCTATTTGTATATTCTGTACCAATATAATATCATAGTCGTTCAGGTATGTGAATAGCAAATAATCGAATGTCATATTACATTTGCAAGACATGCTTTGGTAATGTGCATTTGTTGCCTCCTGTCTAGCTTTCAGTCACAGACCCCATATATACATATTTGTGGAAAAATACAACAAATATACTTTGTATTTACCTAGAATAAAATAAGTATGGTATACAGTCTATTAGCCTATATATATATATAAACAAAAGGTAAAATAAATATTGAAGTCTCTTTCAAAAGCAAAACTGATCTATTATGGATTCTATATAGTATACGTGTTAGCTCAGTGAAGTGTATTAACATTTAATATTAGCAACGAAAATGATCAAACGCCAGCTCTGTTTCGGTACTCTGGCCTTTATTGTCTCACTGCCACTTAAATATGTTCACGGTTCCTGCATCTGGGCGGCTAACAAGACCTCACCACACACGGTGCAACAATGAAGTCTACAAATCAGCAAGGTGCATGCATAATGTATAAATATATCACCCCGACACCGCACCATGAGATGCATTAACACACCAGTTTGCATAATTGATGACCTATGTCGACGTAACTTCCCATGAAAGGAAGCATGGCTTGCAGACCATGTGTGTACTGGTCATGACGTAAATACTTTATAATTTGTAAAACATGATTTGGTATGTTTGGTGTTGCCGTTAAAACACAAAATAGCGTGACCAGTTCCACAGATATCTCATACGTTTATATTATCATGTGCCCTTGCCATTTCGATAACGTCCCAAAATATTCGGTTTTATTTATTAGTGCATTACTGAAAAGTTAATGTTACTTTCATAATGAAACAAAATATCATATTAATAGCTGTAGTTTCATTGATTGTCTTATCTTATTTAAAACCAGCAAGTAGGATATCCTGTAAGCAATAAGCTTAAAGAACAATTTGTGATAAATAATCACATCTCACAAAATATATAGTTTTCAACATTACAAGAACGAAGCAAGGTGTTTTTTTTCAAAATTAGTTTGTTAGTTACTTACATGTAACAACCTCGCAAAACAAACGTTTACATTTTTTTAATTTGAGCATAATATGGTAGAAGAAAATACAATTAAACGGTTATAAATGAAAATTTAAAATAGAAGCATTTTGCAGATGACAGATGCAAACCTTGCTAGCCCAGCATGGGAAGTGGTGTTGGTATGTAAACAACAACACCTTGTTCTGTTTGTAATTACAGGTAAGATAAAGCAATTAATGGGCGTAAGATCAAAGACGTTCTAGCACACCCGAAACAAGCTGTGATAATTAGAGTACATCATTATGCCTCACATAATATTGAGTCTAGAAGGGTCATTGAATTTTTAAAACCTGATTGGCCTTGAAGCCACAGACTTTTGCTTGGCAATGGTATTTGACCAAAGTCCTTGGGTCATAACACTAAATACTGTGCTTGGCAATGGTATTTGACCAAAGTCCTTGGGTCACAACACTAAATACTGACTGTCACTGATTTTAAATCAACGTGCCCTGTCTATGGACAACAACTATGAATGTTATTTATTATTAAATGAAATGTTATTAAAACAGCAAACACATTTTTGATTATAAAGATCACAAAATTTACAAGTGATTTATGGTTAACAAGAAACAAGATGAAACAAAAACGAAGAAAACAATGAAAACAAACAAGGTGCACATCTAATTTACACTAGATAAACATATGTATGTACAAGTATGCCTAAAACAAGACATATATGTACACATACAACTCAGGAGAATATGATAAATTATAACTAATTGTAATTACACAGGCTACTAATGGTAGATTTATACAAAATGTATTTCTACACCATACTATTATTGAAAATTACTATTATTTCAACCTATCACACCATACTATTATTTCAACCTTATATCAGTTTTCATAAATGCAAATACGATGCACTATCATTTTACCAATGATGTGTATGCTTTATTCCAGCAAGATGCTCAAAGTAATCTTCCAATTACTCAAGAGTAGGTTGATAAATCCACAGTTTTGTTTCTGTGAAGGTTCCTACTATACTCAAACTTGCAAGTTGTTCACTAATATTACGTTTGATGCATGTCAAATATGCAGTATATACATGTATAAGAAACTAGTAAACTATAGATTGTTGAAACTAAATGCAAATATCAAACAAATATACAGTACCACTGGTTCATAATAAATGCATACTGGATTTTACATGCTGATATTTAATGTATAAACATTGTATTCTACAATTCAGAACAAGAATAAATAAAAAATGTAATCGATTTTACCAGTAAAGGAAGTAACCATATGTTTTCAAATCACAACAAACATACAATGCATTTCTGTGATTGCTAAACATTCTTGTGCATAAGTTGAATCCAGAATCAATTAAAAGCATCGACACACTAATTGAGTATTCAGGAATTAATTAACGGTACCCACAATATTGCCCTAAACATCATAATAAATGCCTTTGCCAATACAACATGTTTTTTACCTAATAATGATATCATACATGTATTATACGAAACCAAAATTGTGCATGTTACAACAACCCCCAACAATTGCACTTTCCCAAAACATATTTTTCCTGTGTTTGTTTGCATAATGTGTTTGTTACCTTCATTTACATATAAGTACTAGCACACATGAACATTACTTGAAATTACTCGTAAAAAATGTTTTAATAAGCATGCTTCAGTAACAATTTTGTGCAAATATTATCACTCGTTTTTCGTTGAAAATAATCAGTTTGTTCACAACATTTTCATTTTCTGGGTCTTACAGTCCCACTTGTACACAATAGACCCAAAAATTGTGAACTCATGAAATTACATCAGAAATATCACTATTTTAACAGAGAAAATGAATATATAAGAAATCACTAATGATTAATAGAAACTTGCAGTTGCATTGATTTCTTATAATACATAAACTAACGTCAGAAATACCACTATTTATAATATAGAAAATTACTATATAATAAATAACCAATGATTGGTAGACACTTGCTATTGTATTGATTTCCTATAATACTTTCTGAAATGTCAACATAAATACAGAGTCCTGATTGCACTGAAGAATAAAACATACCCGGTAATTACTAGAGGAATACAAAATACCCTCAATTATTGTATTACGATAATTCTTAAATAAAAGATAAATACTAAATAAAGCAATGGAAAATGTAACAACAATACACAAAGTATTTTGATTTTAGCATACAGGTTTAAAACATAAATGTTCGGTTCTTGGCTCAGGAAGAGTACTTTGTATTATTTTCTGCAATTGACAGCTAACCTGTACTGTAGTCCGTATAATTTGGATACACACAATTTGTATTTAGTTTTGATAGCATCTGTGATTTGTATTTGAGTTAATTAAAATTCACTTATGAATTGATTTGAGAGTGATAAAAGGGCAAATGTTATTAAAGTTCACATTGATGTCATATAAGTAATTATAAATGAACAATAACTGCTTACTCCTCCCAATAAAACTGAACACGGATTTCTTCCAGAAACGATTCTGTTCTGCAGTTCACATGGTATTAACAAAAAGAGACCACATTCCAAGCAAATGTCGCCCCAGATAATAGTTACAATATGATTGTCAAACAAGTTCACCTTTGTAAAATACATGTACCACATAAAAGTACTAAATGTGTGGCAATAAATAATGTCAGATTCAAGTTTGCTACAAGGCATGTTCAACTCAAGAACTACTGACAATTTGTTGTGTCCAACTTTCGAGACATATATGAGGCGCATCGTTGGAAAACCGGGCTTAATGCATGTGCGTAAAGTGTCGTCCCGGATTGGCCTGTGCAGTCCGCACAGGCTAATCCGGGGTGGCACTTTCCGCTTTTATGGTATTTTCTGTTTCAAGGAAGTCTCTTCTATAAACAAATCCATTGTGGGCTGAAAGTGCCGTCCTGGATTATCCTGTGCGGACTGCACAGGCTAATCTGGGACGACACTACGCACATGCATTAAGTCCGGTTTTCCCACGACGCGCCTCATATACAGGGTGATTTCAGTTTTTCATTTTCTTGATTCTATCCATTATGCCATAACTGAATATAATTATGTAATCATGTATCAACATGAGAAACAAAAAACAGCAAATGCTTATTACACAATTCCAAAGTAAATATAATGATCAACATAACAAAAACAAAACATAATGAAAATGAGATTGAAATAAATCAAAGGAATACATAATACTAAAAGGAATTAACAACACTACATTAGTTTAATGTCAAAACATAAAACAAAAAAAAATACTACTGTTTTAAAGATACATGTATTAACTAATAAAAGCAAAATGTAAGAAAACAACAGAGATTGTAATAATAATATCAATAATCCTGTGACTAAAAGAGTCTATCACAAGATAAAATAAATATAAACCATAATTCAAATACAACTAAAAGATTGATTTATAACAGAGTTATTTTTATTTATAAACAGAGATTCTAATAATAATATCAATAATATACAACCCTGTGACTAAATGAGTCTATAAAATAAATATAAATGAGGCGTGTTGTGGGGAACCCGGGCTTAATGCATTTGCGTAAAGTGTCGTCCTGGATCAGCCTGTGCAGTCCGCACAGGCTTATCCGAGATGATCCGGGATGACACTTTACTTTCACAGTATTTTCTGTTTCCAGGAAGTCTCTTCTAAACATAAATCCACTGTAGGCGGAAGGTGTATTACACTTTACTCACATGTATTAAGCCCGGGTTTCCCATGACATGCCTCAAATCAGGATTAAAATTTAACAAACATATTTTATAACAGTATTTTACGGGGCTTCTTCTTTTGTTGGTTCTAACTGTGGACAAAGAACATAATATGACGACATAATAAATGTGTGAACTTAAACAGTTAAAATAAATAGTACAATTAAATCAGACACAATAATATTTGAAACGCTCAACCCGAGTAATGAATTCTCAGATTTAACCAGCTGATTTCAGTTCCTATACAAAACAGCTATCAAAAACTGTTGCTAGCACACTGTACATACAATGGTCATCAAACTTAACAGAAACTACCATACACACCACATGAATATCATGAACAAAATGCAGGACATCACGTTTGGTTAAAAATCTGTGGTATGAAAAGTCTATGTTTCGGTTGCCATAGAGCCACTATATTCCCATGGGCATCATTAAAACTACACATACTACACAACCAAAAGGGATCTGCAACATTTTTTTTTCACAAAAGTCAAAGTAATATGATGGTTGCTACAGAACACTTTACATAACTTTTCAACCAATAACAAAGTCTCAATGTTTAAATTGTAAATATTTTTAATATGTCCTATGCATAATACGATAGTAGTGATTCAAGATATGGAAAGGGTCGAAACTCAACAATTTAGTTTGGAAATTTTTCATAGTTGGCAGATGGTAAATAAGCCAAGGGTGTTTAATGTTACCACCGCAACAGCAAATCTTAATCAAAAGTTTTAAGATCACACTCTGAGACAGAAAAATGGGAAAACACGATTGAAAACTTACACCAACATGTTACATAGTAACAAAGAATTAACATTTGAGTAGGTAACCTCCTAAAGGGAATGCTACTCAAGTCATGGAAGCAGGTATGATCTCACTGTTACAAGTACTTGTCATTTATCATACAAACATGTAACAAAAATGTATATAACATACAATATGTTTTATATGATAGTGTAAGTATTGTCCCTATAAAATAAATGTTAAAATAGATTTAATACACCATCCACAGAAAAACATTCTAGCATCTAGTATGAAAGAAAAATGATTTAAATTACATGATTTAACCTCTTACCATACACATCTAACACAGAAAGATGGTACAAATATGTGGCTATCACTCAAACAGTACTGAAAATGACACACCAACTTGTTTACCTGAACTTAATAAATGTAAGTCCACATTTGGTTTATAAATGTCATAAAACCAAAATCATCAATAGTTAACAAAAGCGTATAGAATTATGGTTAGCAAACAATGTCAAAGTATAATGCCACTGAAAAATCCTAGAGCGTATAATTATCATCCAGATTTTTTTTTCTGATGCATTAATTAAAAATTCTGATTTCAGTGTACCCTATTTAAAAGTAATAAACCCTACATTATGCATTTCTGTTTAATAGTAAACCATAAATATATTTGTTTTCATATTTATTATAATTTCAGAATGAATTGCTTGGTAATAAAATGTTGAACTATACATAAACCAATTAAAATATTTTAGATCCTTCTCCGCTAAACATATATATCTATATATATATACTTATGCATGTTGTGTTAATATGTGTATGTAGTTTTTCATATGTGTACATTTGTTGTCCTCATGTGCCACATCTGGCGTATTGGATTTGAATAAAATGTCTGTCATTATGTTTCGCTTAATTACAATTTCCAAACTTAATAGGAAATAATGTTGTTGATAGGGTTGAACTTGTCTATTTGGTACAAGAACAGCTGTTTGACCTATTACCCATGACATCATGATTAATGGGACTAGCAATGTGGCGCGTAGTGAGAAAATCGGTTTGAATGCATGTGCGTTAAGTGTCGTCCCGGATTAGGCTGTGCAATCCACACAGGCTAATCCAGGACGGCACTTTCCGCTTTTATGGTATTTTCTGTTTCAAGGAAGTCTCTTTTAAACATATATCCACTGTAGGCGGAAAGTGCCGTCCTGGATTAGCCTGTGCGGACTGCACAGGCTATTCCGGGATGACACTTTACGCACATGCATTAAGAACGGTTTTCCCACGACGCGCCTCCAATATTCCATTTAAGATAGTGCAGAATTAACTATTAACAAAGTAGTATTTATACATAAAAATCGATGTAACCCATAAAATAGCACAAACAACATTCTGTCCATTCATCTTTTCAATCAAAACCTTTGCCATTAAAGGAACTTTGTAATAATATTAGGTGCAAATATTTGGTAAATAGATTATATAAAAGTGAATAAAACGTGAACATGAACACACATGAATGTGAGAATCGGCGTAAACAAATATAGGTCAGGCACACGCAGTAACAGATATTTAAAAACCTCTGCTATTCACCATGCTGTTTACTTGAGAAATGTACAGAACAAATGTCAATGTATCAGCAAACTTCTGTATTTTGAGAAAATATTGTAGGATATGCAATTAGTTTTTATCTTGTCACATACAACTGGACATTTCATGTTGGCCAAGTATGTTTGTAGTATTAAGTTAATACTGATGGTATAATTTGCATGTTGGCTAAGTATGTTTGTAGTATTAAGTTAATACTGATGGTATAATTTGCATTTTTTCATACTTTTTCTTTAAAACTGATTGAGTCCTTAAAGCCGCACAAAAGGTGAACATGCTCAAATCCAGACTCTACAATAAAACTGTTATCTTATTGTCCGAGTTAGAAATTGTTTACGTTAACTATATAACCTACGTCACAAGCATTTAATTTGACAGATACATTTTGTTGCAAAAACACTGATCCTCCAAATAAAACTGTTTACAAAAACACTAGCTTTATTTTCTGCTGAATTTCGTGGGGATGTGGATTAAATCTGACTATTCACCGTTAACATTCGGCGAGCTGCACGATATTCTACATAAAACACTGGGAATTTCAGCTAGTTTCATAGTGTTGAAAATGTAAACACAAAACCGAACTTCAAACTGTTCACATTCCATTTATTGCATGAAAATGTGTATAAGTTGTAGCTCAAAATGCATTATTTTACATGTTCGTTATCTCATCACGACACTTTTAATGTTTGGTTTAACGTGTATGACCTTGTTAGTGCCTTTAATAAATTTTACAGTTAAAAACTGTGTGCATAAGTAAAAACTGTGTCTATGCAAGCATTAATACAATGTTTCTCAATGTACCCGTATGTAAGTATACAGTTTAGTGGTAAAATCCATTAACTAATGCACAGGTGTCAATTGTACTATTACCTTATGCAATTATGAATACAGGCGTCTTGTCTGCTGTACTAATTATTTTGCCAAATTAATAAATTACAAATGGTTAACAGCATATAAAGCATTGGTATAATAAAACATTATATTCTTCGTTTGATTTCTTATATTAACTTCATATAATGTTATAATTATGTATTATGTTGAAATCCTTATTATTGTGTGTATTTAATAAAGCTTTGTGAAGAAAAAAAGTGTAGCCAACGAGAATTTTCTGTAGCTGAATGTTCAGAATTTTAGCTATAGGCTAATTTGACAAATGGCAGAGAAAGCTCTGTATTCTACAAATCATAACAAATATACCTGTGTTTGTATTTGAGGAGACTAAACAATGATCAGAAATATTAACAGATGAACAAGAGGGCCATTATGGCCCAAAGGGGTCACCTGAGTACTGGCAAAGATATAAGCCTTACTGTTGTGACAAGTTTGAACACATGTGGGAATGTGCGCCACATTGTCCTTAAATAATTTTTCTAGCTGATACACTCATACATATAATAAGTAAGGACCTTGATATATTTTCTCTACCCTGGTATCCAACTTTTCTAAGGTTATTTCGGATTTCTGAAAGATAATGGCAACAGCTGTGCAAAGGTCACGCCATGCTTGCATGCTTGTTCCAAAGAGTTGAGTGCAGGGCCATTTCCCCTTCCTATGTTTAAATTCACTGTAGATGTTATGGTCATAGACAAATTATGCAGGTTTGGTCCAGATTAGTTGCAAATTAAGTCCCTGTCTAAGTCTTGCATCAAATCCATTTCTGCATTAATTTTCACAATTAAGGGGAAACGCCCGTGTTCATGGCCTGATCTGTCTCATGTGCTGCTTGTGCTGAGATCTTATGGCCATACAAAAGCTGTGAAAGTTTGGTCAAGATTTGAATAAAAAATAAAATCTCTATGCACGAAAAAGGCATTTTTTCTACTTACAAAGGGGCCATAACTCTGATGTTTGTGGTCCAATCTGGCCCATTGTTGGCTTCTGCAGCGATCTTATGATCGCATACAAACTGTTCAAGTTTGGTCAAGATTGGAAGAAAAATCAAGTCTCTATGAACAAAAAAGGCAATTTTTGCATTTTTTCAACACTTACTCCAGTGTTTGTGACCTAACTTTACCAATTTTTTGGCTTCTGCTGAAATCTTTTGGTCACACACTGACTGTGGAAGTTTGGTCAAGATTGGAAGGAAAATGAAGTCTCTATGAACAAAAAAGACAATTTGTGCCTTTTTTTTTTTCAACAAATAAGGGGGGCATAACTCTGGTGTTTGTGGCCCAATCCAGCCCACTGTTAGATTCTGTTGTGATTTTTCAATAATACACAAACTGTTGAAGTCTATGAACGAAAAAGGCATTTTTTTGCATTTTTTCCCACAAACAAGGGGCCATAACTCTAAGGTTGAGCATACAGACAATGGAGGAGAGGTCCCCTAAACCAACAGTTCACGGAGCACTTTGTGCTCAGGTGAGCTAAAACGGTTTTTGAAATGTAATAGAATTATTATTCTCAAATTTTAACTCGACTCTGTTAATACAATTTTTACAACCCGACAGGTACTGGACCCATTGCCAAATCTGCGACAAAAGATCAATAAAACCGTTAAACTGCCAAGTAAAATATTTAAAAGAAATCAGGTTCAACTGGTTCATGTGCCAACGCCTAGCCATTGCTTAAAACATTAACAAGGTATGATACAGACACTCGTGAAAGAAACTCACAATCCAAAATACCGATAATATGTAACCTTATCATTAACCGATACAACAACCGACTGCTAGTTTTTTATACGCCAATACTGTGCCAAGAGCCGTGACTTAACCATTTCACTTCACAAGCGGAAATCTCATAACAAAAAATCAATTTCCATGGCTATGTATAGCTATCCTTGCTGTTCGATGGAGAGCCACTATTTACGATCGATACAAATTAATCCATTAAGTTCTATTCCTATAGGCCACAACTCTCAGGAATTCTCAGCACTGCAGCATATGCGATTTCTGATAAATATGTATTTTCTTGCCATGTCACAGAGGTAAGTTGAATATTATCAGCACAGTAGAGCATGTGATTTCTGAAAAATATGTTGTTTACTTTCAGTGTAACGGAAGTTGCTAAAATTATCAGCCCTTGAGAGTGAGTGATTTCTGATAAATATGGCATTTTCTTGCCAAGTAACAGAGGTTGTTCGGATCCAAAGCACTGGAGAATATGCATTTTCTTGCCAAGTAACAGGTTGTTCGGATCCAAAGCACTGGAGAATATGCATTTTATCACAAATATGTGCTGTGTAACAGGGTTGGCTTGGGGTTGTTAGCTGCTCCTTGGTGGAAACGATTTCCTGTTGCCATCGTGTTTGGTATTGCTCTGGCTCTGGTCTGAAATGAAAATCCATAAGAAAGAACTATAAGACAGTTATCAAAATAAAAAGAATAATTAATCTGCAAATCTAATAAAATAATTTATATACGATATGTATTATATTGAATTTAAAACAAATACACAAGTCATGATTTTGTCTTTCATGATTCGAAAGGCTTCAGGTAATGGCAAATTCCCATTAAGAAAATTTCATCTGTTGAGAGCCAGAAGGGCTTATCAGCCTTCTTTGCACATCAGGCTGATAAGACCTTCTGGCTTTCAATGGGCAAATTCCTCTTAATGTCCATGAGCAATACTGGTGCAATGATGGAGTGATAATCCCTGACCTGGGCCTGTATTCACCAACATATTCTTAGACTAATGAGTAAACAATGAGGCACATTGTTGGAAAACTGGACTTAATGCATGTGTGTAGTGTCATCCCGGATCAGCCTGTGCAGTCCAAACAGGCTAATCCGGAATGGCACTTTCCGCTTGTATGGTATTTTCTGTTTCAAGAAAGTCTTTTCTAAACATAAATCCACTGTAGGCGGAAAGTGCCGTCCTGGATTAGCCTGTGCGGACTGCACAGGCTAATCCGGGATGACACTTTACGCACACGCATTAAGACCGCACAGGCTAATCAGGGACGACACTTTACGCACACACATTAAGACCGGTTTTCCCACGACAAGCCTCAAATAAAGAATACTCTTGAAACTGCTCTGTTCGAAGAGCGCTGTAAATTTGAATCTTACAATACACAGTATTCTCCCATTTTGGATACAACATTCTTTATTTAGAATAATAGTCCAGATGCCAGAGGGGGTAACCTAACTTTGGAGTACACACAAAATGTTTTGGTA
The DNA here is from genome assembly GCA_027627225.1 of Congeria kusceri. NCBI lineage: Eukaryota > Metazoa > Mollusca > Bivalvia > Myida > Dreissenidae > Congeria > Congeria kusceri. The sequence continues at coordinate 67,329,220 of CM051027.1, forward strand.
TCAAAATGTTCAGGAAGATCTCCTCGGTTAGAATCTGTTGTATGACACTTTGTCACCCTTGGGCATTTTGAAATAATCCAAGATGGCCGGCCACCAAGATGGCCGCCTACAATTATAAATCGGTCTATGGGTTTGTATATCATCTTAATAGTTATTTCACATACTCCAAATCATACACATTGATAGTATGTGTGTTTTTAATGTATCTGAATTCTCAAAAGTTTTTATAGGCATGTTTTAAATCCAAAATGGCTGCCAAAATGGCCACCAAAGTATGAAAAATGTATTTTTAACTGTTTTAATGGTAATAAATTGGACTATTGTATTTTATTTGCATGAAAGTTGTATTTTCACTAATAGTATGTGTGTTATTAATGTATCTGTAGTCTTAAAAGTAATTATAGGCAGGTTTTAAATAAAAAATGTCTGCCAAAATGGCCTCAAAAATGTCCGCCAAAGTATGAAAAATGTAGTTTTAACTGTTTTTTAATTGGACAATTGCATTTTATTTGCTTGTAAGTTGTATTTCAACTAATAGCATGTGTGTTATTAATGTATTTGTATTCTCAAAAGTATGTATAGGCAGGTTTTTAATCCAAAATGGCCGCCAAAATTGTCGCCAAATTGTGATAAATGTATTTTCAACTGTTTCAACGGCGCTAAATTGGACAATTGTATTTCATTTGCATGTAAATTGTAAGTTAACAAATAGTATGTTTTTATCTGTTTCAATGGTAAAATTGGACGATTGTATTTGATTTGCATGTAAGTTGTATTTCAACTTATTTTGACTCTTATAAACTTATTTTACAACTTGACTTTTCAATAATAGTATTCATAATTACAATAAAATACCTTTAGCCATGACAGATGATGTAACTGTATGAGGGGGAGACCTGTAAAGTGCGAAGTGGCCTAAAGCTGTGTTAGGTTTATCTTTATACTTTATACATAATACAGCAAGGACGTCTTGTATGACTACTAGAAAATCGAGAAAGATGTAATTTTCAATAATTGTATACGAATATTCTGATACTTATTTGTTATCCGGATACTAACATATTCGGATATCCGGATATGCATTGACATCCCTAATTTAAATACATAACACAATGAAGCATTTTTTTTTAAACAATGCCTTGACTAGATTCGCACATATCAAATAATATTTTTATCCATATATAGTACTGTTAATGCTTTGTATCATTGTACAACAGTAACTATATTTTCCTCCTTCACTTCTGTTCCCTGACTAAATTGTCTACAATGATGATGATGGAGGGTACTAGCAGTAACCGGACGATAATCAATATCTGGGCAACTGTAGCAACTGTAACACCAACCAATCATAACAACATGTTTGCTCGCTGCCTATGCACTTACAGGATGTGACACCTTAGCGAGACTGACCGGTATAAGCAATTAGAATCAATTAGAAAAGGGTACAGAAATTAAACTTCTGGATGAAATTTGATTGTAACCTTGATGAAGTAGTAACTGAAGCCACCGCTTTCATCGTTTGGTGCTATGGAAAGGGGAGAAACAGTATGTCTGATCTACGCTACGGACTTTTGAATACGAACATTGGATGAAAAGCAATGAGCAAGATGCCAAAACCTCAGATACTCCCACCGTTTTCAGAGTCATTTTGTGAAAATGCCATGCGGAACCACTTTCAGACATGGTTATGGAGGTTGTCACTTGATCCCGATCCACCAAACTATGATGTTGAGCTGTTTGGGTGGAAATAAGACATGCCATAAAAGGCACTCGATCCTCTAACAGTATAATACAACAAAACACAAACTCCACCATGCATCATAAAGCTTGTCAGCTGTAGCTGTACATATAAAACCCTGTGTGTTACAAATAGATGTCGGTGCAACAATGCAAATCTGGCATACACATTTGTGTCAATGTAATGAAACCTGTAATTGAGAAAACAGGTGTACATAAGAGGCATTGAATGATGACAATGATGATTGCAAATCTGGAAGTGACACAAAAAGTTTAACATAATAGTTCCCAACACACAAATTTATACTATTACCTGTTTATAAATAGAAAATGTATAGTTAATATTGTATAATGATTCAAAACATTAACAGTATTATAAAACGAAAGATATGATTTGAGAATATGTGCAAATTTAGTCAATAATTATATACATTGTTTTAAAAAATAAAAGGCTTCATTATCTTGTACTGTATTCAAATTACACCATTTTACATGTCTACAAGTATATTCTTGTAATTTTGAATACTATAATTGGAAAGTTAAGTTGCAAAATAAGTTTATAATAGTCACAATAAGTTAAAATACAACTTACATGCAAATAAAATACAATTGTTCAAGTAATCACCATTGAAACAGTTAAAAATAATTTTTTCATACTTTGATGGCCATTTTGGAAGCCATTGTGGATTAAAAACCTGCCTATAAATACTTGCAAGAATACAAATACATTGATAACACGCATAACATTAGTAAAAATACAACTTAACTGCAAATAAAGTACAATTGTCCAATTTATCACCGTTGAAACAATTGAAACATACATTCATCATACTTCGATGGCCATTTTGGCAGCCATTTTGAATTTGAAACCTGCCTATAAATACTTTTAAGAATACAAATACATTAATAACATTCATACAATTAGTTAAAAATACAAATTACATGCAAATAAAATAAAATTCTTCAATTTATCACTGTTAAAAACAGTCAAAAATACATTTTTCATACTTTGGCGGCCACTTTGGAGGCCATTTTGGATTTAAAACCTGCCTATAAATACATTTAAGAATACAAATACATTATAAACACACATACTATTAGTTAAAATACAACTTACATGCAAATAAAATACAATTTGTCAATTAATCACCGTTAAAACAATTAAAAAATACATTTGTTATAATTGGTGGCCATTTTGGAGGCCATTTTAATGGCCATTTTGGATTTAAAACCTGCATATCAAAATGTTTGAGAATACAAATACATAAAAAAGACACAAACTATCAATGTGCATGGTTTGGAGTATGGGAAATAACTATTAAGATTATATACAAACCCATAGATCGATTTATAATTGTAGGTGGCTATCTTGGTGGCCATCTTGGATTATTAAAAAAAATGCCCAAGGGTGACAAAGTGTCATACAACAGATTCTAAGAGAGGAGATCTTCCTGAACATTTTGATACCAAAACATGTTGTGTGTAAGTTAGGTTATGCATATGTACATCACTGGCTGGCATCTGGACTATAAGCAACACTGGTACCCATTTAGTGCAAGCGCATAAGTATTTTTTCTCGCGTCTAAGTCTGTTCATTACTCTTACGTCGAAAGAATGGGTTGGAAAATAAGGGCCCTGATGTATTTGTCACTCATAAGAAATTAAACAAAGGACAATAATTCTTATGAAAGAGGGTTATGGTTCTTAAGACTTAAATGTCACACTGTCTTTACAACTATTTAAAAATCCAGGTGGAAAGATGGATTCTGGTCACATTATGCCTACTTTCAAGGGCAAAACATACAGAATACAAAGTCACTTTAAGTAACAAAAAAGGCTTGGAAACAAGAGTTGTCAGAGGACAGCGCGCTTGACTTTTCCAAGTACTTCAGTTGTTACATAATTTGGCATGTTTGTTTGTTTTGTTTGTTTGTTTGGATTTTTCGCAGTATTCAACAGTATTACAGTCATATAAAGGCGGTCAGTTAACCTACTCACACTTTTCCTGGGTAAGCTTGTTTACCAGTAGTGAGTGCACATACTTATGTCAGTAACTGACAACTGCCCTACTTGAATCAGAGGTAGGGGGAGAATGGCCGTAGAAATAATTTCATGACCAATCCCCACACAAGTTATGTGGCTGGGCTGGGAATCGAACTCGCGATCCTCGGATTTGTAGTCCAGCGCTTTACCAACTGAGCTAGCCGGCCCGGTTTAAATTAATTTGGCATGTGGAAGGGGCATTAATTAGCTGAAATAGAAAGCTGAGTTATGGCAATTATTTCATCAATTTATTCCAAGTTTCAAGTGAATAACTTATGTAGTTGATAAATTATAAGACTTTGGAACAAAAACTTTAACCCCAAAATATCTGTGAAAAGTGGGCATACCTCTGTCAAAATTCAAAATAGAGTTATGTGGACTGTTGCACCTGATGCTTGAGTTGATAACAAAGATGTATTTCAAGTTTCAATTGAATACCTTATGTAGTTTAGAAATATAAGACTTATGAATAAAAATGAAAATCTGTGAAAAGGGGGCATAACTCTATCAAAATACAAAAAAGGCTTTGTTGGATTGCGGCACCTGATGCTATAGTTGATGGCAATGGTATATTCCAAGTTTTAAGTGAATAACCACCAAGTTTTGAAGTTATAAAACTTTTCAAAATCTATGTGAAAAGGGACACAACATTGTCAAAATACAAAACAGACTTATGGGGAATATTGCACTTGGTGTTAAAATTGATGACAAAGGTACATTTCAAATTTCAATTGAATAACCTTTTAAGTTTTGAAGTGACAAGACTTTTGAATATAAACTTTAACCAGAAAATCTATGTGAAAAGGGGCATAACTCTGTCAAAATACAAAACAGAGTTATGTGGAATGTTGCCCCTGATACTGGAGTTGATGACAAAGGTATACTCCAAGTTTCAAGTATATAACTTATGTAGTTTTGAAGTTACAAGACTTTTGAATATAAACTTGAACTAAGTTCAGACGCGGATGCCGACACTGGGGCGATTAGGAAAGCTCACCTATACTTCGAATAAATAAACTAAGAAGGGGCAAGTAATTCCAGGTTTCTAGATTTTGTGCTAAGCTGTTAAACCTTTCTTTGTTCAACACTTCATGTCATCAGACTGTACACAAACAATAAAGCAATCTATGTTTTTTTGTTATTGAATATTCTACATGTCAGATTGCTGTAGATTTATCAAGGTTTGCATACTACATGCAAGTACTTGGCAATTAGTGAAACAAAACTTCGGCATACAAGGCAAGCAAAGACTTTTGGCAGATATAAATAGATTTGAGCCGTGTCGTGGGAAAACCGGACTTAATTCATGTGTGTAAAGTGTCATCCCGGATTAGCCTGTGCAGTCCGCACAGGCTAATTCAGAACGGCACTTTCCGCCTTCAGTGGATTTATATTTAAAAGAGACTTCCTTGAAACAGATACCATAAAAGTGGAAAGTGCCGTCCTGGATTAGCCTGTGCGGACTGCACAAGCTAATCCAGGACGACACTTTACGCACATGCATTAAGAACGGTTTTCTCACGACGCGCCACATTTATATTAGCAGTGTTAATTTCTTTAATTCTGACGTCCAGTCAACAGCATGGGATTCTTGTAATTACTGTACAGGTGAATTGTAATCTTGTAATTACTGTACAGGTGAAATGTAATCTTGTAATTAAAAACTGTACAGGTGAATTGTAATCTTGTAATTACTGTACAGGTGAATTGTAATCTTTTAATACACCTGCAACATTTTGAATGCAAATTATCCAACACTAACAAGTCTTACTTAAAGGCATTAACAAGGTGTTACAAGTGAAACTAAACATTCAAAGTTTAATTTAAAAATAATAAACACATAAAATAAAGCATCATAAGCAAAAAAACTTCTTAACATATCCATAAAATAAGTGGTATTTGAACAGTGTAGTTTTCTTCGTTTGAGTTTACGAATTAGAAGAAAATTAATTTCCCTTAATGCAATGTAATGAATGCTAGGTGGCGTTGTAAGTCAGCACGAGGAAATTGTGAAGGTTTGGCGGTATTCAGTAATTCAGCTTTGGACAGTCGAACTGTGCAGACAAAGTTTAAACTTTGCAAAGCTTTTGCATTCCTTTTTTTTGTTGTTTTAAAGTAGAATGAATGTCATTCTTCAATCATTAACAAATAAGTATCGAACAGTTGAACGGGAATTGTGTATTTGTATCTTTGCATTGTGTTTATTGATTTTGAATGTATGTTGTGTACATGTAAACTTAATGTACATGTATGAATTGTGATCATTTTGATTTCAGAAATGTATGTGTTACTAAGTACATGTAATATTATCAGACTTATGTGCAGTGTATATGTTTTCAGTAGACTGTCCAGATGCTTTACCAAATACAGAAAATGTATTTTCAAAAAGTCTTGTGTTTATTTGTTTATGTGTGGTATGTAAGAATATACATAATATTTTCCCTCACATGAAATTTAAGTAAGAGCAAGATGTCTGTCTGTATAAAGTGAATGAAGGGGTATTTAAGGAAGTGTTAAATTCAGTTTTGTGTATACATTTAAAACACACGGAAACTAGCCAAAGTATTGCAGTTTGAAACAAGATTCAGTGTTTGATAAACAAATATTCCCTAGTTTGGTGCTGGATAGCCCATTTCTTAGTCCAAATTAGGTCAAAGTCAAGGTCAAATTGAGGTTGGATGATATGGGTGAATTGGGAACGGTCATAAGTTACAACTGTGTAAATATCCAGGTGTTGTAGTAAGAGGTGTTGGTGCTAGACGAAACGGTAAAACCTAGTTAACCAAGAAATGGAACTTTTGAATTATTATAAGTCCAAATTAGGTCAAGGTCAAAGTGGGGTTGGGTGATATGGATGGATTGGGGATGGTCATAAGAAACAACTGTGTAAGTATCCAAGTGTTAAAGCAAGCGGTATTGGTGCTAGACGAAACGGTAAAATCTAGAAACAGCCCATTTGAATTATTCTAAGTCAAATTAGGTCAAGGTCAAAGTGAGGTTGGATGATATGGTTGGATAGGGAACGGTCATAAGCAACAACTGTGTAAGTATCCAAGTGTTGTAGTAAGTGTGTTGGTGCAAGATGAAACGGTAAAATCTATTTAACCTTGTCACGGATGGACGAAAGGACGGACAGGACAATCACTATATATATGCCTCCCGCATCAAGATGCCGGGGTCGTATAAATGCCAAAATGGACCACTATTTTGGGTCACTATGACTTGTACAGGTCTTAATGGCAGAGCACCTGTTTAAAAACGTCTGAAGACTGTTATCCATTAAAGAAACAACTTGGCTTGAATAACATAGTCATGGTGCTTCAGAAATTCTTTGGCTCTTCACACACTACTGCAGCTAATTCCAAAAAGACATTTGTTGGGCAAAGAAAGTAATTCAACATGAGTCATCATGACTGCAATTAGCAGGCTAGTGGGGAGCAAAAGCTGTTGACATAGTCTGACATTAAACTACCTCCCTGGAAGCCATTACTGCCATATAGACGTTTCCACGGTAAATTGTGGACTGGGCTTGCTCAGATTCTCACTTAAAAATAGGCGAGCTTGTAACATTTTCTTGTTCTCAAGTCGTAATACAGTAGAACCTATCTAAACCGAATGGTGTTGGGACCGTGTCGATCGTTCTGTTTTCAGAGGTGTTCGGTTTACCAAGGTTTTTCTTAAATATTACTTCTCTTAAAAAATTTACTTTCTATTTTATATGTTAAATCGAGTATATAATAAGACACTAACATGTTGATGTTTACAATTTTATTATTGTTTATTATTTTTATTATTTCCTAGTTAAAAATAAGTATTTTGTACATAAAACGCCACTTTAATTACCAATCAAACAATTTCACGTATTGAAATAACAACTTATTTACATAAAACAGTGCCCAAATTATCAATGTTGTAGAGATTTTATAGTCATGTACAGTGTTCATTCTGGGCGGGATTCCCGCAAAAGAAAAATAAATGGGCGCAACAAAAATACTGTCCATGCGCCATTTGGGCGCATGATAAAATATAACAGGCGCATAGAAAATTCCATCTGAAGGCAATTTTTTTCGAATGAAAATCATCGTAAATCGAATTGCAAACTGTAAACATCGCATAACCTGTTTGTTAGTGGAAATTAACTGTTGCCAGGCTACCGCGCGCACACTGTTTTATAACTAGCGATTTCATTGGCATGTAAGGTCACGCGCCATTAGACCTTGCTTATATCATCACAAATTGATTACAGTGCTGTCTGAAATTTAAGTTGATTTTAATAAGAAAATAAAGATGTCAAAACGGAAAGCAGATACAGAGAGCATCGAGGGAAAAACTCTTGAATTTTCCACCAAAATTCTTAGGCAAAATGAGAACATCGTTGAAAATGAGGGCGAGAAAACATCCGTTGATTAACTGTACCCGTACTTCATCTGCAAGTTAAGTTGAAAAAACCCCCTGATAAATGGTCCAAAAACGCTGACGGTCACACATTTCAGAAAGGTTGGTTAGAGAAATTATTGTAGTTATTTTACAATGAAAAGAGTGATTTGATGTTTTTTGACATTTGTAAAAAACATTAAAACAAGAGGGCCATGATGGCCCTAGGGCGCTCACCTGAGTTAAAGGCATCATAGTGGCTAATAACAAAATGGCACTAAATGCCTTACCTGAGTATAAAGACCTGGGCCTTTCGAGTGTCAGATGTTTTTTTAGTTTACATAAACCATGTGACCCACAGGGCATGGCCACCTTGTACCCTAGGGGCATAATTTGAACAATATTTGTAGTGGACCACTTTTCAATGTTACATACCCAATATGATTCCACTGGGCCTTGCGGTTTAAGAGGAGATTTTTCAAGTCATTTTGCTATTTAAAAGTATATAAACCATATGACCCCACGGGGTGGCCAATTTTTACCCCAAGGACATCATTTGAACACTCTTTGTAGAGGACCACTCCACAATGTTTCACGCAAAACATAAAATCTCTGGGCCTTACGGTTTCAACAAGGAAGATTATTAAGGCCCACTTGCGATATAAGTCTATATAAATCATGTGACGCCCCGTGTCATGGCCACTTTTTACCCCAGGGGCATAATTTGAACTATCTTTGTAGAGGACCACTATACAATGTTACATATCAAATATGAAAACACTGCGGTTTCAGGTGATTTTAAAGTCATTTGGCTATTTAAGTCTATATAAACAATGTGACTCCAGGGCAGGCCCAGTTTTGACCCCTGGGACATCATTTGAACAATCCTTGCAGAGGACCACTATAAACTGTCACATACCAAATATGAAACCTCTGGGCCTTGCAGTTTCAGAGGAGAATATTTTTAAAGCCATTTTGCTATTTAAGTCTATATAAACCATGTGACCCCTGGGGTGTGCCCAGTTTTTACCCCAGGGGCATCATTTGAACAATCTTTATAGAGGACCACTATACAATGTTTCCAACCAAATATGAAACCTCTGGGCCTTGTGGTTTCAGAGAAGTTTTTTAAAGTCATTTTTCTATTTACGTTTATATTAATCATGTGAGCCCCGGGGTGTGGACAGTTTTGACCCCAGGGGCATCAATTGAACAATCTTTGTTGAGGACCACTATACAATGTTACATACCAAATATGAAACCTCTGGGCCTTGGGGTATCAGAGGAGAAGATTTTAAAAGTCATTTTACTATTCAAGTCGATATAAACCATGTGACACTCTGGATGTGGCCAGTTTTGACCCCAAAAACAGTTTTGACCCCAGAGCATAATTTGAACAATCTTCGTAGAGGACCACTATTCAATATTACATACCCAGGCCTTTCCCCAGGATTTTGCTAAGGCACAGGGGCAAATAACCGCAGTTGGGGGTGGGGGTGGGAGGGGTACACCCTTCTACGTTAGATTTTTAAAACTTTTTATGTGTACTAAATCAAAATCTACAGTACTTCAGAGCTAACAGAAGAACAACAATAAACAGCCTTTTGATATAGTTTTTTTTCCTCTCTTTTGTTTCCCAATGACATAACATAATCATAAAATTCACACACTATAAAATTATCACGGAAACAACAACATAAGTGGCAAAAGTAATGTAATCTGGAAATAGATAATGACACGGTTTACCTAAATGTATACCTCTTTCAATGAAGCTATTGGCATATTATCACAAAATTATCAGAAATGACTTAAAACAAAGCTTTATTTTATACTTCATTTCATGTCTGAAATGTTCAGGTCTTCCACTATTCAACGCTTATATCCAACACAAACATTTCATTTTAGTGCAAGCCCTATACACAAATTTAGAAAGTTGTCCTTTATGGTTTCTGCTGGTGCAACATGTCCACCCACACAGGCATAGTGTTCATGTCCAATATCTGGTACCAAAAAGTTGTTCTTCTGAGAAGAGGTCCTTGGGTGGCTGCTGCCAACAAGCATTAAGAACTTTGTTGGAGAGACATGATCTGTGTGTAGTTTTTTGTGTGCTGCACACAATTAATTAAAATGTACAAATGAAAGATTTAAAGTAGATGACTAAACTCTATGCTATGTGTTTCTGTACATGCTGGTGAAACAGACTGCAGTGTCAGAGTCACAGACTCGATTGCTGCATCATTTTGCCATACAAGAAATTGTGCAGTTCCACCTAAGTTAGACTAGATATAGATCTAATGCTATCATTTCATATTTGGCATTTTATTATTAAATTAGAAATATACACTTCCCTAGTCTTATTCATGAGACGTGCTGCGAATTTAGTGTTACTTTTTATATAGTGCTAAATTTGATGGAACGTCTCATCGCCGAACGACCATTTATGTGGTGGAAACCTAAAAGTTTAAATTTTCTTTAATTTCCATTATTTGCAACAATAGAGTTATCTTTCAAAGTTTTATACTTTAACAACACCTAAACTGATTAACATGAGCCAAAATTATCCTAATACAAGCATTTAAATCCAATTTAAACTTGTGTATAAATCTATCACATGTATGTAGAAATTCCCAAAATTGCAGCATCATTTAGCACTCAAACCAATCAGAGTGAGGCTATCCTGATACTGACCAATAGAATGACATAACACTTCTACAGCGTAGCAGAATATCGATTTAATTTTACACAGTGGAGGACAGCAAGATTATTTAAAAATGCAATAGTGTGTAGGTTTAAAGGGACTTGTTCACAGTTTGGCAAAATGACAATTTTCACAAAAATTGTCATAGATTCAAAAAAGAATGTATGCATTATATTCACACAAGCAAAATAACACTCCTGACTAAGAAAAATGTTAAAAAGATATGTTCGTTTATTTATAATCATCAATCGAAATTGGAAACATAATAAAGCGTTTGTAACGCTTTTCATAGATAATTTAGCAAAAACGTGTATTACCGACATAGCGTTTAAACTGCCATCCAAAACCAAAAGCCTGCGTGGTGTAGTGGTAGCGCGTTAGATTTTGCTTCTAGGGGTCCTGGGTTCGAACCCCAGGGCAGGCACATTTATTATTTTTATCTTTTTCCTTGTTATTATAATTATTTAAAACTATTCCAGATATGACAGTTTTGTAAGTAAATTCATTTAATGACATTTTTCAAAAATACGAAAATCTGTGAACAAGTCCCTTTAAATAGCTCAGGCATGCAAAATGTAAGTGTTTTCATATAAATATTTATGGAACATTAATTAGGAATGGATTATCTGTCCAGGTATGTAACTTTTATTGCAACCGTTCACAATAACTATCTAATTTCTGGACGTGAAAGTAGCGATCAAATTCCTGTCGGAACAATATAGACAAAGAAAGAAAACTTTCCACCACAGAAATGGTCGTTCCCCGGTACAGCCCGTCAGCAAACATTGCCCATATAAAATGTAGCTCAATGTTTGCATAGGGCTTACAAGTACAGCTAACACTTCGCCTGTAAACAAATTCAATGTAGTAGATCTAAAGTGAAAATGTATGATATAAGACGGTCTTATATACTAAGACTGATTGACAACATTTCTTACACATTGCCTAAACATTACATCCAGCTAATTTACTTACACAACAACATGATTGACCATGCTGGTGAATAATATATTCGATGCATTTCAATGGTCATCTCCAACAATTCTCTAAAGCACTCTCACAACATTGTGTAACTGGCTAGCTGGTTTCATAAGATCTAAAAAAAGCACACTGTATACCACGGCCACCAAACGCTCATGCGTGCCACCAGCTGGTGGCTCGAAGAAATCTCGCATGAGCGCTTCCGCTTTCGTTTTAAAAACGTCAAAGTTACATACTTTTTTCTTACCCATGGTCAGTAGCAAACGAAGCGAAAACAAAGAAAAATCACGCTTCTTGTTTTGTTTTCGTAAATAACAAATACTCATATGCAACATATAACATCTGTAGGTGCTAAACCACGTATATACATCAGTTTTCAAGTAATTAATAACATCATAACAAAGATATGACTGAAAATCACTGGTGGCACGCATGAGGAGCTGGTGCCTCGCAGGAGCGATCCTTTAGCCACAGAGCATAATTAAGATAAAACGGCATCCAATTGGTAGCATTTATTTTTTAGATAAACTGAAACTTTCAAGGAATGAAAGTAACATACATGCGGTCTTCCAATATGAAAGTATATAAATGACCAAAACGAGACGAGTATATATAGGCATGTTCAAACAATGTGTTATAATGAGATGATAATTGGCACCGCGTCAATTAACAAAACGACATTCAAAGTTATTGGTACAATGGAGTCTTGGTCCTTGATGTGGCTTCAAACTGCTAATTAGCTCATCTCAAACATGATGGCAAAAGCAACAGCTACATGTAGGTGCGAAAAAGGCTTCTTTGCGCCCTGGACGTCTAAAAAGAGAAGCAAACATATGTCAGTAAAAAAAATGCATCAGGTGTGAAATACACAAAAATGGGGGCTATGAAAATTAGTCACACCTATTGTAGGTACTGCTATAAACATTGTTAAATGTTTTACTTCAAATAACACGTTTGAACTTGACCTAAATACTAATTCGGAGCAAAGAACACGTGTACGCTGTAGCGAACGCCTAGTAACAAAGTTATTTTTAGCCGTCGGTGTCGAAAATCGATAATAATTTTTACGTGACATAAATTTACCAAATAATACACTTATAACAATTAGATTATTGTGAACCGGTGCCAAATGCTATATATTTTTTCATAACACAAAATTTTACCACAGAAAATATTGATATCACAACAACTGCAACAATATAAAAATGTAAATTTTATGTATCACTTGAGAATGTCGCAAAAACGGGTTTTAAATCGAATTACGGCAAGTTTTACGTACACTGTACTTTGAAAACAACAACACAGTAAAAGTAATTGTTTCGGAATATACATGTACATGTAATTGAATTATTTAACAAGATGATACGCGGGATGCCTCGGCATCATGCTGCGGATTTCCTCGGCGAACAGACGCGGATTGCCGCGGCGAACAGACGCGGATTGCCGCGGCAAACAGACGCGGATTGTCTCGGCGAATAGACGCGGATTTCATCGGCGAACAAACGCGGCTACGATGGTAGACTCCGCGTCGACTCGCTGCCTTTGAACGCCGCGGATCGCGGAATTTGTTGGTTTCGCGTGAGCTGTACTGTACAAGAAAAAAGTATGTAACTTTTTAAAAACCGAGAATTGTTGGACTCTACGTCGTATATATGATCATAATTCATATTAAGGTCGAACGACTGTCTCAGATTTTTGATTAACTTTTGCTAAAATTAAATAATTATGAAAAAAACACAAACTTACCTCGCCGTTGACGTTTTTAAAACGAAAGCGGAAGCGCTCATGCGAGATTTCTTCGAGCCACCAGCTGGTGGCACGCATGAGCGTTTGGTGGCCGTGTATACACCTGGATGGAATGTGGTCTGCTGTATGAATTTTTGAGTGTTACAGGCTGATTGAAATTACAGTGCTGCAGTATAAACAATGTAGCCAGTTTTGACCCCAGGGGCATAATTTGAACAATCTTTGTAGAGGACCACTATACAATGTTACATACCAAATATGAAACCTCTGGGCCTTGCGGTTCCAGAGAAGAAGATTTTTAAAGTGTTTTTGCTATACAATTCTATATAAACCATGTGACCCCCGGGGCGTGGCCATTTTTGACCCCAGGGGCATAGTTTGAACAATCTTTGTAGAGGACCACTATAGGATGTTACATACCAAATATGAAACCTCTGGGCCCTGCGGTTTCAGAGACGATTTTTAAAGTTTACACTTTTTAAATCTATTCTTAGCTCTGGTGACCTACATACGCAGGGGACCGTAACGATTTGAACCACTTTGAAAGAGGGTCACCAAATGATCATTCCTGTGAAGTTTTGTGAAAATCTGCCAGTGGTTTAGGAGGAGATGTTGTTTGAATGAAAATTTAACGATGCACGCACGCACGACGGACAACGGGCGATCACAAAAGCTCACCATGAGCACTTTGTGCTCAGGTGAGCTAAAAATCGGGACCGACACAGCCATTCGGTTTTCACAGGTTTCACTGTATAAGAATTTAGGCTTCCTGGCCAAACTGCTAATTTTGATGACAGTTTAAAGAGGTCTGAATGACATAATCTGTACAAGACCGTGCATATTTCATTATTTGGGTGTTATATTATGTATATTATGCTCCACGTATTGTTACAGGGGTCAACCATAGAGCATTCATAATGTACGTAAATGGAATCTACAAATACTGCATTGATTTCTGCGCTTGTGTGTGAAAAACAACACACATTGGAAAATCTCATTTTAGTAACATGTACATCTCCCGTTATTTCTGTATTAAAATTGGGAAAAAAGGCTCCAATTAGCTGTATAGGTAATTTTCTCCTTTGCACAAAGAAGAAATACACTACAAGTATGGAATACTCGCTAAAAGTGCACCCCCCCCCCCCCCCCGTCAAAAAATAAATAAACAATTTCAAAATTGTCATAAATTTATTTTCTATGTACGAGTCCTTAAAATCTGTGGTGTAAATACAACATAACAAATTTTTTTATTTTGCGATGTTAAAACAAAACACATCATTGACTCTGATGTTGCTTCCTGGTTTTTTTAAATGCACTAATTTTTTTTATTTGTGTGTGTTTTATTTTTTCATGCCATATATACTTTTCGTATTTTATGTATTACAAAATTAATACTGTCTTATACACCTCACTGTGCATTATGTATTTATATATGAAGATTTTCTTTTGCCAAGATCTATATTGCTGATTATGTAAATAAACCATATGTTAAACAATCGCAAATATGGCTTGCACATTAATGGGAAAATACTGCAATAAATGTGAACAAGAGGGCCACGATGGCCCTAGGTCACTCACCTGAGGTTAAGGCATAATAATGGCTTATAACAAGAGGGTGTAATGAATTATGTTCCATGCCAAATATGAAACCTCTGGGCCATGCGGTTTCAGACAAGAAGATTTTTAAAGCCCACTTTCCATATAAGTCTATAGAAACCATGTGGCATGGCCAGTTTTGACCCCAGGGGAATTAACTGAGCAATCTTGGTAAAGGACAACTATACAATGTTACATACCAAATATGAAACCTCTGGGCCTTGCTGTTTCAGAGAAGATTTTAAAAGTCACTTTGATATTTAAGTCTATATAAACCATTGTGACCCCCGGGGCGTGGCCAGTTTTGACCCCAGGGGCATCATTTGAACAATCTTTGTTGAGAACCACTATACCATGTTACATACCAAATATGAAACCACTGGCCCTTAGGGTTTCAGAGGAGAAGATTTTTTTAGTTATATTAATATTTAAGTCTATAGAAACCATGTGACCCCAGGGCGTGGCCACTTCTGACCCCATGGGCATGATTTGAACAAACTTTGTAGAGAGGGTAGAGACCCCCAATAGGATGTTACATACCAAATAGAAAACCACTAGGCGATGTGGTTTCAGAGGAGTAGATTTTTAAAGTCCTTTTGCTATTTAAGTCTATATTAATCATGTGACGCCCCCCGTGGCCATTTTTGACCCCAGGGGAATAATTTGAACACTCTTTGTAGAGGACCACTAGACGATGTCACATATCAAATATGAAAGTTCTGAGCTATGCAGTTTCAGAGAAGATTTTTAAAGTATTCACTTTTTAAATCTATTTTTAGCTCTGGTGACCTACATATGCAGCGCAACGAAAACGATTTGAACAACTTTGAACGAGGGTTAAACAAGGATCATTCCTGTTAAGTTTCATGAAAATCTGCCAAGCGGTTTAGGAGGAGATGTTGATTGAATGAACTGTTGACGCACGACGGACGACGCACGCCAGACAAAGGCGACCACAAAAGCTCACAATGAGCACCATGAGTATTATTCTTCGAAATAACCCACTTGCACAGAGCCTGGAACAAATAAACATCGATTCGGGCAAGTTACAACTTCGTCCTGTCTGACCGAAAGGGCATGTACATGAAGGATGCAAAAATATGAAATAAAAAGATTCATCTACCAACAATACAACAATGTCCAGAATTGTTTCTCTATATATAACACAGTCACCTAATTTTCTTTCAATATGTCTACATGAACATCATCACTATCATTTGAACTGATTTGGTATCTTTAGATTTAAATTCCTAATTTTCTGACAATTTCAGGTGGATTCAGGTGAGATGAAATTGTATGGCTAATGCTTGAATGGGCCATACTTCCAAAAGCACCCCCTGTACA
Source organism: Congeria kusceri (assembly GCA_027627225.1). Classification (NCBI taxonomy): domain Eukaryota; kingdom Metazoa; phylum Mollusca; class Bivalvia; order Myida; family Dreissenidae; genus Congeria; species Congeria kusceri. The sequence goes on from CM051027.1 coordinate 67,345,739, forward strand.
TCGGTAGACCAATTTGCAGATGATAAATCAAATTTCAGAGAAAACATGTCCGACAACTTACTTATTACCATAATTTATTTACAAAAACTCATATCTTCAAGGTAAGTTTCAACATTTAAAATATCGCACAAGATACAGTGATATTTTGTACGTATAATGCGATGTTACAATCGTTTCCCAATGGCAATTATTTGGCCAAATTAGTATGAATTTGGTTAAGAATGTAGAAAAAATCAGCAAAGTTGGCAATATTTTATGTAAAAAAGTACTGATCAATTCGTGTTTTTGCAATTATTAATGTACGACCTAACGTATCAGCCATTCTTCTTTGTATATCTGCTTCATGCGTTGTTTAAATGCACCAAACACACGGTACATTGTTATTTTCGTGGGACAATATAATGTAAAATTGATAAAGCCCTAACTTTTAGGTGATAAAGTCCAAACTATTTTTTTAAACTGAATGGATAATAACCAAACTTGTACAAGAGTGCTTTGTGTAAATGCATTGAATGTATGCATTTAAACCATTTTGAGCGAGATTTTAATATTGTTGACCACAAAAGTTCACTAAAGCATAGTGCAGCAATTTTATGAAGGTAAACATTGTTAAGGTTCTTACCACAGTAATACTTTACTACTGAAGAAATTTTCAACTCGTGGAAGTTTGCAGTTTGGCCAAGCGAACCCAAATTCTTATATTTTTACTTCAAAGCAAGAAAATGTTACAAGCCTGCCTATATTTATAAATAAGCCCAGTCCAACCCACACAAGTTCAGGGCTTACAGGCTTTTGCTAATTTTGACCACTGGTTTTAGCATTAATCTGGTATTAATAATTTTATTATGCCCCTGAAGGAAGGCATATAGTAGTCGCACCGTCCGTCTGTGGGTGGGTCCGTCAATCCAGACTTTGTTTCCGCTCTGTAACTTTTTAATGCCTGGATGGATTTTAATATAACTTCAGATTATTATTCCACATGACCAGACGATGTGTCGCGTGCAACTCCCATACTTGTTGGTTAAAGGTCGGAGGTCACAATTCAAGGTCAAAGGTAATGAATTTTCGTTTCCGCTCCATAACTTCTAAATGCCGCGATGGATTTCAATATAACTTCAGATTATTATTCCCCATGACCAGGCGATGTGTTGCGTACATCCCCATGCTCGTTGGTTAAAGGTCAAGGTCACAATTTAAGGTCAAAGGTCATGAATTAATTTTTTGTCAGGGCATCTTTTTACGGTAGGTCAGGTAAACCTGAAACAAACATATTTTTTTACGCCTAAGCACTTAGTAAAGGCTTTGATTTCTATCTTTAAAATAAGTGCATAATTGTTTATTACATTGTGTGTTTTAAACTTGTCTGATTTAACGATACTCTTATTGGGTAAATTGTACTAAATATTGGTATGATAAGACAGTCACAAAGACGCTAGTTTAGCCATTAAAACACACACAAGAAATTATCTTCAATAAGAACAATTTCTTGACCATGCACTTATTTGTAATCAATTTCATGTTGACAAGCATAATTATTAAAGATGTAATGTAAGGTTGCATAGAAGACTATGTTTGTTTCAAAAAAATGTATTGATCCATTTACTAATGACTGCTTTGTTGTCCAGTTAATTTGCATTATGTTGTATTGTAAATGTTTATTTATTAACTGTCCATAGGGAAATACATAACGTGTCTAAATTCTCAGTGTGGGAGCCATAATTTTCCCTTATTTCCTGTCCATAATGGCCTGTGTGAGGCATATACTCGCCACCTAACGAACATGGATATGATTTTATATACATATTTTACGTTCCAATTTGGATGCCAGCATAATGCTCCCTGGCATTTCGTTAAATTGCCTCCCAACAAATCCTTTTCTACAGTGCTAATTGGCCAAGTGTATTTGGTACTTATACATGTTGGTAGTTTCATGATTAACAGAAACATGATGTCTAGAAGTAGTAACTCAGTAATCATTTGCTCAGTAACAGTATGTACATGTACCAATCTAAATACGTCCGTAAATGATCGCTTTTTGATTCAGAGAATAAATTCCTTTTTGCTAGAAAATAGTGTTGTACCAATCTCATGGTCTAGTGCGGGCGCCCACCCCACCCACACTCGTGCATCTCAGTCACTAACTCAAATATGATTCCATACTCCAGTTTTCACAATTGCCTTCTCACCCCCTGTACGTCGGTAAACCAATTTGCGGAAGATAAATCAAATTTCAGAGAAAACATATCGTCCGCAATAGACAGGTAGGTAGATATTTTGATTTTTTCTGCGATTTTAGTCAGTATATATACAAAATGATTGTACGCATGTATAAAGTAATGTCCAACGCCATTATGTATTGAGTGTATTGCCAGAAATCTACAGTTTTCTAGGAAAAAATATATAAATTTTCTGGGGGAAATAAAAAATATTCAAAAAATGTACGTATTTATTTAATTTTGGGCATCTAAATCGACGGGCATTCAAACGTTTATTAGTTGATACCATAGTGGTTTCTGGGTTAAAATCAATTATATCTTGGAATGGTATGCTCATTTATAGATAAAGCCGAACTGTTTGAAGAAATTGTGTAAATAACGTCCAAACTCAAACTGGATAAAGCTCAAACTGCGCGATAAAATGATTATTTTTTGCTAAGAAAGGTTTGTTTCGTGCTATTTTTCATTACATATTTTCATTACATATTCATATTTTTATTATATGTAATAGAAGAAAAATATAGTTTATTCAAAAATTGTACCATGTAGCATATAAAAAACGAATAAGGCCAACATGGCCCATGATCGTCATGAATAACAATTATACAAATAGGAACAAATAATATTATCATGCTTAAAGAAAGAGAAATACATTATATATATCTGCGCGTACTATATAAAAGTATTGTGTACTGTATACTCGTGCGTTTGACAAAAACTATTTGTATCTAAGTAATACACAAAAGTAATCTGTACTGTATTATCATGCTTTACAAACATGATTTGGGTCATGTGGGGTCAAAAACTAGGTCAATTTGAAGAAACAGCTTGTTAACACTTTAGAAATCTTCATGAAACTTGGTCAGAACATTTGTCTTAATGATATTTTAGTAATAAATAAAAGTGATTTGTAATGTATTCTCATGCTTTACACAAATAATTTTTTATCGTAGTTATACATAACAGTGATCTGTACTGTATTCTCATGTTTTGCAAAAATAATTTAAATTAAAGTAATACGTGAAAGTTATCGGTACTGTATTCTCATGCTTTGCAAAAATTATATCTAAGTTAAACATTAAAGTAATATGCACAGTATTCATAAAAGTGATCTGTATTGCATGTAACTTAATAAAATAGCATTAATCATCATGTACTGACAGTATTTGTCATTTCAAAAGCTCTACATGCATAAACAGCTAGTAACTTAGGATTCTATGAGGAAAATAACTCTGTGGCTTTTAACATGCTACGGTGACGTTTATAATATACTGATATATGTACATGCATTGTATTTTTGTCTTGTTTGTTAGTAGATGTTACATTCAAAAGTGATATTTATCTTCGAGAACAGGGCAAACTGGGCAAACACTATATAACTAATATCGGTACTATTCCACCTTCCCTTCTCGATGTTAACCCATTTAAGGTAAAATTGAAGTTCAAAACAGAAGATACTTCTATAAAATAATGCCCTTGGATAGCCATTTATGGTCCTTTTACACCTTCGACAAAAGTGTCAGTAATTCTTTGCTTAAACACAGAAAAGAAACCATTGAGATTACCAACACCTTGTGCCAAGCAGACATGATAGAATCCCAATGAACTTAGATTACATTTCACTTGACTTGCCCAGTTGGTATTTAGGGGATTACTTTTAATATTGTCTAGAATAATTTTCTATATCATTTTAATGAATTTATGTTCTGGATCACAGATCACCTTAAACAAGTACTTTATCATATTCATTTTACTCTTAGTTAAAAAGTTAAGTATCCCTGTCTCCGATAATATAAAGTCATTATGAGTGCTGATTTTGACACCTATTTGTCCTTCACCATTTAATAACATATTTACAATTAAAATAAGCAAATGTATTGTTGTTTTATTGACATTACAAAGGCATTTGATTTCATTGTAAGGGTTATCTTTGGTACAGAATATACAGACTCGGTATTCGAGGACGACGTTTTACAGTTATAAAAGCAATATATACTCGTGTGTACACAAAAGTAAGACATCATAATAATATCGGAACTGCATTTGAGAGTCATTTAGGTCTAAGACAAGGCGAGTGTTTTGTTCCCGATTGTTTTTTCTTTGTATATCAATGACATGGAGGATATATTGTACTCAAAGGTGCAAGTGGTATTGATATAGGCATGTTAAAATGCTTCCTACTAATGTATGCGGACATTGAAGGGCAAATACGTCATCTGTTGTTCGCAATTTCGCTCGACATTCAGCTTGTGCTTCCAGCAAAAGATGGTAATTTTCAGCCCAGTTTGATTGTCTATTTTTAATCAAATTTGTAAACAATTTACCTATGACACTTAACATAGTTATCACTCTAAAATTAATTGGGTCATTTAAATCTCCTTTCTTATGTAAAGGTACAATAAGACATTCGGTCCATTTATCTGGAAAAAATCCAATACATAATATTGTGTTAAACAATTTAAGCAAATACGGAGGAAGTTCATCTCTGCCATTTATTATAAATTCTTTTAAGATCAGTTCTGGTCCCGCACCTTTTCCAGTTTTTATATTGGCAGTCCCTGTAAAACCCTTGCCAATATTTATATTAATTGCAAAACCCTTGACCAGGTGTATTGTTGTAGACTTCTGAATCATAATACGGCATAAAAAAATTATGTTTGTTTCAGGTTACATGCCCCAAAACAAGAGGGCCACGATGGCCCTAGGTTGCTCACCTGAGTTAAAGGCATCATAATGGCTTATAACCAGAGAGCGAAATGGCACTAAAGCACTAACCTGAGTATAAAGATCTGGGCCTTGCAGTTTCAGGACAAGATTTGTACAGTCTATATAAACCATGTGAATTCACAGGGCAAGGCCAGTTTCTACCCCAGGGGTATAATTTGAACAACATTTGTAGAGGACCACTATACAATATTACATAACAAATATGAAACCACTGGGCCTTGCGGTTTCATAGGAGAAGATTTTTAAATTCATTTTGCTATTTAAATCTACATGAACTATGTGACCCTCAGAGCGTGGCCATTTTTTTACAGTTTTGACCCTAGAGGCATTATTTGAAGAAACTTTGTACCACTTTGGACCACTATACAATGTTACACACCAATTACAAAAAACGTGGAAATTCCACGAAAACCAAATTTTTCAATCGAAAAGTCAGCCCAAATTTTTTTAGTCTATTTTTAGTAATGGTGACCTTGACCCCACCCACCCAATATGCAATCCCAAGCGAGGTCTTGATATAAGATATCTATGCATGGAGTTTCATTAAAATATCTCAATACGTTCTAAAGTTATTTAGCGGAAACTGTTTTTCTATTTTTAGTAACAGTGACCTTGACCCATACGTAATCCAAAGCGAGGTCTCCATATAAGGTATCTAAGTATGAAGTTCATTAAAATATCTCAATGTGTTCTCACGTTATTGAGCGTAAACCGTTTGTCTGTTTTTAATAACAGTGACCTTGACCCCACCCACCCCATAAGCAAACCCAAGCGAGGTCTCGATATAAGATATGTGTATTAAGTTTCATTAAAATATTGAAATGCGTTCTCAAGATATTGAGCGGATACTATTTTTCCAATTTAAGTAACAGTGACCTTGACCCCACCAACCCCATATGCAATCCCAAGCGAGGTCTCGATATAAGGTATCTATGCAAAAAATTCATTGAAATATCTCAATAAGTTTTCAAGTTATTGAGCAGAAACTGTTTTTCTATTTTTAGTAACAGTGACCTTGACCCCACCCACCCCATATGCAATCCCAAGCGAGATCTCGATATAAGGTATCTATGTATTAAGTTTCATTAAAATATCTCAATGCATTCTAAAGTTATTGAGCAGAAACCGTTTTTCTAATTTTAGCAACGACTTTGACCCCACCCACCTTATATGCAATCCCAATCAAGGTCTTGATATAAGGTATCTATGTATTAAGTTTCATTAAAATATCTCAATGCATTCCCAAGCTATTGAGCTGAAACTGTTTTTCTATTTTTAGTAACAGTGATCTTGACCTTGACCCCACCCTTCCCATTAGCAATCCCAAGCGAGGTCTCCCTATAAGGTATCTATGTATGAAGTTTCATTAAAATATCTCAATCCGTTCTCGAGTTAGAGAGCGGAAATAAAAAGTGCTACGCTATTTAAGTTTATACAAACCATGTGACCCCCGGGGTGTGGCCACTTTTGACCCCAGGGGCATCATTTGAACAATCTTTATAGAGGACCACTATACAATGTAACATACCAAATATGAAACCTCTAGGCCTTGCGGTTTCAGAGAAGATGTTTAAAGTCATTTTGCTATTTAAGTCTATATAAACAATGTGACCCCCCGGGGCGTGGCCAAATTTAACGCCAGGGGCATCATTTGAACAATCTTTGTAGAGGACCACCAGAGGATGCCACATACCAAATATGAAACCACTGGGCCTTGCGGTTTCAGAAAAGAAGATTTTTGAAGTAATTTTGCTATTTACTGTATATAAACCATGTGATCCCCGAGGCGTCACAGTTTTGACCCCAGGGGCATCATTTGAACAAACATTGTAGAGGACCACTAGAGAATGTCACATATCAAATATGAAAGCTCCAAGCCTTGTGGTTTCAGAGAAAAATTTTAAAGTTGTAAGTTTTTAAATCTATTTTTAGCACTTGTGACCTACATATGCAGCAGACTGGAACAATTTTAACAATTTTGAAAGAGGGTCACCCAAGGATCATTCCTGTGAAGTTTGGTGATGTTCACACCTTCTGTTGGTAATGAAGCTTACCATAAAGTTTCATTGAATTCCGACTAGTAGTTGATGTGAAATAGCCTGGACAAAAATTGTGCATTAAATGCTTATTTCAGAAATCTTCGAAGTCCCATAGCTCTCGGAAAAATCATTTAAGCAGACGTCCTGGTTCAGTGCACACCTCCTCTTGGTAATGAAGCTTCCCATGAAGTTTAATTGAATTCTGATCAGTAGTTGCTCAGAATTACTCCGGACAAGAAAATAGGACGGAAGGACTAACAGATGGACAAAGCGACCACTATATTACAGAATAAGTTTTTACAGTAAATAAGCATGATGATTGAATCTGGTGAGAAAATCACGAATAACAGTTTACCTTCACATATGAGATGCCCAGCACGTCTCCGTGAAGTGTGGCCGGTTGTTGGAGATGAACACTGCCAATGTCAGTTCAGGACCCTCTACCAGTGGTCGGTTGGAACCTTTTTCTTGCAGAATGTATGGACATCAAATTACTGTAGTTCGTATATTTGCTAAGGGGCGATGGGCATTGTTTCTCTCTGGTCAGACTTAATAGTACTTGTCACTGCGCAAAACACTGCGAACCACAATGCTTCTCTCGTATGCGCAATTACACAGCCAGCAATATACCAAAGACATCAGCATGGAATTACAAGCATTGTGGGCCAGTAATTATTCTTGGCATAACTAATATAATCTGCAGCTGGCAAACCACTGGAGTCGCTTAATTGGAGGTTTGAATGGTAGCTTTGTATCTCGTGTGGCTTCATCTTTATTAAATATCAGTCTTCACCTTCGAGCCGTATTATGTATTCATCACACCTTTGTATTGTAATGTTCATTTTGTAGTATCGACTTTTTCCTTGTTGTAGTATGTTGCCGACCTAACCATGTTGCACTAAGTACTACATGCTGTTGCACTGCCATAGATTTGCATCTGAACAAAAATCCAGTTTGAGGTAGTAACACTGCATTCTTCGCTGATTACAAGTAACTTTCGTAAGAAAGTAAGAACTTTCGGCATCACATACATTGTAAAACATACAATTTCTGCTTGGTTTAAAGGGCAGGTACTTTCAATTTCGTTGCTTTCTCACGTTCAAAAGTTTTACAAGCAACACCTGTTAAAACTGTTAATCGGTAGTTTTCCTCTTCATACGTTATGCAGTATAATGTTATTAGCATCAATTGGTACAAAAGCGTAGGGTTTATGATTACAATCTTCGTAAATAGGAAACAGGTAATTGGAGTTAATGTGGGTCAGAGTTCCAGTAGAAAGACATGGATTGGAAAAATGTTTGCAGACATTGTGTAACTGTAAACCAATAAGTAATAACTATATACATTATTTATCACAGCAGGCCAACCAGTTTTATGTATAATAACACATATACACTTCATACATGGTGCTAAACTCATCACACGATTGGTAAATTCAAACTAGTCAATGTGATTAGAAAGAAGATATATATATGCCCGTTTTCACTTGTTTAAAAATAGCATCCAAGTTGCCTAGTAACTCTCGTTCATTCGAACCTGAAATCTCGCCACAATAGCTTTCCATAAATTATTTCTCAGCAAATTTGTTTCGAGTCGGTATTTTTTAACTCATTATTCTGTTACAATTGTTTAATATTCCTCATAAATAGATAATGTCACATCATTTTAGAGGAGGACTTTTCATTGAATCTAGTTTCTGTCTCTTTTATGAATAATTCATACAAATGATTTGAGTGGCTGGTTTTCATTATACATCAGTTTCAATACTCAGGTTGTTCACACTTGATGGATTGTTGTTTTTGTTAGTATGATTCTCATTGGTTTTGTCCATTATATTATAACAGCTACCCCCTTCTCCCATTTCCAACACGTCAGAACCGCTGTCAGACAATAGGGAGTCCTTCTTTTGAGGATATTCTGGACACGACTGCACATGCTGATATGACTGCCGGTCGTCATACTCTGTTTCTCTGTGGTAAAAATAATTGAAGTTGGAAACAATAACAGGCACAGGCAAAGCGATTGTCAACACACCAGCAATGGCACATAGTGATCCTACCAGTTTTCCCCAGACCCCAATTGGACGCATATCACCATATCCCACGGTTGTCATTGTTACCACTGCCCACCAAAATGCATCTGGTATACTTTTGAAATGTGAGGCTTCTGCGTCGGCTTCGGCGAAGTACACTGCACTTGAGAACAGTATAACTCCAATGAATAAGAAAAATATGAGCAACCCAAGTTCACGCATACTGGCTTTCAGTGTTTGGCCAAGAATTTGCAGTCCTTTCGAATGTCTTGATAGTTTAAAAATTCGAAACACACGAACCAGCCTTATCACCCTCAGAATTGCTAGAGACATTGCCTGGTTGTTGCTTCGACTTTCATCTGCAATGACTGTCCCAAGGGTAATAAAATATGGAATGATCGCAACAATATCAATAACATTCATAATGTTTTTGAAGAAACCTAACTTTTCTGGGCATGATGCATACCTTACTAACAGTTCTGATGTAAACCAAATTATGCAGCAGGTTTCTATGATAAAGAATGGCTCGTTAAATTTCGGTATGTCGTCTTCTTCAACTGACCCAGTGCCATTCGCTGTTTCATTCACAACTCTGTAATGCTTGAATTGGGGCAAAGTTTCCAAGCAAAATATCACGATGGACAGTAAAATAATTAGCACTGAGAAAATGGCAATAATCCTGGCCGCAGTTGAGCTTTCTGGGTATTCAAACAAAAGCCAAACCCTTCTTTGAAATTCATTCTGTGGAAGAGGCTTTTCTTCTTCCTTAATAAATCCCTCATCCTCTCTGTATTTCTCTATGGCCGCTTGACCTAATTCATAAAACTTAATCTCTTCAGCAAACACATCCAATGGAACATTGACTGGTCTCCGCAAACGCCCACCACTTTGGTAATAGTACAAAATGGCATCGAAACAAGGTCTGTTTCTATCAAAAAAGTACTCATTTCGAAGCGGATCATAATAGCGATTTCTCTTGGTTGGGCATCCAAGAAGTGTCTCTGGAAACTGGTTTAGCGTCTTCAATTGAGTCTCAAACCGAAGGCCACTCACGTTGATCACAACTCGTTCACAGGTTTCATAGTCCACATTCTGCTGCCCCATTCCATCATTTGGATGTATATGGTCATCCTCAGTAATTTTTGGAAAAGACCTGCAATGTGGAATATTAGAACGATGTGAGCGTTGGTTTAATGGAATATAGTTCGAGTTAAGACCACCATTGCCTTGCTGGCCTTCGCAACTAACCATAGCAGCCTCCATTATTCAATCAGACAAAATATATCTGTCTAGAATTCAACTAGATCTAGCAGCTGCCATTGTTAATTAAATAACAGCAAACAATTTTGAGAAACTAATATAAATTAAAATCCACAAACAGCATGTATGTATATCCAAGCAGTTATTATCACAAAGCATAGCTCTTCATTCCAGTCTGCAGATACAAGTTACTGTTACGCTACATGAAAGCCAAACAATTAACACAATCGCCCATTACTTTGACATCTAACTGCACGAATGTTGTCTATTACTGAACCCACTACAACACGCCAACTGTATGTTGCTGCAGCAGGGTCGAATTGGTGACGTCATAGATCGAGAAAGCACACTGCTTTCCTTTAAATTGATAGGCCGAATACACAATATATAGCCTATTTATGAATGCGTACATCGGTTTCCGTATATTGGAAAACACTATTCCATTCTGATACACGTAACGACGTATAACCAGGCATACATTTCCAATGCATAAGCCTCAAGCGCGGTTTGTTAAACCATCGTAGGCATTTAAACTAAGCTCTATATTCCGAACGATACGAATAATTTAATTTCCATTCTCAATTTGCATGCAAAAAAAAATATCTGCTGTAATTTAAAACATAACTAGTTCAATTTAATTGTGCAACATAATCCCATGCAATATTACACGCATGCTGTTAATTATTTACACAGGCGCCAAGTTCTAAGTATTTTTGACGTTATTCCGCGTTGACACTTGCACGCGCGTTTTACGTTTAACCAATCTTCCAATGGATTTTATTCATGTTATCTTTAACGTATATAGGCATCACTTTTCTCAACAAATCATGCGCCTACAACGAAAATTCCACCCGTTAATGCGTTATACGTTTCTAAAAACCAGAGATCTATTAACAAACATGTTAATTGATAGATCTTTGCTTAAAACTGTATTCCAATAAGAGTCGTCTGCAATATTTTAATGACGTTATAAGCGTTTTCCAATTTTATATAAGCCAATTGTGTACATTTAATCTCTTCACTGCGGATTAACCCTTTACCTCGGTCATAGCGTTTCGCTCTAAATGTACACGCTAGATAGCATAGCGCGTGTAAACCGAAACTACATTCGCCTAGCTTGGAGGTAGTCAGCGTGTAAATAATCGATCCGCATGTACACAAAGCAAAACTGGAAAAAGTCGATAAAACACACGAGATAGAAAACTCTCCACAGTTCTCTTCTGAGTTTTAGTATCAACATGACTGCGTTTCTGCCTCCGAATTTACTGGCATTATTTGCGGCTCGGGATCCGATTCCATATTTACCTCCTACGGATAAACTTGGCCACGAAAAGAAGAGGCACGGATATGGCGGGGTGGCAATTTTTTTAAAGGAATTTGAGGTATGTATTTCTTTTGTATAGTTAGTTTTACCACGTGTTTAGAAGTATTTGTTACGAAATTACTAAATAAATATCTATACTTACAAAGACTCCAAAATGGCTGAAACTAGTGTTGCCATTTTTCGTTACAAATGGTATTCCACACATAATCTCCATGTGGAATGTGTGTTCACACCATGTCAGAAGTTTATCCTTGTCAATTCTTAAGATTTAACACTATTCTTGATATGTTTACTTGATATTTTATGTCCAAATTAATATATTGCAAACCATTACTGTGCGTATTCGCAGGTTTTTAAGTTTTCAAATATTTTAAGTACACAAAAACTAGTACAAATGGCAGAAGTATACAATGAACGCTTGTTCCAGTTAGAGCTGAGATCTCCATAAATTATTCACACACATCTTGTTATGTTCGCATAATGTGAAAGGAAGCCAATGGAATAACTGATCCAAAGGAACAGTCACTTTTTTCTCTTGACTACATGTTCACATGGTTCCAATTAACATTTCTGTGAAAAACGATGTAAGTGGCATTTATACTTCCACAGTTTTGAGCAAATTTAGTAACCACATTTGAGTCACAAATGCTTAGGAACTGATAATAATATCTGATTCTGCTTAAAAATCAATAACAGGATCAATGTGTGTTGGGAGCCCACTAGGATTAGAACCAGCTAGCAGCTCGCAAGTCTAAAATATTCCTTTTGAATTAAGCAGTCTTCGAGCATCACTTTAAATATTCATTGGGAGATGCTTTTGTGACACGAGAGTTCGGACACTAACCAGCATTGGCATGTTAAAGACTCAAATAACTGAAAACAAAGCTCATAGTATGACCGGTTTTCTCATGACGCGCCACATTTATTTCTCTAATTTAGTTGTAATGAGATGAAATTGACAGATATTATTTTAACATTAATTTTGTAAAAAAAAATGCATTGTAAATCAAGTTGATCATACAATGAACACAATCAGGGCTGCCTCTGGCTGAACATTTTCTTTAGCCAAATTTACCTTGTTTTGCGGAAAACATGCTCATTTGGACAAATGTGTAAGTTTTTATTAAGAAAATGTTGTTGCCAAAAACAATTTTCTTTAGCCAAATATTCAAATTTGTAGCAATTGGCTAATTCAGCGAATGGCAGCATGTGCCATGATAATCTTCAGTTTAGATTCTTTAGAGCGACATGTCGGTTTGTTCAGTTGATTAAAGTCAAAGTAATCCAAACAGTTTCCCGATTATTTGAGGCAATCTTTTGTTACACAAAGCGTAGGTACTTCAAATTTTGAAATTCTATACAAAGTTAAGTTCTTAAAATTTCAGTAAGACATTTCAATGATTTGATATGATCACAGTATTTGTCTCTGAACTATATGTGACATATTTATCAATACTTGTGTACATTGGCAGGTACAAAAATGTGTGAACATGCATACAAACATTCGATACAGAAACAATAGTGGTAAAATCTGTTGTCTATACATGTTACTTTTCTGTGCACATGTAACATATATACAGAACAATAATTAATTATGATGTTATTTAGGAAATTGTGCAGGTAAAGGTTGAGGTAAATTTTGTGGCAAGCACTAGTTTAAGTATTATTGGGACAAGCCAAGCTGCTTTGTTTTGTTTTTTTACTTCTTAAAAATACATGTCAATAAGGACTTGCCAAGAATGTGAAAAAGTAGTGTTTTTTTCATGAGACTGTCTGACCCCATAAACTGTAACTTAGTGCATTAAAGTGTTATAATATTGTAAACATTTTACAAATAACACAATTCCTAATGTTATTCAAATATTGAAGTAATACGTATCTTTTCAGAGCCGTTACTAGGGATTTCTAACCTAGAATTCTGTATGCCAAAATGACTGCACTCCTGCGTTTAAAAACATTGATAAAATTATAGAAAATGTGCATTTTGAACTGAAATTGCATTAAATACATACACATGCAGAGCCAGAAATTAAAATTACAAAATTTTCTGTTTTAGATCATTGTTTAAATTTTATTTGAGACCTAATAAAAATTTAGTAATAAAGCACAGCATTGTTGGCAATTTCTATGCGACACAGTAATGAAGACAATGATATTGCCCCACCAATCAAACTATCATAATCAGAGCATAGTTTATTCATGCGTCAACAACAGAGCAGTAACATGACCAGTAGTAAATAAACATGTGCAACTGTAAATTGAATATTAGTAAATGAAACTTAATTGTTTAGTTAAATAATAAACAATTCAATTCCATGCACTTTTTATGTAACAAACAAACCAACATGCATGATAAATTGTTGCATAAATATAATGTAAATGGTGGTAATTTAGAAAGCAATATTTATTTAAAAAATGTAAAGACTTTAGAAAACAAAATTTTTGGATAAGATATGTAGCATTCTAGGTTGGCACTACGAAATAAAACCTAATACCCATATTTTTCCATTTTGTGAAGTACCTGTCAGTTTGAATTGTTTTCCACAGAAAATGTGAATATATACCTCATTTTAAATAAATTCCAAAATCTTTGTAGCCATTGGCTATTTTGAATACACATTGCAACATTGTTTTGTCCGACAGTTCAAATCTTGATACAAATGAACAATTGTAACAAATACCTTAAGAATATTAAAATGCCAAGATGAGAAATGTCAAAATTTGCCTACATGCAAGATAGAGATAATAGATTATGTAAGTTTGTAAATGATTACTCATTAGTCATTTTAAACAGGTTTGAAATCAGTTAATGGTACTATAATTAATTACATAAATAAATAAAAATTCACCATGTTTGGTGTGTTCTTACTGTATGGGTTGTTCGCAGTTGCCAAGCAGCGGTGTGGTAGATTCGTCAGTGACTTTGTTGCCATCCTCCTCGTAACTCTGATATCCCGCTACCCCGCCGGGGTCATTGTGGTTGACGACCACCAATTCATACGATGGTGGGTCTGAGATGGGCGACGGAATGTCCCCGCATGATTCTTCCTTGTGCTTGTGGTTATCCGACTTCTGCTGCATTTTGAAAATATTCGGAAGGCATGTTGTTGAGGTTCTCTCCTCTTCTTCAACTGTCGGCGCGACTGTTACGGAACCCAAGCGCCCGCTGCTCGGCGCAGACTTGCTGCGGCGAATGCGCTTTGCAGCCTGTATCCTCTCAAGTCTTTGAAGTTCACTGGCATCTAAATCTTTTGGCTGAAATAAATTAGTAAACTACTTGTATATCTTGATCTGGGTTTCCACTTGTAACAGTTCCATCATTCTGCAAAAGTTCTGCATAAGTTATCATATATATACTCCTTGAAGACATCTCAGCTGTAACAGACTGAAAACACAATCAGTTCTAGATCAACACATTTGCATTGCTTCTAAAAATACCTAGTCCAAAAATACTACAGCTTTGTAAACGCTGTGCTGATTATCACTAACTCCTATGCTATTGTCACCAGATAACTATGTTGCATATTGATAACAGTGCTGTGTTTTGAAAACGCCCTATAAAAAACTATACACCTCGGCCAGAAAAGCAGTGGTAGATTGTATCTTGACTGGGGTTTATATGTTGTATGCTGTGTTGTTCAGAGAAGTATTGATTGAAACTAAATCTCTGACATTTCTTTTGAATCTTCTGTGCAGGCAGAAGGCATTGCCATTAATTTACCAATAAGAATCAATGGAAGGCTTAACAGAGATTTCCCCTCCCTAGGTGGCAATTAACATGGAAAGGGCAGCCAAAGTTTGACAAAAAAAGCAAAGATTTGTGTATTGTATATTTATAGCATTTGTCAGAGCATCCTGTTGTTAGAGTAACAGTATGCAAGACATGAATATTATGTTAATGAAACCTTTTTTTTGCCATCATGGAGTGCTGAGTATTGTATTCATACTGTAAAAGCAATAATAATTTATTGAATGGCGCACCTTTGCCAGATAAGCAATGACATATGTTTAACGTTGAGAACATTTCCACAATACATTCATGTACATGAGCCTACTGTCTATGAATTATGGATGATTTTTCTCACATTCTGCCAGACCTATTTGGATTACGTTCACTAGACTGTGTATTAACATTCTAGCTATTTGTTGGTAACAATTTGTGTTTAAATGCTGGAATATGCTGAGCTTCATGTATATATATTTTTCATGCATAAAAATGACTTTGTTTGACTATTCCAGGACCCAAAGGATACCCCACCACCCACCAGAGTGGAAACAAAAGACGAGAGGAAGGAAAGAAAGGTAAACTGAAGCTGGTACAATGGTAAAACTGACTGTGCATGGAAAAAAACTGAATTATTTATTGCATGTGGCGGTTTCATTATCAAAATTAGTCAAGGGGCCCATGGCAATTTACATTGTAAATAATATAAGAATATACATTAGTTTTGATATAAGCAAAACTATCAATACTGGTTTGAACTAGACATTGTTAGTTTGAACATCAGTTTTAATCTGTTGTCTGAAAATCGAACCGAAAATCATATGGTAGTCGTGCTTTCAACATACTTGTAATTGCTCACTTAAGATGAATGGACTACAGACAAAATTTAATAGTTTTTAAGTTAACTAACTTCTGAATATAAACATGCCCTTATAGGTCATTCTGAGATACTAGATTGATGCTAAATTTTATATATGTAACTTGATGTAAGTGTAAAATCAAACATACTTGTGAATCTTTCATTAAACACTGATACTACCTGTCTGCAACTGTTCACAATGAACACCAATGCAATATCGAACCAAAAGTAAACTTAAATTACCATTTGTGCTGATTTTGTGTGAAACTGAATCATTAAACCAAAGTAGAACATTAAGTGAAATTTTGCATGATGCAACACAACACAAGAGTATTATTTATTGATAATATCTTCTTTAATATTGGTTGATTCTTAATTTCTATAAAACTCAATTTGTGATAAACATTTTAATGGATCATACACATTTATTTCTTTATTTCACTAAAGCTACACCTGTGAGTATCATAACATGAAGCTCAAAACAAAATGCGCAAAAGATGTGTATTATGATTGTACCTACATCGTGCTCGATTGTGCGACTGGACAAACTTTCCCAATTTACGATTTATTTGGCAAAAACTGTCCACATGATTGTTCAATAATGCCGTACCATCTATCCAATTTTAACCACACATTTATAACTACCTCTTAGTTAAACCGGTTAAACTGGTAAAAAACGGTACCACATTTGTAATTAGAATCTTACTTTCAGCCTTCAATAGTAAATAATATTGGTTCTATTGAACAGTTTTTCTATAATTTGTTTGTACTATCCACGGCATTATTCATTCAAATGTTCCATAACAGTTTAGCTTCAGGATTTAAAATTTATGTTTTAATGTGTAATGAAAGTTCATGCTTCAGTGAATTTCATAAATCCAGAATAAAAGGCAGCATATAATATATCCAGTATCGGAAATCACTTTGTAAGAAAGCAAATAATTGCTCTTTTTTATAGGAAAGAATTTACATACATGTACCAGTATACATGAAAGAGAATGTATTTTCATTTGTTCATACAGAAAAAAAAAGCAACAACAAAAATTTAGTGATAACTACTCACAATATGAAAAATACAACACACTGTAGGACTTAAACCAATGGACCCTCAATTAAACCTTTAGGTTAAAGAACATGGTCTGAAAATATTTCATATTGAATTTGTGTCATCTGTTTTCATCATGCATAATTATGCGCAACACAGATCGAATAGGATGGGTACTTACCTCGTAGATTAACTATGGGTCTGTATTATTCTCATTTGGTAAGTTGAACTTAATCTGTTAAATTAAAATGTTTTAATTTCATTTCAGAGGAAAGAACGGGCTGAGCAGATTGCGTACAAATTGGAACAAGATCTGGCATTATGTAAGTTGTGGTACACACAGTGGGTTAGTAACTTATGGACATGTTGATGGCCACAAAGAGCTTGAAAATGCCAACGGAAAGGCCCCGATATGTCATGTGGCAGAAGTAATCTTGTGATTTTTGCCTTCTTGAGATTGGCCTTATTAAAAAATGTGACCCATTGCCAATCCCTTAAAAGTTGCATTTGTCTGAATTGGAAAACAAAATATACTAGCAGCCACAGTTGCAACTTTCTTTTAGCTTTAAGTTGTAAACTTATTTTCTTAATTGACCAATGCCCGTATGTTTATCTACTTCTGTAACAAACACTGTTGGCGTTGATCTAAAGAATCTACAGAAGCTAGTTGTTTATTGAATAGGAATGAAAAATATGGTTGTTTTCGATTTTCAGTAATTGGTAAATGGCAAACATAAAAATGTCACAAAGAAGCAAACATGCAATAGTCAGAGTGTGATTGGAAACGGCAACTATCTTGCAGAGGTTTAGTTTGATTTACAATAGTCTGAAAGCATGAAGGTCAGGGATGCAATTGTTTGACAAATTACAGTCTGACAGTTGTCATAGGCCTGAACAGCATGCTCAATAGCGAGTTTTAGAAGTGCATTTGCATAAATGCATGAAATCTTTTTTTCAGTTTTCTGTCATTATTGGTTGAACTGTGTAGTCCCATTTTCTAAGAACTTTACATGACCATACTTTCTATTACAAAATCCTATTTAAATTATTTCAGATTCTAGCATAACATTATTTACTTTATTTCATGATTTTGAATGGTGTTTTTCTGTTTTCTATAGGGGATCCACATACAGCAAATTCCTCCACAGACCCATACAAAAGCCTGTTTGTCGCCAGAACTGTAAGTATGCCCATGTATTTTTTATGAAACCATGTAAGGGATCAGTCTATTGGGGACTTGCTTATCAACTTGCTGATGGACTAGTTTTGAGACACATTGATTCATGCACAATGTTCATATAGTCTGAGGATTAGTTTATAGATTATTTAATTCTTCAGCTCACAGAATCTGTGATGGCTAGGTCACTGGGTCACAGACTCTTTGGTTCACAGATTCATTGAAAACCATGAATCTGACAAATGTCCAGTGGTAAAAAATAGCACAATCCAGTAATGCACCTGGAGCAGTGGGCAAACCCAGGGGAATTTAACTAATTGTCTTTTTGGTGGTCTAATTCCCCAACCTAGAGCCAAGCATTTTTGTCTAAATTCCCTCAATTGGTGTATTAAATGGCCCAGGGGCCAATATTACCGGGATCTAAAATCAGTACATAGTATATTTTCCGGGACCCGGAATCATTCGGCATGTCAAATTCCTGCCTGTCGGGAATGGCTTTCAGTCTAAAGTCCCGTATATGCCCGCCGCTGCCCCCCTGGGGGAAAATATTGATAGGTGCATAAGCCCTGCACTGGTAAAATTTGAACGGGACTTGCTCAGATTCTCTGTTTTATAAATGTGGGCTGGTAACATTTTCTTGCTCATAAGTACTAATAGAACAAATTGGGCTTGCTTGGCCAAACTGCTTATTTCGATGACTGATTTTCTATACAATTTTTTTTTACAAAACATGAAGGACATTGCTAGATGAGTTAAAGATGTTATATCTTTAATTTAAAGTATTAATGACATAATTGGCATAATGTTTTCAATATTATAATTTTAAACTATTTAAAACTATTTAAGTTGTTTATTAATAATGACATGGATGTTTACAAACAAACTTATTGCTGTCATATGTCTGGTTGGTAGAAACAGGCCTGCTTTTATTGCGTAATAGAGTGATTTATGCAATGTTTATTAATAATTATAATAATATAGGTATTTTGTGACTCCATATAACTTATTCAACTTTGAACAAAAGCATGTTATTATAAACTGAGAAGGGTAGCACAATTATTCTGGGTGTGTGCACACATAGTTATATGATGCTATTTATTCATGTTTGAGGCAGATGTCATTACGTTTAATTAAGTTAGTGATTAATTGAAATTCTGTATATTAATTGTTACTTTTTGTGTTGATTGAAATTATAAACTGTTGATGCCGAAAATGTGGAACCGTTCATAAGAAGGGTTTAAGTAAGTAATTAATGCATCTAATTTTGTGTTGGTCATTGCAAATATGAAACCAATTATCTCAAGTTGTTAAACTGAAGAGATATGTCCTTATCATGTATGTAATGATAAATTAATTACCGTTGAACAATATTGCCCAAAATGTTTTGTTATCTGTTGAAACCCGATACAAAGGCTGTATATCGTAAATCAACCGTATGACGTACTTTAATGTCGCCAATCGCCTGATGTTTGAACACAGTATTAAAAGACTCTTTTAAAGTTTAAAGTGAAACAACGGCATTGTTAAATGCCCCTCGGATACGTATTGGAATATTTTTTTACTTTATTTAATTAATGCATTTTACTTTGTACATAAGTACACAATTTTTGACTGGTTTTGGATGAATGCTGTTGCACCAGTAGAACAACATTTGACATACTTAAGCAGATTGGAAATTTGGTTGAAACTGTTTTTGCCATATTTCTTGAGTGTTTTTTTTTCTTCATGAAATTTGTAGAAGACTACTGGGGGACACTTTCTAGATACAATACTTAAAACAAGTTTTTGTGATCTAAGGGAGGTAAATCTATTTGTTTGTTGGTGTTCGCCAAAAAAATGGGAAAGTGAAGAGTCAAATGTCTGATACTTATTTGGGGTTGATTAACCAATATAAAAGATAGTAATAGTAATAGTTGCAAATGAGAAAAAAACTACTGCTGATAACATTTAAAGTGTTACAGTTGTGAGCTTTTTGGCTTATACTAAGCTGTAATGAAGAAATGCATATTAGATATATGTCACTTCTGTTAGGGAAGAGTTTTTATGGAGCAATGGTAAGGAAGAGTTTTTATGGAGCAGTGGTAGGGAAGGGTTTTTATGGAGCAGTGGTAGGGAAGAGTTTTTATGGAGCAGTGGTAGGGAAGGGTTTTTATGGAGCAGTGGTAGGGAAGAGTTTTTATGGAGCAGTGGTAGGGAAGAGTTTTTATGGAGCAGTGGTGGGGAAGAGTTTTTATGGAGCAGTGGTAGGGAAGGGTTTTTATGGAGCAGTGGTAGGGAAGAGTTTTTATGGAGCAGTGGTAGGGAAGGGTTTTTATGGAGCAGTTGTAGGGAAGAGTTTTTATAGAGCAGTGGTAGGGAAGAGTTTTTATGGAGCAGTGGTAGGGAAGAGTTTTTATGGAGCAGTGGTAGGGAAGAGTTTTTATGGAACAGTGGTAGGAATGAGTTTTTATGGAGCAGTGGTAGGGAAGAGTTTTTATGGAGCAGTGGTAAGGACTGACTGTTGTTGGGAATGTCACTTTAGAGGTGCTGCTAAGCTAAGAGTGTTGAAATTACTATTTTTGAGTACAACATTGGTGTTAATGGAATCAGTTCCATTCATATACATGCTCGTTTCATAATGTAAACAAGGTTTGTAGAATGTTGCATCTGATTAAAAGTCATGAACAGTACAAGAAACATAAATTTTATTAACTGTATGAATTGCTTATTTATTCAGAAAGCATGATTTTCAGTAGTTTTAAGTGCAATCAATGTTGGTTGGATTGGAATGGGGACTTGCAGAGCAAAGTCAAGGGAAACCACTCTGCAAGAAAGATTACAGGGAAATTGCTAGTTTGTCTCTCACTGGTCAATATGTACGGGTAAACTGTATGTATGCCATGTATGGGTAAACTGTATGTATGCCTGTAAATCGCTGGAAGAAATAGTAAATCACATGGGTGCAGGTGATTGTTGCTAGTATTATAAGAATTATGGCACCTTAGAAAAATGTTAAAATAAGTCATACAGAACTAGTTTAAAGTTCTATTGCACTTTATAGGCATGTGTAGTTATCATTCTCAGTAATATATACCGGTATGCTTCATTGAGAATTAACTTAAAAACTTAAAAATCTGATAAATATTTTTTTCTGAATGTTAACAATTTGTAAGTGCTTAAGTGTTAATCACACATTCAGTTGTATAAGTTTATATTTTAGGTGTGGTTTCTTGATTGGTATATCCCTAGTATTAATTTTTTATGTCTAAATTTCTTTTGATTTCACATACTTCAGTCTTCAAATGCAATTAATTTTATGTTTCCAACGTATAAATAACATTCAACTTTAAACATAAACCACTCCCTGAAGTGACTGATCAAATAAAATAATGTGTTGATCTAGTTATCAGTTATTAAGATTCAGATACAACCAAATAGTAAGTTATCATATAAGGCTTAGAATAATATAATGGCACGGTTTGTCCTGGATGGTTGATATAACAGTTTATCTGCTTTAGTTTTGTAAAGAAACTTTGTTATCATGTCTGAAACACATTTCTTATCAAATTATTGAGCTTTAATATTTGTAACAGGTGTCAGCAGCTGGTTATACTTCAACTATTGAAAAGTAAAACATTATACAATTCTCGGCACACTTTTGTTGATTACTTTTCCTTCAGAAGACATGACCTAGTTTTTTACGAAATGCATTATTCATGGCATTGTGAGACTATATGCCAAGAGGCATTTCTTTGCATAAGTAATTTGTTTCTTTAAGATAAATCGTCCATCTTCAATTGTAATACAATATCTGTTGGAAATTCTAGCTGAGGAGTGCCATTAAAGAGCAGAGACTACTAGAAAGATTGCTTGTACATCTGCAGGGCTCTGAATTCACTTCTGGGGAATGGGGCTGGAGCTTTGATAAAGGGAAATTGGGGCTGGAGCTTTGATAAAGGGAAATTTGTGGCATTGAAATTTGAGGGAATTTTTACCATCTGCATTAATATTCTATGTATGTAGGATCATTAAAATTTTTGAAACACATCTATTCTAATAGGTTGGTTATGGAAACCATTTAAAACATATTGCAGGTAAATAATTTTAAAATATTGACTTTTTAGCAGGGGGAATGGGGCTGATATTCCAGAAAAATTGTTATGAAACAAAAGCCATGAGGCGGTAGTGTAGTTCGTTTGTCCTTTATGTAACATGCTCCATAGTATGTTATGCATTTTGTGTTTGTTGGGCAAAGTAATTTACTGCAGGCTGTATTGACAATCAGCAACTGGCAAAACAATATAGAATGCAATCCAGGCAAGGGTCTTGCACACTACCACTGTAATTGCTTCTAGACCGAAATCTGCAAGTGACACAGATTGCTGTGCACGCAATAATAGTCATTCATAATTGAACATTAACGAATGGACATTCAATAAGAAAATACTGCTGTTGACAAAGTTAGATTGTTGGATAGGGGATGCGCAACATTATTAAATAATACAGAGTTGCATTTTGCATGGGGCATCATTTTAGTTTTCTGCATGTTGTTTCAAAGCATTTTTTTCAAATTATAATACATTTGTTGGGAAAGCTGTAGGATCAGAGGAAGTACAGAAAGCAGCTCAAAATGAGCTTGGGTGGGGAGAGAAACTGTAATAAATCATTGCCAATAGCTACTCATTTGAGAATTCCTTAGGCTTTAGCCCTATTTGCTTCAAATTCAATAATGAATGCCATTTCAGAACATGAAAAGTAACTTTAGGATTGGAAACCAATGGATTGTTTCTGTATACAAGTCGGATATTACAAGTGTATATTAGTTGGATATACTATGGAAACCAATTCAGGTCCTGTTGTCCCATAAGGCCAAAAAAAAAATATTTCTGTGTTTCGGGCAACCTAGTGAACCCCCCCCCCTCCCACGAACCTACATTTTTTAGCGTTGATTGTTTTCGGTGAAATTTTTATTTGTCATATTGTAGATAATTTTCAGTGTTTTTTTTACTGAAATGTGTCTTTAAAAAAAAACTCAATCCCGACCCTACCTAACTTTTTTAAAACCGTTGCCCGAAACACACCATTTTTTTTTTGGCCTTATTATCACTAACACGACTCAGTCGGTACCTGTTTGCCTGGTTTGCCATTGTGCAAATGGAACATCCTTACTGAATATGCCATGGTGTCCACATTATAATTATGTTAGTTTCAGCCACAACATTTGTTCGTACCGTCTGTCCGTCAGTTGCAATGTTTGTCACTCAGTGCAATTGCGTTTGCTCTTTTATGAATTCTGTCCTTCACATTTAGCAATGATTTTGAGCACTGGAAATGCCATGGTTGATCTCAAACCTTTCATCTGTGATACAGTTTGAGTTTCATGTGACCAGGCATAGTAATCAACCAGTAAGTTATTTTTTGTTAAAGGGACTATGTCAACGAAAATTGGCTTCCTATTGAATTATAAACGATAATATCGATAGAAATGCAATATACTAAGATATCTGCATTACATAAATAAAAAATAATATAATACACAATGAGATATTTGATAAAAACAAATAAGCAAAAAGGTCTGAAAAAATTAAAACCTCAAGCGGGTAACAGACTCACGTCTTAGGAGCCATACGAAGAAACGACAGTAGACAGGGCTTTATGCTAGGTTCCCACGTGCGATCCGTCACGAATGCTACGATTGGCCAGTCGCAGCTGATCGTGGTATTTCGCTAAGATTTCAGGCTTGGATACGATGTGATGCGAGTCCGTACGCTTTGATACGATGTTTTGCGATCTGGTCACGATTTGTCAATTACAGGTGTCACGATCTGATTTCCAGTTTAGATACGATTACAAACGTTCTGTTGGGATTGTTTCGACCTTGTCCACTACCGGGCCTCGATCTGACACGATCATCAGGATCGGGTTCCCCGAATTAGGACGTTCTAGTATGTACAGATAGGGTCCAATATGCTTATCACGAATCCATGTACTCCATTAAAATAGGATACGATTGTGGTCGCTATGTCTTTCATGATCATGATCGATGGAGATCACGATTTGAGCTACGACTGGACCCGAATTATATAAATACAGCCCGACTGGCT
Organism: Congeria kusceri; assembly: GCA_027627225.1. Lineage (NCBI taxonomy): Eukaryota > Metazoa > Mollusca > Bivalvia > Myida > Dreissenidae > Congeria > Congeria kusceri. The sequence goes on from CM051027.1 coordinate 67,370,225, forward strand.
ATTGACTTCATTGTGTATTGAGATCGCAACACATCTAAACAGAGCGTGGTGTTTTTTCTCGTTTACGATCGATCCCGATCACCATGATTTGGATGCAGGATTAGATACGATTTGTTTCGCTTTGTTACGCATTGTTACGATGCAATAAGATCTGATACGATGATCCGGATAGACAATTTATCGCAGTTGACTGCGTTAATCGTAAAGAATTTTTAAACCGTTCAAAATTTTTGTACTATTAACACAATTGCCACGACTGACCTCAAGATTTGATAAGATCTGTTCAGGTCTGATAGGATCACCATGATTGGTCCACGATTAAGACCACGATTTCAATCGTGGCGCGAATCGTGATAGTGGGAACCTAGCATTAACCAACTGCGCTATCATGCAAGGTATGGAGTTGTGTGTAAACTATGGTTATAAAATGCTCACAACTCTGATGTTAAAATGTAAACAGGAAAAGGGCCAAACAAACACGACCCATATTATAAAATGATTTTTATCTCATAATGTGTATGCTCTTTTCCCAATATATATACCCTGTTTTAACCATTATTATATGCAAGTATTAATATATAAATTTCAGATTTTTTAAAGAAATTGTCCCATGAGGCCCTTTTCGGTGGCTTAGTCCCTTTAATATTGCTCATACAATGTAATTTTTACACTGTTTTTATTGATATTTTCTGATCTTTCTATACTGTAATCACAGAAATTGGTATATATCTTGTACCAGTTAAATTTCAAAAGAAAAATCAGTCAGTCGTACATCCTTATGTCCTTTTACGGTAACATTTTCTGCACAATTCCAACTTTAACTACGACATACTAGCAACTTCATATGTTCTACGATTGCATATGAACACTGTCTTCATCAGTTGTTACTATATTTATTTTCAATAAATTTTCTGTTTGTATCATTGCTTCAGATTAAATGTGTCATTTAGGATCACTCTGTTGAATGGTTTTGATAAGTCATAAAATAAGATGACGATTTCAAGATTAAATAAATTAAATGTCAAATTTAATACTCCAGACAGATTTTGATCTTTCTGAAATGTCTATGTTTTAATGGTATTAGATTTTCTTGAAAAGTCTATTTTGTCAAAAATACTTGTTATTTCTGATCCTATCCTTTTTGTGCACAGTTAATGTAAAAACAATCCTTTAAATTATACAACTGGATTTTCAGCAACAAACATTCTTTTGTCTAACATTTTCAGTATAAGTAGAAGCACACAATTTATGTCAAATTATTTCTAGGGTTGTTACACACATTCAGATATGCACAGTATATTTTCCTGTCATTTCCTGGCATTTGAATGTACTTAAAATAGTATTTCTGTTACCAAGCTCAATGTAATGTCCTTGTTGCTAAAGTTTTCATCCATTTTAATTGCATTTGATGCCAGATTTAAACCCACGTTTTTTTTTAGTTTGAAATGAAACACTGAGAAAACTTGAAAAGTCAAACCATAAAGCACTGATAAGCAAATGTCTCCAAAGAACTATTCAGTTTCAAATTGTAACATGATGTATTCTTCCTTATGATGATTCAGTTTCAAAGCGTAACAAGATGTATTCTTCCTTACGATGATTCAGTTTCGAAGCGTAACACGATGTGTTGTTCCTTACGATGATTCAGTTTCAAAGTGTAACACGATGTATTCTTCTTTGTGATGATTCAGTTTCAAAGCGTAACACGATGTGTTCTTCCTTATGATGATTCAGTTTCAAAGCGTAACACGATGTGTTCTTCCTTATGATGATTCAGTTTCAAAGCGTAACACGATGTATTCTTCCTTATGATTATTCAGTTTCAAATTGTAACACAATGTGTTCTTCCTTATGATGATTCAGTTTCAAATTGTAACACAATGTGTTCTTCCTTATGATGATTCAGTTTCAAAGCGTAACACGATGTGTTCTTCCTTATGATCAGTTTCAAAGCGTAATGCGATGTATTCTTCCTTATGATTATTCAGTTTTAAAGCGTAACATGCATTCTTCTTTATGGTGATTCAGTTTTAAAGCGTAACATGTATTCGTCCTTATGACAATTCAGTTTCAAAGCGTAACACGATGCGTTCTTCCTTATGGTGATTCAGTTTCGAAGCGTAACACTATGTGTTCTTCCTTACGATGATTCAGTTTCAAAGCGTAACATGTATTCTTCTTTATGATGATTCAGTTTCAAAGCGTAACACGATGTGTTCTTCCTTATGGTGATTCAGTTTCGAAGCGTAACATGATGTGTTCTTCCTTACGATGATTCAAAGCGTAACATGTATTCTTCCTTATGATGATTCAGTTTCAAAGCGTAACACGATGTGTTCTTCCTTATGATTATTCAGTTTCAAATTGTAACACGATGTGTTCTTCCTTATGATGATTCATTTTCAAAGCGTAACACGATGTGTACTTCCTTATGATTATTCAGTTTCAAAGCGTAACACGATGTATTCTTCCTTATGATTATTCAGTTTCAAAGAGTAACAATATGTATTCTTTCTTATGATGATTCAGTTTCAAAGTGTTACACAATGTGTGTGTTATTCCTTATGAAGAATCTTTCGATGTTCAACATTTTCCACCTGCTTTAAAATGGTGTCGCCGATTTTCTAAAAATTCCGGTGTGCTGTCACTTTGAAATGGCAACTCATACACTTGTCTGGGGATGTGACAGATTCATTCAAATTCAAGAGATGTTGCTACATGTATGCTATAATGATGATTCTGGTTGTTCAATGCTAAAGTAGTAAAACTGCCGAAAAATTGCGGAACAGAATAATACTATTGTACTTAAACAATCCTTTTCCATCCAAGTTAGTCTTAATGTCAGCAATATAGCTGAATATTTGCTCCAATTGAACATCAAGGAGTGACCAAATACTTTGAGGATTTGTAAAACGTAGTCTTGCAAAAGAAAAAAATTGTGACATGTAATTTCTTATTGCTGTAAATTCCTTTCCTTCGTCCAGAAATAGATCCCAGGAGTCTGCAATATTGAATCTGGAACCTAGTAAAATAGTCATAACTTTCACACGTTAAGACATCCAAAACTTTGGCGTTAAGCGATCAAACACTTTTTTTTTGACAAAAGAAATCAAGCTACACCACAGTTTTTCGTAAATCCCATGCTGAATACTTGAATTTCCATTGTAATTTTCATTTTGTTTGCTGTGTCGTTTACATCTCATTTCGCTTAGTTTTGTCCATGAATAATAAGCAGAAGGGTATTTATGAAGCATTTTACCACAGTGGCAGTTTATGCGATGATAAGAAATTAAAAAACTCCCAATATTTTATTATTCCTTGGCAATACTTTTATAGATGACAGACATTTTTCAATCTCTAGTACTTCATTGACGTTTTTATTTCAGACTTATTACCGTGTAAAAAATGTATACACTCCAGTATTCCACATAAATGCCAATATTGTAGCAATGCATATTTGCATGCACCATGTTTTTGTCGTGTGTTTGGTACTGTCATTCCCAAAAAATAGAGACTAATAGAACCTTATAAAAAACAACAACACATTCACATATATCCCACAAGATTATACACAGGTGTCTTTCGTTTAAAGCTGGTCTTAATTGACGAGTCTTTTAAATCCGGAGACGGTTATGTCCTTTGCATGTGAAAACGTGCGGACTACTTTATGGCATCGCAGAAATTCCAAGCAAGTGTTCGTAATAGAACGCTCAGAAATGTCATGCGGATCCTATTGCTGTTAGGAGAGTACATAAAATCCTTCTGTTTCTGTAGTATTTTAGCGATAATCCAGAATTTATTTGCATCCCAAGATACTAAATTACTAATGACATTTGCAAAAGCAGATATTTTCTTCCATGAGAAAGTCAAATAATTTCTTTGCGTACAAAAGATTTTAATAATTAACTTATTGTTTGAAATGCGCTTTTGGGAATTCAATTATTTTAGAATCAGCTCCATGTTTTGATTCAATATCCGTTCCCTTCCTGTCATCTTTTCTGGTGTGCTTTGCATCAGAAATAGTCCGCATTATAAGCATTGTGGCACAGTCTAAGAAGAACTTATTCCAAATATAGCGGCAAAGTCTGGGATATTTTCACCACCAAGAAGTAGAACTTTCTTGACACAAACTTAATTTAACGTGCTGCCATCAGGTGGTATTTGCCTGCTCGTAAATTGCCTTTTGTGTCCGTTTGTAGTAGAATTTTCTGTGCTTGAAAATTGTAACCTACCCAGTTTCAGCAATGAACAAACTGATCCTAGTTATTCTATTTGAATTATTTTGCTCTGTCAGAAATTGCTGTTTTAATAATTTCATGTATTTTTCCACCAAAGTGTCCAGTCATTTGAGTAACATGTATTTCTAAATGTCCAGTGCATGGCAGTTGAAACACACAAAAATCACTGTTTTCCACAAACATTTGATTTCATTTAAATAGCATGTAGATCTAAATGTCCTGTGAATGGCAGTTGAAAAACAGAGTAAACACTGCCCATTGCAGAATATAGACCTGTTTTTTTTTTCCACAAACATGTCATGTCATTTGAGAAACACATATTTCTAAATGTCTAGTGAAAAGTAGTTGAAACACAAATCCATGCCCATTGTAGATATATAAACCCTGAAACTGAAGTGCTTGGTCAGATACTCAGCCAGAAGTGAAACCGTGGCTGACAGAGTCCATCGAATGTGATCAAATGACCAACAACTGTTTCATGGTTTGAGGAAAGAGGAACATTTTGACAGTTGGATAAAATTACTATGGTTAGAATAATTGGATAAAATGTTTATGGTGTATGCAGTTGTATTTGATTGAATGTTCAGAGAAGCATAAAATGCATCTGGATTGCAATGAATCCATGCTTTATTCTTCTGTTGGACAGGCTCTCTGATTCTGGGAATACACATTTCATGTCCAATATTGTGTTGAGAACTTTGCTTCAGTAATTTTGATCTTTTCACAGACTTTGTCATTTGTTTACTTTATCTTATGTAATATAACATAAACCATAATTTGAATATAAAAGGAATTCAATACAAAAACTAGAATAAATATTCATAAGAGTCATTTTAACATGTGACATTTTGTGGTCAAACATGGCTTGCATATAGCCAAGTAAGTTGATAAGTTCAGCGTAACTGTTGCACCAGGGGATCATGTCCCCTCTGCTAAACTATTTGACATCTTACCCATGTACCCAGGGGTATCATTTTCACTGTGAAGAAATATAATCAGACCTCATTTGGAAACTTGTCCTGCAACTAATCTTGGAGGTGTCAACATTGGTAAATACCATTTGACTTTGCGTTGACTTTGGAAATTCAATTTTACCATTATTTGGTTGTTGGTTCGTGACAGATTTTTAAGGAAGTGTGTTGTAAAATGGTGCAATTTTTGTTGGTGTACAAAGTAGTTAATTATGAAATGTTATTATGTAATGTTGAGAATTTTGATATAAAGTTTGTTAAAACTTCTTTTTCAAGCAACTTTTCGAAAAGGGATATTATATTTAGATATAATATTTATATATTTAGAAGTTTTCTTTTTAATATTGAATTTTGTCATTATAGTATTTAACTTTTTCTATTATGTTTTATAACAAAATTTATGATGATAAATTACTATGTATAATTGCAGTTGAAAAACTATGCATTAGCACAATACTGATCTGTATTTTGCCTAAATTAATAAGGCGTAACAAAATGTTTACGTTTGTTTCAGGTTGCATGCCCCAAAAAATTAGGGTAGGTAGTTTGGGATATTTTTTTTTTAATTTTCATTTGGTAAATGGTCAACTTGAAGATTCTAAAAATGAATATATATTCAAAACATATCAGTTATATCCTAAAACATTGTTTTTAAGTGGATGCTATCAAAACAAAACACTTATTTATCCAAAAAACATTTAATTATTACAAAAAGGTAAATAAAACAAAAAGATCTGACAAACTCAATAAAATGTTCTAGGGCCGGGGCATTTTTTTAGGGTAGGTCGGGTAACCTGAAACAAACATTATTTTTTTTACGCCTTATGATAGCTAAATTTGCAGGTAATGCAGGTAGTAGTAAAACGACTGCAAATTGCCAGGTATTTAAGTGAGTTATCCTGCCAGACCAGTTATCGTGTCCCTTTACAGCTGCTACAAGTCTACAGACCTATGAAGTTACCGATAATTGCTACCCTAGAAAGCAGTAAGCTTTTACATGGGCAATGGGAAAGATGGGAAATGTGATAGGAGAATATACATAGTCCACGGTCCCTAGGGGCTGCCTACCAATATCTGTACAAATAAGGTGATGAATCGGGGAGCACTCCCAGGGGGTACAGCAGTACAAAGCCGTTTTCCATACATAATTGAAAATAAAATCGGAGACAAAACCAGGCGCTCTTACTGTTGGTTGGTCTGTTAATCTGTCATTCCTGTTTTAATGGTACATGCTCTGTCAGACAACTTGTGGTCCTTATCAGACAGTCAGCCATTGTGCGACACACAAAAATGGTTGTCTTGACATAAAATGTGGATGTCTGACATAAAATAAATAGAGGATATTTGTTTGTTTTCGGTGTGATAACGCGTGATATCATCACTGGAAAGGGAGACAATTAATATTTTCACGAGCGTTTGGGCGAGTGAAAATATGTAAATTGTTTCCTTTTCCGGTGATGATATCACGCGTCATCTCATCGAAAACAAAAAAAATTTCTTTTTATTTTATGCTTTATTAACCTTTGTTTTACATTTTATTGGAAAATATCGCGGAAATCATAACGTCATGACGTCAAAATATTGACGTCATTTCACAGTTTTGAGCCTGGCATCGATGACAGTCTGTTTCATTTACTGTATTAAATCGGGACCCCAAAAAGTAGTCCCTCACTGTGAGTGATATAGGGATATATCTCACTGATATTTTTCTATATTTTACTACTTAGCATTAAATAAAAAGTGTTTTACAGTCTATACATATGTCAGGTTTTGAGTATGCAACACAAATGACAGTTTATTTAAAGTTTGCACATAGTATGTTCTGTTGGGATTTATTCAGAGTTTGACATTTCATCCAAATAAATGAGGCATGTCGTAGGAAAACAGGGCTCAATGCATGTGCGTAAAGTGCTGTCCCGGATTAGCCTGTGCAGTCCTTACAGGCTTATTCAGGTGCCCACTTTCTGCTTTTATGGTATTTTCTGTTTGAAGGAAGTCTCTTCCAAACATAAATCTACTGAAGGCGGAAACTGTCGTCTCGGTGGTCAAGTCTTTTTGTTTTTAAAGAAGATAATATTTATGTGGATGATAAGACTTTAACCGTTTCTTACTTCTAACATAAGTGTTTTAAAATCAATATTGGTGTAACTGTACAAGCATTTTGAAAGATGTCGTACGGAAATAAATCTGAAAATCGCATGGCCACATTGTCAGCGTAGCATGTAAAAGACAGGATTTATTGGCACAAGATGAAACACAATTGTTTAATGTTGGAAAACAAACACATCGTAAAGCACCAGATCTGTTCAGCGTTGACTTGTAGATGCAATAAGACCCCTGTGTCCAAGTCTAGTGTTTTGCCTGGCTATTGAGCCTGTTAAGGCAGTGCAATATATAGACACTTTCTTGTTGTTAGTTAATGTCTGAGATTCTACCCATGCAAGATTTCAGACAGTGCAATATATCACGAGTCCAAGAAATTGTTTCTTGGATTTTCAATTTTCCGTGATTATACCATTGCAATGTTTCAGACAGTGGAATATACCAGGAAATTGTTCCTTTGATTTAAAATTGTCTCTCCTTGTAGTCTAATGCAACATTTTAGGCAGCATAATACACCAAGACTTGGGTTCTTTGATTTTAAATTGTCTGTGTTTGTACCCATGCAATGTTTCAGACAGCATTACACCAAGCCATTGTTTTTTTTATTTTAAATTGTCTGCCAATGCATCGTTTCCCCAGAAACATTTTCTGTGATTTCCAGGCAGGAATACTTTAAGTACAGCTTCAGACAGAATGTTAATCAAGCTTAAATGACTGGACTCCCTTCTCGTTTTACAGACAGATTGCATGATTCTGCATGTTCACAACAAACTAGTTACAGTCTTGTCCTCTGTGAAACAGTTGCAGATTAATTACAGTGGTAAAATGTGGAAAACAACAGTACCATAAAGAAGACCAACTAAAATAGCAGCACCAAAAATAGCAGCACCAAAAATAGCAGCACCAAAATAAGAGCACCAAAAATAGCAGTACCAAAATAAGAGCACCAAATATAGCAGCACCAAATATAGCAGTACCAAAAATAGCAGCACCAAAAATAACAGTACCAAAATAAGAGCACCAAATATAGCAGCACCAAAAATAGCAGTACCAAAAATAGCAGCACCAAAAATAACAGTACCAAAATAAGAGCACCAAATATAGCAGCACCAAAAATAGCAGTACCAAAAATAGCAGCACCAAAAATAGCAGTACCAAAATAAGAGCACCAAATATAGCAGCACCAAAAATAGCAGTACCAAAAATAGCAGCACCAAAAATAACAGTACCAAAATAAGAGCACCAAATATAGCAGCACCAAAAACAAACAGCACCAAAAACAAGAGCACCAAAAATAGAAGCAACAAAAACAACAGCAACGAAAACAACCAGCACCAAAACAGTAGCACCTAAAACTTGATGATTAACTTGTCTATTTTTTGTCAATATTTTTTAATTAGTTGAAAGTGAAGTAACATACTTTTATAATTTATATTTTTGTGTTTCGTGGTAGAAGGGCCTACAAGTCCTCCCTTTAATCTTTCAGAGTCTAATTCAATTATTGGTTGTCCCAAAGTGGTTTGAAAGTTCTTTGAAAACCTGTTGATGTTAGTAGGTATACAATGATATGTGTCCGCTGGCATATTAATACAATTTCGCTCTGCCCTTGGAGAATTGTGTAAAATTATGTGGATGAAACCTGTGCACATGCAATCTCTCATAATTCGTTGCTATGCAGAGACTCGTGTGAAAGTATTGTCCACTGTCCACTGTAGACTAAAATCAAGTGAAATAAGTTTGTATTGTCAGGAGAAATAAATAGTTACATATCAGGATGAAGCTTGTCCAGACTGCTAGTTGGAAGAACACCCGTGTTATCAACCTTAATTTGTTTCAAATGCTGCCTGTGTTATAAATTGAATCAAAGGTAATACTTTATTGATATTCGCAAAAAAAAGACAGGGCTTCATTCTCATGCCATAAGCTATGTTATTTAAATCCTACAATTGCGCAATGAAATAATAATTACTACCCCCAGTTTTCAAAAGTACCTGTCATTTTGAAATATTTTCCCCAGAAATTGTGAAAATTGTCCTCATTTCCAAAATTTTAATACCTACTAGCTATTTTGGGTACTGATAACGCTAACATACTAAGCTATTCCTCCCGTCCTCCACCCCCACCAAGATGGCCATTCTTAGTACTAATCTGCTGGACCAGGTGTGAATGAAGATAATGCAGGCAATAAGTACATTATATTAGTAAACATACACTGCATTAATTGGCACTTCATCACAAAATGAAGTAAAACCATAAAGAGGCATGTTTACAAAAAAAATAAATAAAAATAAAAGCCATAATTACACCACAAAATGTTTAGATGTAGTTACTTTGTGTACAAGGAGCACAGTAAAACTAATGACCATTGTGGTAATGAGATCTCTAGGGATGGCATCACACTCTCACTTTGTTTCTGTTGCTGCTAATTGCCTTGAATGGGTGATAAATATCATGGGAAACCATGTGGCCTCAAGCTAAAAACATTCCCTCTTTTATTGGAATAGCAGAATAGCAGGATCTTGGAAGATTTTCTCTTTCAGCCAAGTTTAATTGAGGTCATTCTATAATTTGGCATTTTCCCATAGCCATTTGTAGTTTTCTCATTATTTTATTTGTAATTGGGGTGAAGTGTACATAAATCTGGATTTTTCAAAGAAGTATAATGCTACCAAACAAATAAGAAGTGACCTCACCCCTCCCCACTTTAACTAATATTGGTGCAAACTTTCTAATTAGGAACTCATAATTTCAGTTGGGATGAAAAGATGTGTACTTATAAACATTACAACATGACCTGATTTGTCCTTTGTACAGAAAAATACCTTTTAAGAGAAACTTCCATAAGTTGCTCCATATAGCGCAAGAAACATAATATTTTTTATATTAACATTTTTTGTTGCTAAATATTGAGGTTTGTGTGTAAAACTACTGAGTCTGATACAGAAATGTTAAACAGATAAAACAGTTCTTTATCTGTTCTAGGTGGACAACTGAGGTTGGAAATTTCAATTTCACGACTATGTCATAGAGATAATCAAAAACATCAACCATTTTTCTGCTAAATATCTGCATTCTCTGAAAAAATGTTCAAAATTTCAAGAAAGTTACCAGAATGCTTATAAATTAGACATGTTGTGACTGTTTACTACAATGTGTACACCTGATGACTTTGTTTACCAGACTGCACAGCCAGCCTGTGACATGTTGTGACTGTTTACTACAATGTGTGCACCTGATGACTTTGTTTACCAGACTGCACAGCCAGCCTGTGACATGTTGTGACTGTTTACTACAATGTGTACACCTGATGACTTTGTTTACCAGACTGCACAGCCAGCCTGTGACATGTTGTGACTGTTTACTACAATGTGTGCACCTGATGACTTTGTTTACCAGACTGCACAGCCAGCCTGTGACATGTGACTGTTTACTACAATGTGTACACCTGATGACTTTGTTTACCAGACTGCACAGCCAGTCTGGGTATTGGCTTGGAGTATAATTACCATGATGGTTGTTTTTAACTGAAAACTTAAAGATTGATCCGCTTATTGCCACCAACCTGGTTTCATACTGATTATATCGTTTGAAGATGATGGTTCATGACTAGTCATGACTAGTCTTTGAAATTCGAAGAGTAAAGAAGTTTGTATTAACATTGGAGAAACACGATGTTTTTAGGCATTAAAAAAAAGTTAAATAGTTCAACCTGAAAGGGTTACATTTTGTTCAAAATAAATGCTCATGAAATGTCGATGGCTTCCAATGTTTTGAGTGCTTATTGTGTATGAACTACCATGTTTGGGCTTATTTATTTCTGTGCCAATGTGCGTATATGATGTAACGATGCAAGAAAGGTGTTTCCCTAGAACTGTCAGTATTTTCATTAAAATTTGTTAGTCACATGCAGTGCAAGCTGCACGGTTCAGTTTTTGCTCTTGATCATAAGATGTGGCGTGTCGTGGGAAAACCGGTCTTAATGCATGTGCATAAAGTGTCGTCCCGGATCAGCCTGTGCAGTCCGCACAGGCTGATCCAGGACGGCACTTTCTGCCTAAAGTGGATTTATGCTTTGAAGAGACTTACAGAAAATACCATAAAAGCGGGAATTGCCGTCCCGGATTAGCCTGTGCGGACTGCACAGGCTAATCCAGGATGACACTTTACGCACATGCATGAAGACCGGTTTTCTCACGACCCCTCAAATGTTTCAATGCACAGTTTACTAGTCCTGGGCTTCGTGCAAGAGGGTTAGCATGAATGAAACCTTGGACCCAGTTGTATAGTAGTGGTGACCACTTAATAGACGCTTGATAGACGCTTCCAAAAATGTCAATCATATTCAAATTAAATCTCCAATATTATCCAATCATAGCACTTGGATATCACATGTTAAGCGGTTAAACTATTTCATACAAAAGAGCACGTGCATTATGTTTGTGATATTCAAATGAGCAGGTGGTAATGTTTGTGATTTTCGATGCATGGAAATTAACCATTTAACAATAGCTGGGGAGGAGTTTATACTAATCCGGGCAAAACCCGGATCGGTCTATATAACAAACTGGTTCGAAACGTGACATTGCAGGGTTAGGTCTTGACATTACTAGAAACAGACAGCAATATCTACCAATTATTCCTTCTAAATAAGTCTGCAAGTTTTATCCAGTCTTGCAAAATAGTCATTAAAAAACAATCTGATTGGTAATCTGAATTAGCAGAAATACCACAGATTGAAAAAGCTGGTTAATGATATCAACAGGTGCTTCAGTTGGTATGAATTAAAAGCTATTGAGCATTTGCTACATGTCTCCATGCCACTGTATTGTTGGAGAGAAAATTGACTGGGATGGTATTTCAATGAAGCATTATTTTGTGCTCTAATTTTCATTGCAATGAATATTTTATGTAAATGGTATATTTTACAGGGCAGTAGGGATTCTGGCATATATTTATCATTGACTTTAGGGTGATTCTGGTATAGTGATTGGTAATAATTGATAATGTCAAGGATTGCTTAAAACAAAACTGTGTTTTTTGTGTTTTTGTTCGGATTTTTCACTGTTTTTAACAGTATTTCAGTAATATCATGGCAGTCAATTAACCTACTCACACTTTTCTTGGACAAGCTTAGCCGATCTAAGCGGTTTACCAGTACTAAGTGCACATACCTATGTCAGTAACTGACAACTGCCCTTGTTGAATCAGAGGTAGGGGGAGAATGGCCCTAGAAATAATTTCATGACCAATCCCCACAGAAGTTATGTGGCACGGTTGGGGTTTGACAGTCCAGCGCTGAAAGTACATCAGTTAACAAAGAAGCTAAGTTCAGACAGTAGTCATAGTCTCAAACTTGAAAGGTTTTCTAAATGTGTCTTCTGTTCTAATGAGCTCAACAAATAAAATCATATTTTTTGTCACTATTGCATTAGCAATAAAACCATCAGGCAGTTAGGTATTCTCAATTCAACCTTTTCAATCTGAAACACACTGTTTGTGATAAATGTTCAAATTGTCCTGTCCACTTGTCCTTCATTTTAGCTTATTTTTATTACTCCAAAAATTGTTTGACCTTTCTGTTAAAATTGTGTTCACAGTCAAAGTTCTTAACATGGCATCATAATCTCCCTTAAGTGTGTGATGTGAGCCAAATAGCAAATGAGGCATGTCGTTGGAAAACTGGGCTTAATGCACATGCGTATAAAGTGTTTTCCTGGATCAGTCAGTGCACTCCGCCTCAAATACATTAATTTGATTCGTCAGCTTTGTTATTCCACGCAAATGGAGGCTTATTTGCTTTATGTGAGCAAGCCATTGTTTTCTTGCATATGTAAATATTGCAGTATTTGTTGAATATTGACTGACAAATCTTGAAATTGTTGAATATCATTACAAGTTCCATTTCCGTAAAACCACTTAAAGGCTCAAAACCAGAGAAAGAGCGAAAAGAACACCGCCATCAGTGGTTGTTCACATGAAATTGTAGTAATTGTATGGCAGTGTTTAAAAATAGGTAAAATAACATCAATTACAGGTGTTATTGCCCAAAAGACACTGCACATTGTGCTGTTATGCTGGGCTCTTTTTCACCATTTGTCCTCATTTTGGGGCAAAATAGTGTTATTTTTTACATTTTCGGGAAAAATTTTCATTGCCGGGGAATGATTTGAAAGAATTTTTCTGAGGGGATGACACCTTATAATGAATGGCCCCTACTATAGAAGGAAGAAAAGCCCTGTCATACTTATGTCAGCTGACAAAGAATCATAATGATGTAAATAATTCTTTGAAGTATGTCGCCTTCAGTGGTTGTTGTAACTTGCATTAATTTGTGTTACTGTATTTAAAATGAAAAGCCTAGTGTACACTGATTGCATAAAGAAAGTTGATTTCTGTTTCCAGTTCTGGCACTATGCCTTAAACTGTCCAAGACTTTGTATGTGTTGACCAACATTAACAGTAGGGCATTCTTTTTGCCTACACTTAATGTGTTTTAACACTGACAACAATGTATAAGTCTGTAAAGTTCTATGGAAATAACAGCATTTCGAGCAGAGATTATTTATGATCAGAGCTTTATTGCATTTTATGGGCAATTTCAATCTGATGTCTGTTTTGTATCTGTAATTCTAATTTGGCATTCAGTGGAAGTATGCCATCTCCCGAATTTGAGAGTAGGTCAGCATTGGAATAATTCATAAGAAGTTTGGATTTTGTTCTAATTTGTGGTGCATGCGGGACCTTTTTCTACTTCTTATGCACCAGGTCAAACTATTTGACCACCTATTTGCCAATTTGGAATGTTAAATATTTTTGTTCTCGATTTTATATAAAAATCTATTCAACTTAACTCGAAAAACCTGTGAAATCATTATATTATTTATTGCTGAACTATAGTCTACTGTTACGAAAGTCCAAATTTCAAGTAGGTACTTTTTCCCCCAAAGATAAAAATGTACTTTAGTCAATGCTTGGAATGGAAAATGAAGTTTTGTATCATGAACATTTGTAGTCATTATCTTTAAATAGTAGACAGAATCTGACATATTGTGGTCTGTCCTTCAGAACTTGAATGCTACTCATTGCTGATTCAGATCACTTTATATTTGCCCCATTTATATGCATAAATGTTGTATTAAGTTAGCATAAATCTTTCAGTGAGAAACCTTCCATTCTTTTCTTTGCATGTCTGAGACCTTCCTATAAGACAGAGCTGGGGTTCATTCTTCAAAGTGCTCCTATAGGTTACAAAATAATTATGTTATCAGACATGGACATGTTTAACGATCCCTTGTTTCTATTCTGAGCATCATTAGCGCGGTTCTCATGGTTTCTTAAAAAGGTTGACCCCTGACGACAGATCCTCCTTCAGTATACGTCTGCTCCCAATGCTTTATAGATATGAGGCTTGTCATCGGAAAACCGGGCTTAATGCATGTGCATAAAGTGTCGTCCTGGATTAGACTGTGCAGTCCGCACAGGCACATCAGGGGCGACACTTTCCGCCTACATTGGATTTATGATTAGAAGAGACTTCCTTGAAACAGAAACTGCCATGAAAGCGGAAAGTGCCGTCCTGGATAAGCCTGTGCGGACCTAATCTGGGACGACACTTTATGCACATGCATTAAGTCTGGTTTTCCCACGACACGCCTCATATAGTATTCTCCCAATAACTTTGTTATTGAAGTTGTGACATATACCAGTAACTGGTTTTCTCCATGTTTCAAATTGTCTTGTCATATTCCGTGCATCAATAACTAGTTTGATTTCCTAGTCTCCAATTCTGTTGCAATATTCTGTTTTTCGTAGGTCTCAAATTCTCTTGTAAAACTTGCTGAACATTTTATTATTGTACTTTGTAGGCACCTGTGCTCGAGACATAGAAATTATAACACTTGGTCAAGATAAACATTATTTAGTACATAATACATTTAATAATTCAATTGTTTTTTTGTCCCGGTTTACATAGTAATGAGCGAAAACAAGATTTGATTCCAATAACTTTCCCCACCCATTAATCAAGAGATTGCCCGATATTTTCTATGCATAGAGAAGAAAACAAAGTATAGGCAGAAAAATACATAGCACATACCTCACTGTGTTGAGTTCGGGTAATTCCAAAAGTATGTCTACCAGCATGTAAGAAAATCTGCTACCAATATACCTGGTGCTTGCCTACAGTATCTCTATCACTACTCACTGGTTATGATCAGTGGTTGGGGTTTCGGTAGTGCACATTGGCTCTGGCACACACACAGACGCACACAAGCCTCGCACACTTGTCAGATTATGCAGGGTGGGTTTTTCGTACCTTGCGTTTGGCAGGACGTAGTTGGGATACATTTTGCCAATATTAATATTTTTATGAGTTTGTCTGCGATAGCATCCTACGGAAAATTTTACCATGTGGCATTTAAAATACGTTTTTAGCATTATTTTATTTAGTTTGGCAATGTTTGTGTGTTTTTATCATTATTTATATATTTTGGCATTTTATTTATTTTGGCATGGCTGTTTTTTGTTGGCTGTGTAGCCTGTGTTAAAGGTTAGTCATTCCAATGGATGAAAATCAATGCATGTCTGAACATTCAGAACTGCAGTGGTCAGTTTTGTGCAAATTATTATTATTTGCTGCTCTCAAAATTCCATAATCCTTCAGACAGTCAAACCATCAATTAATCAACCAATCAATCATTCTAAAATTATTTTCTCCACTGAATCACTCACTTAGTTATAAAGAATAAACTGAAACATTAGAGATTCTGGTATACATGTAATATCACCCACCAATGTGGAAACATGGGAAAATCAAATATGTAAAAATAAATTACACAAGACTTAGTAAACATTATCTGTGATCTTTCATGTCAATGAATATTCACATTAGGTGTTGGATCTACTCTTTGGTATGACCAACATAATTATTTGGTGCTGTAAACAACACCAATCCATCACTGTGATAGGGCCCATTTATTATCCCCAGTCTCTGTGTGATTTGGACTGAAGTAATGAATGATCATAGTCCAATGGATGCTTTGTAATTTGCTTGTTTGGGTCTAATAGGGGGTTGTTCAGTATTTTTGTAAGCCAGGGTCATTTTGAAGTCACCATGGACCTTTGTTTTTGCTCTTTGAATAAAAAATACAACTTATTGCTTTTTGGTAATAGTATTTAAATTATTAATCCGTGTAATAGATTTTCTTTTCCAAGAAATATGGAGCACCCATCCAATGTGATGGTTTTATGGTAGTAGAAAATCTTGTGTATTGATACGAGCTGAGCTCATCTGTGTTGGATTTTCTTGGCACAATCCTATGCCTCCCCCAACTGATTATGATAAGAGATTAGAGCATGTGGAAAGAGCTGATTGTGTGTTTATAAATACCTCACCCCCACCATACATGTCTGGATGAGGCTAGGTGCTAGAAACACAAAGGTGGATAAATTATGCAGCCATCAATATTTTTCTTGCAGAACGGGTGGGGGTGGGGGTGGGAGGGATATAATGAGGGCATAATATATGGGACTTTAAACTGAAAGGGATTTTCGACAGGTGGGAATTTGACACGCTAAATGATTCCAGGTCCGGAGTGGAGGGGGGGGGGGGGGGGAATACAGGGCTCCTCCTGGATTAAAATTTTATTAGCAAAATTTTCCATTCGTCATTGAATTTCTGCTCATTGGAGGCATTTTATAGGGTTTTATGAAGAAAAAGTTGGGAATCCCCTCCCCCACCCCCCCTAACAAATGAATAGCACAGAGTCCTTAATCAAATGAACAGCAGTTTTGAGTGAAACACTTAAGTAATTCATTAAAAACAGTTTAAAAACTAATTCCTGTCCTGCCTCAAAGAGGTTTTAATTTAGTAGCGAATGTCTTGCTATCCAGAGAGACTGCTTGGTTGCATGCAGCCTGCCTCTAAATTACCTTAGAAGGTAGACTGATTTATCTGATGAAGAAATCAAATTATCAGTAGAGATTGCATGCTGCAATAATTAGGTGGACTTGGTTTCAGTCTTAGCTCATTAAGACCTATAATTTTATTATCAGGTATTTTGCAGCAAAACTATAGCAATAACCATATGAGGTCTTCTTCTGACAGCAATATGGTTGTGTTCAAAGTTGTGTTCAAAATTAATAGAAGATGAATAGAGGATGAATATACGTGTTTTTACATGTACAAATTTACGTTCAAATTATAGAACCTTTTGAAATCAGCAGTCTTCACGAATAAATTTTAAAATCAGTGGACTGTTGGTCCGCCAAGCCAGCTTAAAAGACTGGACCGGACTACAATTAAGTTGACCGTAGATATTTTCATAATAACCAAAAGACCGCCAGTCCAGTAAGCATACAACTTTTGATGGACTGAGCAAAATTTTGGTGGACCATGGTATTCTAGTTTATCATGAAGACTGGAATTGAAGTTAATATTAACACTTAAACATGTATGCAATAAACACTGAAGTTCCTTCTACAGTACAATGTTCATATCTTCAAAAGTAGTGTTTTCATGTGTTGAATGGTGAAAAGTTGGTCAACATTACAAATATTTATTCTGTTGGTTAAAGTGACCTGTTCACCGATTGGAAAATTGACAATTATCAAACTTTTTGTCATGGATTCCAAAAAAAATAAATACATTATATATAAAGAAGCGAAATAACACTATAATAATAATTGACAAATAAATACATTAGAAATACACTGTCTTTTATGAAAAATCATAAATTGAAATGGATAAAATTATAAAGTGTTTGTAACGCTTTTCATCATTATTTTGAAAAACGTGTTTATCACATATGCGTTAAACATTCACTATTATGATTGAAAGTCATAATGGCTGAGTGGTTAAGGCAACAGATTTTTGATCCCGGCGGTCGTAGGTTCGAGTCTCGGCGAAGGCAAATATTTCAATTAATGTGTTTTTCTTGATATAATATTTGTTTTTAGTTAGTCCAACTGCTTTAGGTTTTTCAGTTAAGACAATAGATTGCATTTTTCATAAATACGAAAATCTGTGAACAAGTCCCTTTAACAAAAGTGGGCATAACATGTTAATTTATAGTTACAGATAAAAAACTAATTGTTCCCTACTACAGCTTATAACATTATTTTGTAGATTAGGTATAATTTTGTTATAACATTTTATATAAAAAAAATTTACAGGAAAAATTACAGGTGTTTTTGCAAAAGCGACATATCTGGCTATTACTACGCGCTTCAATTATTTCCAATATTATTTTATACTCGATTTTTTGTGTGCACGTGTGTCACTTGTTTTACCATAACTGTGTTTTCATTGAAGTTAGCTTTCATTGATTTAACTCGATTCCAGTAAGGGAGGTAATGTATTCATAGTAACAGATTTGTAATATATTCATGCATTTATTGTAGGGTTAATGTGTGAGTAAGGATAATAATGCCTGATTAGACAGACTGCTGCTGCATTTTGGAGAATTATAAACGACAGTTGTTACTGTGCATTCTGGGGACAATGTTATGTCGCTTTTTTTATCTGTATGCTAAAAAGGAAGGAATGTATGGTAAAGATAGTAATGTCTGACATACCGTGACTGAATTACTGTAGGAGATCATCTCGTTGTTGGTTGGGTGTACTTGAAACATTTAAAAGTCACAGCGATTGTGTCTGTAAGACCTCCTGACCGTCAACAATCTGTTTAACAAAATGTTGCTTTCAAATTGGTTTGTATAGTGACCACGAAATTAATTCAAATCAACTATATGATTCAAATCAACTATATGATTCAAATCACCTATATGATTCAAATCAACTATATGATTCAAATCAACTATATGATTCAAATCAACTATATGATTCAAATCAACTATATGATTAAAAAAAACTAATCACAGTACATGTTATTCAGTCGAAAGCTGTGCTGTATTTTTGGCTTCGTAATACAGTGTGTTTTTTTCAGATAAAAGTATAATTATATATTATATCTATTTATACCCTTGTCACATAATATCAAAGAGATTCATTTGTCTTCCATACATCCACACTTCTTTTTGGCCACTTTACATTAGCATTCAGTGTACATCAATTTGTTAAATCCAGATTATAAAATTTTGGCAAAGACACTGCAAGCAGTTAAAATCCAGTCCTTTTCGTTGGAAATCTGTTAAATTGTCTTCAATTATGCATGGCCAAGAACACAATAACACTGGGCTGATGCTAAATTGTGCATTTCCCCCAACACAGAAAAAGTTTTCGCCAGGATCTGCTGTTCATTATTCCAAGAATTTAAACACTTGTAATGTTTAATTAGGCATTTTATGGTTTTATACTTATATTCAGGTTTCAGGAGATTTATGTTCTTTTGAAAGCGGTGAAAATCACAGTTTTCCTTTGCTTTTTACATGGTTTTCATACTCCAGAATTGCCCAGTAATTCTGTCTTCACACTTGTCTGATTGTGCATGTTAGAAGGTTGTCTTTGCAGTCCAATGGAGATTGAGACTTGCTTATTGGTCCTCCCACATGACTCTTCCACTGGTGGTGCCCTGTATGTTTGTACCTCTACAGACCAATGTCATTGATCTTCCCACTGTAGAGTGGTATCAACTGTCAATTACAACACTATCTAGTAATTCTTTTATTGAACTTAATTACACTTACACATGATTTTTCGTGTATCTGACTTCGTGCTTTATTACACTTTATAACGTTTACAAATGATTTTCATATGTCCGACTTTGTATTTATTGAACTTGATTACATTAACACATGATTTCCATAATTATGTCCAACTTCAGTACTTTATTCAAATTGATTACTATCACATGATTTTAGTAAATATATCCAGCTTTGTGCTTTTTGCTTGTATGCATGCAGTATTTTGTCACATAATTTCTATTTCTGACCTTTCCCAATGCAGTCATGTGCTTCAGATATTTTCAGTGCTACAGAGACTACAGAACTGTGCAGAAAGCATTGTCAATGGACCCAACAGATTGACAAGGCAACCACGCACATGCATTCCACATTATTATTTTGTTTGCATATTGTATAGATCAGAGCAAATTGTCCCTTTGGGCATCCTTATGACCCCCCGCTACATAATAGAACTGCAGGATGCTGATAATTGAAAGCAGGCAGATGCATGTTTGTTACCACACTTTCAAAAATCTTGGATTGGAAATATCATCAGATATAATTATGATTCTGATGATTTGCATTTGGCATGTATGTTACATGTAGCAGTTTTTGGACCTTCAAGCACTGAGTTAAGAAAATCACTGTTCACTTTTCTTCCACTTTAAATATATTTATTTGGCATTGAATAGCAGTTTTGGGACCTCCAAGCACTGAGTTAAGAAAATCACGGTTACTTTTCTGCCACTTTATATTGGCATTAATTAGTCGTTGTTCCTGTATGTTTCAACTTTCCAGAAATGGTCAGTTTAAACGCTTGATGCCAATGCTTAATATTCATACATTAAAGTTAGCCTTACACATTTACCATTCTGTAAGTATGTATCGTGTAACACTGTGACCATCAGTAAAATGTATTAGCACAGTACGCTGCTTTGTCTTACAGCACATCTTTGAAATTGAATTTGTTCTAGCTGGTATTCTTTTGCATCACCTTCCAAAAGTGTTACATTCCATTACCTAAAAGATTGCTAAAATAATGCTAAAACCGGACTTAATGCATGTGCGTAAAGTGTCGTCCCGGATTAGCCTGTGCAGTCCGCACAGGCTAATCCAGGACGGCACTTTCCACTTTAAGTGCCTGTGTGGACTGCACATGCTAATCCGGGACGAAAATTGACGCACATGCATTAAGTCCGGTTTTCCCACGACGCGCCTCAGTTGTCATTTCCTCATGTTTTCCTGTAACACAACTATCCGAGTTCTTGGTTATACCTATAAAGGGGAATTAACATGGTGGTGGAAGCATTATTAACCTTACAGAATTCTGAAGAATAGAAGCCATTTTGACAGAACCCACTGTACAGTTAACATTCCAGAAACAGTTTTCAACAAGCTTTGAGCAAGATTGCAGATTTAATGCAGGTTTTATGCCAATTGTGCGCATGGTAAGAACATATCCGGACCGGACCGCTTCTTGAAAGATCTTGCAGGAGTATACATTTGAGTCACCCAACTGTTTATAAAGAACAAAAGCCCTGACCAAATGGGCACTGTCATATTGACATGTTAGTTTTGATGTGAATCACCTGTTATGTTGCTGTGAACATATAGCTCATTTGCTTTGTTCAGCATCAGGGCTGTTGTGCTTTTTGGCATTATGGCTGTTGTGCTTTGTTTGGCATCATGGCTGTTGAAAGCGGGCCTGTAAATTTTTGCAATAGACTTTTCTATGGATTTCTTTCAAGCAAAGAAAGACTAAAAGCTTTGTTTTTCTTTCCTGTCCAGTGTTTAATTAGTTTGGGAACTAAAACAATTAATCTGGCAATGCTGAACAATTGACTTCTGCATTTCATGTTTCTCTATATCATGTATAATTTCTTGTTTGCAAAATTATGCCACAAAAAAATACATTGACAACATGTTATCATCAGTTATTTAACTTGTTAGCGCACTTTAATGTGAAAGCCATCTTCAGTCAAGGCGGTCTTTTATCAGAATCTCAAGTCAGAAATGAATATTTGTGTACAGACCGAGGCCCATATTCAGAAAGCAACTTAGGGAAATCTAAAATCAGTTTCTTAAAATTAGTAAAGTGTCAAATCTCTGACTGTTTCATGTATATGTCTTTTTACATTAAAATGCCTTAAACTTGTAAACATTGCTTTAAGTTAGATGTTTAGTATTTTACCCTTTCGTAAACAGAAATATTTGGATTTGCATAGGAAAGTCAATCTAAAATGTTCACTGAAGTACCGTTAGAATTTTTGTGAACATGGCACCCCAAATCACATTGACAAAACAGCTAGTAGTAAAATTAAGGTAGCACTACACGGTGAAGCACATTGAAAGTCTCCATGACCATAATTGCCCACCAATTAGCCAAACGTAGTGCATTGTATTTACATTATGACCTAAAAAAACAATAGTTCAGTTCCTTTGAATCTGTTTCATTAATGCTCCCCACATGCTTAATTGGCCATTATACCACGTAGACATTACTGGTCATGCAATGTCATAAGGACGTAACATACAATCCTGGTTTATTGCAAAATAAACTGCGGCTAGATGTAAGCTCTTTCAGAAAAACACAACAACAAAAAGACAAAGACATAAGAAAACTCGCAACTTTTGCAAAAGGATTTTACTCAGAAGATAGACATTAGCAAGTCCTTTTATACCTAAGTGCTTAAATACAAATATACAAATCGTTTTATGTGTTTAAAGCTCACAGTTATACTTGTTGTGTGCTAATGAAGGCAATCCATATATGAAACCCTACAATTATTGTAAACCTGTTGACAACTAGTAATACCGAATGTTCATTACACTGTTTTCTTATTGTACAAATTATCACGTAAGTTGACACCAGGTTTCAATTCAAACAGATCCATTCACTGTCATCCTTGTTCACTGACATTTAGTAGAAAACACCACTGGTTTTCATATTCCAAGCATTGTCCAGGTTTGTGTGTAGTTTTGTTTTTGTTACATTTTTATTGTTTCCATGTAAATTATCACTGATATTGTAGCTCCAAATTGCCTGCATAATCTAATAGCTGGACTCAGGTTTCATGAAGCAATCCATTAACAGCTCCCCATAGAACTGTATTTATGTAAAATCCACTCAAGATTTGATTTCCATTTTGGATGCCATCACCAGCATGTGCACAGCCTGGTGTCCACAAAAGCTTTTCTCTGATGTGATAGCTGTACACACTGTCACGTTTTTACAAAGCGGTGACAATTTCATTGGATCAATCATTAATTGTGATTCCTTACGTTTTATTTTCCCATCGGTGGACTCGGGTTTGGAGTGATGCTGGAACATAATTCTGGGGCCTTTGTTTTGAATCTATTCAGAGCATTATGGACCATTGTTGCTTTACGCAGGTTTTGTTAACCAAATATTTACACTACAAGGGTATTATAAAACAAATATCTAGACTTCATTATGTCCGCTACCAAACATTTGCTTCAGTTTGTTCCATAATTAAGAGCCATAATGTGTTACCTGGTTGTCTGTACTTTGTTAATATAATTCGTTTTTCCTCCGACTTTGAATAATTTATGTTTTATGGCGTCTCATTCTGCAGGTTAATTTAACATGACGCAAGGCTACACCGTTAATAGATTTTGCATTACATTTATTGATCAGCTAGACCATTAAACAAAATAATATCAATACAACAGTTTTGTACAGTTTGCTGCAGAAAGTGTATAAACATTTTTTCTGCGCATTAAATTAACTGGTTCGAGGTGTAGTTTAGTTATTTAAACCTCTTAACAGTACTGTTGATAGCAGACTTGCAGAACCAATAATAAACATGTTGCTTTGACTTTGTTGCACTTGTTTCTGCAGTTAATTCCTGTCCATGCTTCTATATTAGTAACATTAATGCACCAGAAACAGTTCTTGTTGTTCCAGCTAGTGTTGTTAAATGGAGACAGTACTACTAGGAACTTAACTTTGGCAGTTAGTTATCTTTGATTCTATCATGACACTTGTAGATTTTTCTATAGCCAAAGAACAAAATATACTGTTGTTTATTCTGCAATAAAACATGGGCATACAAAAGTCCTGAAACAGTCAGAATTCCACCAGTTTCAGTCATCAATATTAGCAGTTTTGGGCAAGCAAGCACTTGAGAGCAATAGAGAGCAAGGCAAAACTACAAGCCCACCAAAATAAAACAAAATAAAACAGAGAATCTGAGCATGCCAAGTTCAAAAATTCACCAGTGCATGGCTTATGGGATTGTGCTTATTTCGACCACTGCAATTTTCATCAACAAATTGAATGATGTCACATTCTGTGCCATGCATGTGAATGTGTGATATGGGAAGATGGGTGGAGCATGATCATAGGTAGTTTCTCATTGTGATTGAGAAATACTTTGTCAGATCAAAATATCAGGATAGGAATCAACATTACGTTATTGTTATTGTTAAATAAATGTTTTTTGTTCAATCTGGTGTGTGGTTATTCTTAAGTATCGGAACTAAAAACCATTGTTTTTATCACCTGATATCAACAACAAAGTGTATCAAAGCCGATTACACCAAAGACGTTGGCAGTGTTTATGAAGTGACAATTGTTCATTATGTTCTTCAAATACATTAATGGTTTTAATCATTTTCATTATTGTTTTAATCATTTTCATTATTCATGGTTTTAATTTATAGCCTGAAACAAATTGAAAATGAAATGTTAGTTTAACTTTTTTTTTAAAGACACATTTCTTAAAACATTGAAAATTATGTAAAATTGGACAAATACGGATTTCACGGAAAACACTCGTCACTGAATTTTTTTTGGGGGGGGGTTACTAGGTAGAGTCAGGTTGCCCGAAACACAGAAATTATTTTGTTGGCCTAACTGGCCCTAAGCTATGAATGGCAGTGTTTTCTTCATAGGCTTGGTTTGAGACATTCAAGACAATAATTATAATGGTGCTGTTATTTTTCAGAAACACATTTAAGGATGTTTTGTGCTGTGCTTTTACATGCTTCTTGGCTATGGCAGGCAGAGTTACTCTAACAAAGATGCATTTTGGAAGTGGCAAATTCAATTGACAAACAGATAACCTCCCACATTGCAAAATTAAATGGGAGCCAGCCATTTCTGTGGCTGTAATGTTACATCCAGACACTAGATTTAATTTTCGTCTTATGCAATGCAGACACCATAAACATTTTCTTTGTAAGATGCGCATCTTCCATTTGGCCATTTAAAGGGACGTTTGCCACATATGTATTTCATCGTCTGTGACAGTTAAAGGGGCATTAACTAGATGCTGCTGTCTCCGAAAATGGCTGTGTTTAATGGCACGTTAATTGATCTATTTCTTTGCTTGACATTCGTTATTAAATTACCAGGAAGACACTAGGAAAGTTTCTGATTCAGCTCGTTCTATTGTCAGATGAATGAGAAACAAGAAATGTCTTTAAAAAAGACAACCGCGTTGAAATTAATATTGAGATGTCATATAAAGATTACCTAAGCAGACGGCCAAGATGATCGGTTACGTGACTTCTCAGATCCCAGATTTTTTGGTCCCCACCAATATTAGGGGACTTATTGGACCCCAGATTTTTCGGACACTATCAGAAAACTTCTCGGACCCAAAAGTTCATTTGAGATAAATTTATAAATTTAAAAATTAAATAGAATTATAATTAATATCTATGCCGTGAATAAACCAATCATACAACTCCATGTTTCCACCAGTGATATATGAATAACCAAAATAATTTAGGTTAACATAATTGTTATCTGAATTTGTCAAGCCAATTTAACAAATTAACAATGTAAGAAAATAATTTTGGGAAAATTATTATGTATCAGACGAGTCTATTTAGTTATTTATAGTACCGGTAATATACCATTCATGTTAGTTATCTAATATAATAACGATTTGAAGTCAAATAAGCATGTACCCTGTGTATCCCAATAAAAAGCAATAGTCTGGGAACATTCAGCGATTTTTGAAATGTTAAGACTTTATTTTTTGATAACGCAAACATAAAAATTCATTAGACTATGACGATTTTAAATTATATCAGTAGAAATATGATATATCAAGGGTTCCTGTGTATAATTAGTATTCGACATATTCCGAATCTTCTTTCATAACATTTTATCTATAGAAAATGTAGCATCTTTTTACAGATTAAATAACATCTACTGGAGAAGTTGTTAGAAAGATGCAATTATAAATAATCGTTAATAAATCGTAACCACAATTTTAAATCAAATTAACAGCAAGTTTATAATATAAATTCCACACTTATTGAAATTTTTAGGTAAATGATTCTCTGAACGCTATTATTTATGCATGTACGAGTATATTAACACAGCTATACAGCCGTTGCTAGCTACGCGCGCTATTTTTAGAATGCCACTACTTTTTGTGGAATGCGATGAACTCGCTAGAATCAATGGCTGCATGGAACGGCAACTCTGTGAGTGAGATTTATGCATGGGAACATTGCACAATTGCTATTTATAGAGCGTAACGCTTATATAAATGTAGGCTAAACAAAATAGTTATTTCGTTACGTGAATGAATATATCATTCTGTTTATGGCATACAATGAGAAAATACGTTCATAATTAGCCTCAGTTCTATCATATACGTGAGGATATGTTTATAACTTCATTTTAACCGCTTATGTAAACAATTATGTAATTTTTTATTTCCCAAAAGTATGCAACAGTTATTGGTATACGTTAAACCATTGTTTGAAGTTTGCATTCCCTAGAATTAGAAAATTTGCCCAATTCTATTGGCATTCAATTTTCCTGATGCATAATTATCACAAGAACATCTGGGTCAGAATGATCTTAGACAGCTATGCAGAAAAAATGTTGTCAACAGTAAAATGATGGGCCACAACTAAACAACACAATAACACACTATTGTGTGAAGTTAGAATATCACATCAAACATAGAATAAACTAATTTATTACACAAATCATTTATATCCATTTACTGTATGAAAATTGAAGATTTTGCAAATTAATTAGTGCAGTGGACATGTACATCAATGAACTTGATTTTACCACAATGCTGTATTTTTGTATGCATCAAAACAATTTTCACAATAAAAAAGGACCGTGTTCGTGCATGCATGGACACAGTTTTTCAGGAAAGTAAAAACCATCAAAGAAGTAATGTTTTCAAAGAAAAGATAAAGGAAACATGTATAAAAAACAGCAAAAAATCTATGAATTTCAACAAAAATACTTAACCTTCATGAATTGCTCAGTAATATATTAGCAAAGAAATATTGGAGGCCCATTCTATTTTTTATGTCTTATTCTAACGTCACATAATAGAGTGTTCAATAGATATACATTTTTGTATGTTGAAGCATATCTATTTATCTATAGGTGGTTGATTTAGCAGCAGAGCTTAAAGGGGAATTTATACGGTATTTCCCATTAATTTATACACATATTAAAACAAAACATAACCCCATGTTACCCGAATATATATTTAAAAGTATATATTTCTAAGCAGCAATAATATGGTGGAATTGTTAAGAAACAAAAATTACTCGAAGCCAAAAATATTTTTTTTAACACGGCTCCATCTGGATTCGAACATGCGCCTAGAAAAATAGCGCAGTACAATGACAACTTTCCAACAGTTATTAATGCTGCACGTGTACATTTCCTTTATATCGATTTATTTACTACGAATAATTTGCCCTCGCCCCACTGGTGACCACTGTTTATATCAGGGATCATATTATTTTCGGTTTTGCCGGTCTTATAGATCAATTGGGTTTGAAAATAACAAGCAATCGGTGCAACCAATTTTCTTAAATTATCCAGACACTATACAAATCGTGATAATCCCCCGATTTCAATACACAATATCTACATTTTATGGTCCCTATGCTCTGTAGATGCAAAAGCCGGATTAGTGATATGTGAAAGACCGCACTCGTGTCACTATCGATCGATAATTGGAGCGTTTTTGCTGCAGTTCGTTGACTGTATTATATATCTGACACCGAACATTTATTGGAGTTTAAGATGTGAAAACTGTCCAGATAATAGTTATACTTTATAATACACATTTTCGAACAAAGATTTTTAATGGATTACTTAATAATATTTTTTAGTTCAGAATATAAATTATCTTGTTATTTTGGTAGGCTGTTAACTATTTTAAATGCCCCAAAACTTGGCCATTAATTTCACTTATTTGCATCAGAATGTCTAAGATTGAACTAACTGTAATTAACATCAGGAGAAACATAGATTTGCTATCAGCATCTAGCTTTGAATAGAGTGTTGCCTAGATAAAACATGCCCGATTTAGACTCTGTCTTAGAGATATGGGATGATGTGTCAACAACAGTCTATAGCCACTATCTTGCATGGCATCTGTTGACAAACAATCAGGTGTGATGATGGTGCCATTTGTTAATGGTGCTTCTGATGTATAGGAGGTCTCCTTAAAAATAGATGTCTGTTTCCCAGTTCAATGTTTTAAGTAATGGTGTAGAATTGGAGAAATGTGCAGAATTTGTTTAGCGTTAACAAAATTAGCAGAGTTTCTAAATTTCATAATTATGTGTTTTTGTCACTTATAGAGCAAAAAATAATAGAACAATCTAAATTAGAGAAAAATACAATAGTTTACAAATGCCCAACTAGTTGCTTCAGATCATGGTTCTGAAATTGATAAAAACATGCCAACTCAAATATTTTAGCAATTTTCACATGAAGAAATGCAGAAATGCATTTAGTTGGTGGTGATGGGATTGGCGGGGGGGGGGGGGGGGGGGGGTCATGTTCACTTATTATCAAGTCTGAAATCTCACACATCAAGCTTCTTGAAGCTGTGAGGTTTCACAAGCTTTCATTCATACAACTGTTCCTCACCATGCTTGAGAATGACATCAAATTTACCACAATTTTGTCAGTTCAGGGTTAAATAAGTAAAAACTGTTCATGACACAATGGAAGGTTTGTGTGTGTATCAAAACAGTGGAGCATTGTCCCTGTTAATGTCTTTGGAATTGTAGTTATGAAACTTAACATTTTAATGATTTCCCACTATAAGTTTCAATCACATATTTTACATGTTTGATATTTTTTGATAGTTGAAAAAAATCAACAACTAGAAAAGTGTTCTGGAACTCCATATAAAACAACATTTATACTGATTTTGAATTGTATTATTCCTAATTTCAAAGGACATTAACTGAATTTTTTATCATAATTTTAATCCGGGTCCAGTTCTTTAATTAATTGTTTGTGTTTTGAAGTATATGGATAAAAACAGCAGATTTCGAGTAACACTGAATTTATTGCAAAACATTAAAAAAGTTTTTGGCTTCGGTGTTATTTTTATTTGGTTTCCCAGGTGTGATGGTATTGAAGGACATTATATTTGACCTTCTTTGGATTTAAAAATGTTATTTCAAGGCACATGCATACTGTTGACACAGTGCTACATCTACTTCCCAAAACACTACAATTCTACAAGTTTCATTTCCACTTGATGAATAAGTGACTTTAAACACCAATAAGCCATTTCAATGGAGTTGGTAGAAGTCAATTCCAAAAGAAAATAGATAAGAATGTAGATATTTATACTGAAACATCTGTTTTCTTTCATCTGACAAGGTAAGGGTGGAACCTGCTACAGGTGTAGTCTTCAGCCAGATCAATGTGACTAGGCATCCAATATTTATGGGATCGGCCTGATTTGTTCATTTTGAATGCATAAGAATATAGACAAATAGTGCTTACATTTTCTTGATCTGTTTGTTAATAAGGATTTTAGTGAACCCTTTTGTTGTATGCAACAAAGTTGTTGGTTTCTGCTTACCTCCCCACTCCCTAATTTTTTCTGCCGACCAAAAAAAGTTTTTTTGCCCATTGATCATTAACTTTTTCTGAGTTTTGGCAAAAAGAGCAGTTTTCACTTATATGCGGCTTTTCGGTAATTAGCAAACATTTCAAATTAGTCTGCATGAGACACTGGTGCTCCTGGTAATGACACACCGTAAGGTACAGTTTCTTTGATTGGAGCCGTTTAAACGCATTTTACATGCAGTCCAGTTAACCTAAACTGCGTGGTGAATATGCCGTGAAGAAAGAAAATGAAAGCAAAAAAGTTATTTTTTACCTCCCGCCCCCAGATGTTTTTTGGAGACGTTAGTGGAAACCAACAGTTGTTTTTATTGGCCTTAAGGGGATGACTCTTTTAAGTTATTTCTTTTAGCTGATTGCCTCATTTTGAATGCAAAAAAGATATACACAAAGAGTGTTTAAATGTGCTGCATCTGTTTGTAAATTAGGAGTTAGTGTGAAGTCTTTGAGGGGTGGGGGAGGGGCTAGGGCAGGTTCGTCCCCTGACATCTAAATCCCAACCCAAAATACCCCCAGTTTTTCAGTGAGTGGAAAGCTGTTTGAAGATTGGACTTCTGGAACATGGTGCTTAAAAAATGGCCCCAACTACCTGTAACATGGTTCTAGAAGTTCTTGATAGTTGGACTTCTGGAACATGGTGCTTAAACAATGGCCCCAACTACATGTAACATGGTTCTAGAATTTCTTGATGGTTGGACTTCTGGAACATGGTGCTTAAACAATGGCCCCAACTACATGTAACATGGTTCTAGAATTTCTAATGTTAAGTTTCCGCTTTTCGTGACCATTGCAGTATAATTATTATTTTTATTTTAAGTCAGTTGCATCCCGTTGCCTTGAGTTCGGATTAAATATTTTCACCATTTTATATAAACTTTTGTCGAAGGTGTGAAAACATAGGGTCCCATTCAAGACCGCAACTTCGAATTAACAATTGGCGAATAAGAGGGAAATTCTATTTTGATACGGAATTTTAGACTTCGAAATAATGATAATTCGAATTTTAGTTGAATAAAGAAGAAAGAAATTCGGGACCAGAAAAATACTTTGAAATAACGCTGACTTCAAATTGACAGAGTTCAAAATGACGATGTTCAACATAGGTTGCAATCGTAATATTATGGTGTTTAATGTAACAATTTGAATGACAACATTTGAGAACTATTTTTGAGTCATAAATAAATATTTAGTTAAATGCTAATGGCAGGAGAAATTGAATTATTCAGCACAATAATAACAAGAAATAACTTTTAAAAAAGATATTTGGCGTATGTTGTAAATGTTTGTAAAGAATGTTAAGTGAATATTCATCATGAATATTTAAAACTGATGCATATGTTGATATGGTTTATAAACCAAAAGTCTGATTTCTTTATAGATCGTTATTCTACACGCATTTAGTATTATTTTTCGATAATATTTTAAATCTAAAAGAAGTTAATTATCAAATGGCGAACTCATATGTTCATGTGGCTAGCTCCTAAAACAGTAGTATGAAATGTTTCTATATTTGAAATAAAAAAAAAGAATATCATTATTTCATGTCAAAGCAATGAACTGATGAACTGCCCAATGTTTTATCAGTGCTTCTTGAATAACCCAAATAAGTCAGACTCATCTGCTAATCAACGTTAATATGTTTATCTATACAAAGTAAAACTAAGCATTGTACAATTACAACGAAATATATATATTTGACGCGTTATTCATGATTACATTATTTTAGTATACAATGCACATATTCATAGTCTATATAAAAACAATGTCTATTTGTAGATTGAATAGCCTCTACATGAGAATTTGGTAGAAACATCAGTGTTTCACATGAAAAACAATGATGCTGAATATCATAAGGTGCCAGGAAACTGTAAAGTCCATATGTTTAAGATATCTTAATTATGTAATGTCTGTATAATTAACCGATCTTACCGCCTCATATTTGCAGCGGTGTTATTTTTTTTTCAATCTAAATAATTTATACAGTATTTGTCAGGCAAATCAAAATTTACTGGAAGTTACATAGTTTCCAAGAAAATGAGAATGAATACGAGCGTTTATCACATTAGTTATGGATATATCATTTATACTATGTGTGTCAAATTAAAACACGTCAGGGAACATTCATCGCAATTAAAAATAATGATTTGACTTCATTTTTTGTAAACACAAATGTAAAGTTATATTTAATAGTGGCGAATTAGATTTATATTTCTTTGCGAATTAGATTTATATTCCGTTTCGAGCGTTTTTGTGTATAACTATTGTAGTTTTAATGCATTCATAAAAATACCAAATGTAAATGAAATTAAATTACATATGTCCGAAGCTTCCGCCAGTGTCTATTTATAGGAAGATGCAGAATCTATTTATACATTGAATAGCCTCTACAGGAGAGGATAAGAGAAAATGCAATTCTAAATAATTCTTAATAAATAGATCTACCAACCGTTATTCAAATAAACATGCATGGTAAGTTTATAAATATAAGTAATTCTCCATTCATTATGAATTTTATTGTCTATGGTTGTCTGGATGCTTGTTTTACAATTCAGTGCTGTTGAATGTTTACTATTTATCGGGGCAGGTTAGTCAGCGATTGCGAGCGTATTCTATGGAATGTTGCCTATCAAATATGCGGTATTAACGGGGAATTTTCCCAAGGTCATGGCCTGTAAACACTGGCATGTAGATTGAAAATGAAAATTGAGCCAATGCAACTTCCAAGTAGGGAGGTCAGAACTGGAAATTAGTCAACAACGTAAACAAAGTAAAGAGGTATGTCTGGATTTTTCCAAATTTGCTTATTTTTCCATTCAACTCCGAAAAGAAATGGAGCCATTTTTTTACAGGCCGTGGTGGGGATTTCTTTCAAACTAGCCAATGCAATGTTAGGATTTATTCATTCGGGATTACTGGCGGGAAATTTTCACAACATTTGATTGGATGTTGGCAAAGGTCAAAAGTTGGGTTAAACAGCTATGCCGAAAAAGGAAAAGCCAAAACAATCAAACAAAAACAGTCTGGCTATTGTTTTGACTGTGTTGTTTACAAAGCATCCTCTGTTGATTGACTGTGTTGTTTACAAAGCATCCTCTGTTGATTGACTGTGTTGTTTACAAAGCATCCTCTGTTGATTGACTTTGTTGTTTACAAAGCATCCTCTGCTGATTGACTGTGCTGTTTACTAAGCATCCTCTGTTGATTGACTGTGTTGTTTAAAAAGCATCCTCTGTTGATGGACTGTGTTGTTTACAAAGCATCCTCTGTTGATTGACTCTGTTGTTTACAAAGCATCCCCTGTTGATTGACTGTGCTGTTTACAAAGCATCCTCTGTTGATTGACTGTGTTGTTTACAAAGCATCCTCTGTTGATTGACTGTGTTGTTTACAAAACATCCTCTGTTGATTGACTGTGTTGTTTACAAAGCATCCTCTGTTGATGGACTGTGTTGTTTACAAAGCATCCTCTGTTGATTAACTGTGTTCTTTATAAAGCATCCTCTGTTGATCGGCTAAAAATATGTGCATCCAAAACTGCATGCAATTGCATGTGACTTGGTAAAGTAAACATAACAGGGACAGACATCTGTCACAGTTAATAAAACCTGTGATTACCATCATGAGCTAGAAGAATCAGTTTGTTCCCTAGTTTGCATTGCACTTGAATGAGCGGAACATGGTTTCTGATGTGGTCATTGAGACCTTCGATTACTGTAAGACTCGGCTATTGTCTTGGAAGAATTTCCAATCTTATGAACATGTACATGTTTTTCCTGAACAAATGACAGCAGTAACTTGAGAGGACATTGTCTTTTCTCCATGTTTGTACTTGTTTGTAAAAGAAACCATTGATAGCCTTCAGAGAGGCACCTTGTAAAAGAAACCATTGATAGCCTCCAGAGAGGCACCTTGTAAAAGAAACCATTGATAGCCTCCAGAGAGGCACCTTGTAAAAGAAATGTTCTATAACCCCAGGAGAGGCAGGGAATGGTTTTCTTGCAGATGCAGACAAACAAGATTTGGTTGTCTGTGATGGCTTGCAACCTCAAGAGACTGGACACTTTGCATGTCAGTGTTGTTGATTGCCAGGGAGGTTGTTGTTTTCGATTTTAGGTCTGTGGTGGTAAATTAGGAATAAGTCTCTGTTTGGGAAAACCGAGCTTAATGCATGTGTGTAAAGTGTCATCCTGGATCAGTCTGTGCAGTCCTCACAGGCTAATCCGGGACAACACTACGCTTTTATGGTATTTTCTGTTTCAAGGAAGTCTCTTCTAAACATAAAGCCACTGCTTGCGGAAAGTGATGTCCCGGATTAGCCTGTACAGACTGCACAGGCTGAGACACTTTATGCACGTGAATTATGCATGGGTTTCCCACGACACGCCTCATAATTGTATTGTTTCTTCCTCGGAAGGAGCACTTTTATGGATATTCGTCTTGAAATCCCCACAAGATAACACAAAATGGTTGTCAGAACTGTATAGCAGTAACACGGATGCCTGACCTTTTCGTGCTTTTGTTACCGATTCTGGTGGTAGTGTGGTGAAATAAAATGAAAGAAATACCAAATCACCGATTATTTAGCTGCAGATAGTATTTTAGTAATATACTCTACTGAAAAGCTGTTTTGCATGCATGGACACAGTCATATTTATACAGTCTTGGTTACATTATTCAGTTTTGTGAAAAGGTCATCATTGCATACAATTATTAAGTTACTGTTCATTTGCTTTGCAAATCCTATTACATTTATAATTAAATACACTTAATTGCACATTGATGTAGCAAAATGGTCTTCAGTTTATAGTTTTCATAGTGACATATTATTTCTGTAACCATCTTCTAAAAATCCCTTTTGATGTTTTGTGCATTCTGCTGAACCAATATTCACCAATACATTACCAGAATTTGATCAACACAGTTCATATATTGTGACTTACAAAATTGTAATTACCTTCCCTGTGTAACCAATAAGGTAATCAGAGTTGTCTCCCTTTTATAACCAAGTTTTTGCTCTGGTCTATTTTCAGAATTATGACACCAGTGAATCAAAGATCAGGAGAGAATTTGAAGTGTATGGTCCCATCAGAAAAGTAAGTAATAGCTTTGAGAATAGGCACATTGTTACTATGTTGTATAATGCTTGTTTGTATTTCATTGTTGTTATTATTGTTGTCTAGTTTTTGTTTTCAGCCTTGTGTATTTCATGTTATCACATCAGATTTTTGCTTTAATACATAGCATCCATTTGCAACTAAATGAGAAGTTAAAGCATTAAACATAAACAACAGAGTTATTTCTGATAAGCCAGTTTGGCTTGGTGATGCGTCGAAAATATTTGTCAAGCTTCGTCAATATTGCGAGGGTTGAGCGTGAATCTATTGTATTTGATATAGAAATTGTAAGCAGATACAACAGTTTCATGCTCAACCCTCAAAATGTAGTATTCTTGCAATGACTGTTTTACTTTTTACTTGGAGTATACGCAGTTAATTTGGTATTATTATTGCTCAGGAAGTAACGTTACCAGGGCCCGTATTCACAAACCCATTCTTAGACTTAAGGATAAAGAATAAGACTTAAACTCAAGAAATAATACTGGTTCGTTCGCAGTATGTTAGGTACCAATGTTGCTTATATCATTAATAAATCATTCTGAATAAAGAATGCCAAAATTCGTGTTGTTAATACCAAGTAAAATTCAAATTCACAACCTTTTTAGAACATGACAGTTTCAATACTATTCTTAAGTCTTAAGTCTAAGAATTGGTAAGTGAATACGGGCCCAGATCCGGGCCCAGATCCGATATCCAGGTATCCAGTACTAATCCCATCCCTGTTAACAACCATTTACATTGGCTAATATTTCAAATCCTGGTGCATTTATCAACCCTGAAGCACAAAATGGTGGTGGTGTATTTCTGCTAGGTATGTTGAATAAATAAGTTAACACAGTCTGTGTGCTTCTCCATTTATTCTGGAATTTTCTGCACCCACATGAAGTGTTTGCGCAGTACATTTTTATCCAGTGCACTGGGATTTTTCCCATATGGCTTTCACCTCCCTGAAGACTTGTTAGTTTGGTTACGGGGTATAGTGCAAGATACAGGAGACGCCCAGTTTCAGAGGCAACCGTGGGTCTTATAGTGCCCTAGCACATAGTACACTGCACCTCAGTTTAACGTCTCATGAGAAAGGTGAGTTAGAAGGTTCGGGTGAAGCAGGGGCTTGAACCTGCGACCCCTGGGTTGTAAAGCCAGTGCGTTACCACTAGACCACAGATCTGCCACTCCACTTTAAGTACTGTAATACTATTGTTTTCATAAAAGTAGCAAAAGGTTGCAACCAACTAAATTTTTAGTAAGACAATTTCATTGTTTGCAACATGACCCATAGGAATGACTTTAAAAAACTCTTTCGGGATAAAATTCCTTCACCAAAATGACGAGATGCTTTAATATTTTTGACGTAATCGAGAATGTGTGTGCAACAAATGTCTTTTATTATTTCGTGCCAACTGTTTACAGAGAAGTCTCTGCACAACAGTGCAGAAATGCCATGTTTATGTCGATACATATAGTAATTCTACAGTATGAATAATTCACTCCCAGACTATGCCATACCATTATTTATATGAAAAACCAGGCCCACTTTAAAAAGAATCTCCATAATTACTGGTGCACTCTGTGTTATTTTCAAAGCGAAAATAATGCCCCATTTCCCCTGTTCTTGAGTATATATTTCCCCCCACAATCTCAAAATTTTCCTCCTTGATGCCTCAATTGTATGCATGTAAAGGGAGCCGATAGAAGTATAATTGAGGTGTGTCGTGGGAAAATCGGGCTAAATGCATGTGTGGAAACTGTCCAGTATGACACTTTACGCACATGCATTAAGCCCCGTTTTCCTATGACACGTCTAAATTATTTTCAAGTGAAAACTCAGTGAAATAGCTGTTTAGGTTGTTTGTATAACAAGAGATACAAGTGATGTGAAATAATCTTGATAAAATCTTTGGTTTCTTAAATTTTAGATTTATAATTTCTCTGAATGACATACTGTAGATTTTCCCCTACCCATGGGCCATGCCACCATTCCCCCATTATGGATGCGACAAGAAATGTTTTCAAAAAAGACAATCGGCGTTTAAATTAATATGAATTACCATTTTTTCACAAAACACAAAACAAGAATGCCAATTGTTATATAAAATTGTCAGGCAAATTTAACAAATTAAGAGTGTAACAAAATAATTGCGGGAATCAGTGAATATTATTTTGTATCAGACGAGCGTAGTTATTATTAAGCAATATACAGTATCGTCATCATAGAAGTTATCTTATTACATAATAACTTCGAAGTCAAAAAATCCCGCCGAAAAAAATACACACTGGCGGTCTTGGTGTAAGATATGCATTTGAGAACTGCAGAGTTTTAAATCATAGGATACATTAAAAATCTGGATGAAAATGTCACTGGGTCTCATGGGCGATATTAAATAACAGCCTCTGCTGTCATAGAGTTGATGGTAAAAGCAACAAGCTCCTGGAGAAAAAATGTTTCTTGGATTGAAACTTTTTATAAATAATTATATATATTTTTCTGGAAGTCAGTCCTATGTTCAGGCGGAGGCAGCTACTATAGGCAGCAGAGAGCCTCAGGTATAGAAATGTCTGTTACTAGAAAAATCATGAAACATCCATTCTTTGCATCTGGGGAATGGAATTCTTGAATAGCATTTTGGACAGAAATGTGGGTTAAACTATGGAAGCAAACTTGTTGCCAGGGCTGTAACGTCTCACCCAGTTACATGGAACATCAGTTCTCATCAATGATAGGGAAAGTCAGACTGTTTTCTAAGTTGTGTTATTACACCTCCTCCATAATTGGTACACAACTACTTAATATACCACTCCTATTTATAATTTATATTGGCCTGCTGTTGTTCTAAGGTAACACATTGCAGAAGTCAATCTGCTCTGATTAAACCTGCAATTAATTGAACTGAGCTGTTTTTCTTAGCAATTGATCTGTCAACCTCTATATTTTTATGATACTCTGGTCTTCTCATTTAATGTATTATATGGTCCAGTTGCTCCAAGCTTTCTCAGTAGATTTAGCTAATTATTTTCAAGGTGTTCAGTAGACTGTAAATTTCAAGGGTCATTGACCCTTTGACCACAATTTTTAAGGGTCAAAATTCTATTTTGAAGAGTCAAATTCAAATATTCACAAGTCACCAAAACAAAAACAGACAAACTCAAGGTTCACATTATACTAATAAATATAATTAATTACAAAATATTACTAAAGTAAAAAATGAACCTGGTATGATCATAATATTCAAAATTAGCCTTTGTAAGTTTGTGTTAGGTGTTGTTTCGTTTTTTTTTATTCAATATACAATTGTTTAGAAAGACCTAAAAAGGTAAGATTTTGCAATAATTGATCAAGACAAAACTAAATGCTGCTATTTTTTTGTTTTATCAACAAATATCTGAAAGTGTTGTCCGAAATTATTGAGAGTTGTAAATTTTTGGCCGATTTTTTTTGGTCCTGGTGTTTTTAATCAGTACTGTTTTTAGATTATTATATTTTATGTGAAAATATTGTTATTATTTAACCCTTTAAACATCATTTCATCTACAATTTAACATGTAAATATCAGAATTATCCAGGTTGACAGTACACAAATGTGTAACAAAAGGTGTAACAAACTGAAGCTCACAACCAGGCTAAAGGTGCATTATGAAAAATGTCTGCATTTTCATTGGATGGAAGGGTCAAATACATACACTGATACCTTCCAGGCATGGAAGATCTTATCAGTAAATGCAAAATGGATTAAGATAAGGTAGACCTAATGTGTTCATAACAGACAGTGTCTGGATTGGCTTCAGTTGTAAAGGAAGTGATGATGCAATCCAGACATTTACCAAGGGTCAATATGATGTTTTGGGTGATTTACCATGTGTCAATTTCATTATTTCAATGAAAATCTCAGGTCAAAACCTGGGAGCTTGGGTTAAACAAACACCCTGGTTTTTTAAATTAATTATTTGAATTTATTTGCAATCAACTCAACATTCCAATTGTTTGCATAAATAACTTTGTAGGAATGTTATTGACTGTTGTCTTAGTCGTCCATGTTATTGACTGTTGTCTTAGTCGTCCATGTTATTGACTGTTGTCTTAGTCGTCCATGTTATTGACTGTTGTCTTAGTCGTCTATGTTATTGACCGTTGTCTTAGTCGTCCATGTTATTGACTGTTGTCTTAGTCGTCCATGTTATTGACTGTTGTCTTAGTCGTCCATGTTATTGACTGTTGTCTTAGTCGTCCATGTTATTGACTGTTGTCTTAGTCGTCCATGTTATTTTTGTGCAACTGGGAAAAAGACTTTTGTTTCTCACCTACTTCAAATTCAATAAATGAAAAAGCCTCCAACAAAAGTGCATAAACAATAACCGAAACAGTGTTTTTTTAGGGCCAATTTGGGGACGAAATTTGGCCCTATTCCCGTGCTTAAATAGTATATATATTTCCCCTATATTTACCTTAAAATTCCCCTCGGAATGTAAGCTTTATTTTGAGAAATAATTGACCAGAATCTGACAAAAATTGACTAAGAGTGGAATTTTAGTAAACAATGACAGCAATTTTTCATCAAACCAAGTTAATCTATGTTATTATTGTAGCAAAAAAAAACATTAATAATGTTTTATAACAAAGTAGAATATAAACATGTAATATGCTTTTCTTAAAAAAATCCCCCTTTACCGTAAATTTGCTATCTGAAGGGCATCACCACCTTTGCCCCAAAAGTGGAAATATAAATAGCAAAAGAACAGCCCCGCTGATACTGAAAATCCAGTGAATGAAGATCTTCCATGCCACAACAAAAGTGCATTAAAAATACCCAGAAAGACCCCGCCACACACTGCCAGCTATCCTACCTGGTTTGGGTCCTGTAGCCCCTGCCCTGGGGCCATGCTGGTGCTCAATTGCATCGCCATAGCAACCATGTAATACCTTAAATGTAGCACTGTTCAAAAAAGCAATTATTCGCCACCTGTTCAATCAAAAAGTCCTATCCGGTGTATATGTAAATTGTTGTTGTCTTCTTTTGAAGTATAGAACAAATCAAATGTGTCTGTATAGTAATCATTATCACTTCAAGGCCACAGTTCAGTAATAAACCAACTATACAGCACTTCCGTTTCAACTAAAACAGACAGTCTTCTGCGTAAAGATTCTTTTCTTCTTCTGTATCATAGGACAAATAAATCATGAAGAATCAGATGTATCACTATGTTAACTAGTATAAAGGTCAAGGACACTGCCAATTTATAAAGCAATTTTTCAATTAAATGGACTATGGCATGCCCTACATAAAAGATTCTTTTCGTTTTCTGAAGACGTTTATAGAACACATCTGCAGTTCTGAATCCAAATAAATGTGTCACTATGTAAAGTAGTATCTTCTTGTGTTTCGTTGTTCTTTCCAGTTAATTCGAAATGACTGTATCTGGGGCATGTCGTGGGAAAACTGGGCTAAATGCATGTGCGTAAAGTGTCGTTCCAGATAAGCCTGTGCAGGCCTGTGCAGTCCGCACAGGCTAATCCAGGACGGCACTTTCCTACAGAGGATTTATGTTTAGAAGAGACTTCCTTGAAACAGAAAATGCCAGAAAAGAGGAAATTGCCATCCTGGATTAGCCTGTGCGGACGACACTTTATGCACATGCATTAAGCCCAGTTTTCCCACGACACGGCTCATTCTGTTTTAGATTCTAATCATACAAGTCAGTCCCAAATGGTAACATCACATAATCTCTGTTGCTTGTGAACAGTTTTGAATATCAGCCAAAGAAAGAGGACCCTTTTTACTTTAAATTGCTCATCAAAGAATTCTTAGCAAACATTATCATCAAAGAAAATAATGTGCATTCAAATAAAAAGAAATGTATTGCAACGGATTAGAAATAGACACAAGTTAACTAAACTAATTAGTTTATTAGAAGCCAACATTTCCAGCTTACAGATGGATAAGCAGTGATAAAACAGAAAAAAGGTTGAAAAGATATTGCGAGCATTCAGTATTCAACTGGAAACCATAAACATTTCTTATGGAGACTTATCCCCACCCCTTGTTTCAAAACACAGTTCCATCTCAGATTGAATTTTTTTAAGTCTAGCCAAATCTTAACGGATGTATGTGAATATCAGTTTTTGTTTCTAAACCATTTGCTGTGAAAATATTTTAATTGTATCTAAATTTCTAAGAATAGAGAATCTTGAAGAAAGCCTCCTAAAAACAAATGAAGGATTTATTATTCCTGTAGATAACTGGGTAATAATATGTACTTAAATATTTTTGAATATAATGTAGCATTTTAAATTGTGCTAAAAATGTTTGAAATTTAAAATCCAAAATGTTACTGATAAAGTTTCTATCTTGATCGATGCATACTTTATTTAACTAGTATAGTAAGTACGGGTAGTGAATAATAAATACATCACTGTAGCAATTTCATATTTCCAGACTAAGTAAATGCACATTATGTACTGTTATTATAAAATTATAATACTTTATGTTAAAATTAATGGTTTCAAAAAAACAATGCAAGTTATTCTTTGAAATAAATATCCACCATATTTTGTCGTTCACTGTCAAATCACTGCCCTATTCCTCTATTCCTTTCTGAGCCGACGGTAAGAAATCCAAATATAAAGTCTACCGTAATTGTATGTATATTTTTGTTTAACTTTGCGTTGTGTCAGTTTTGGTGCAGAAAGGTATCCTGTTACTTCCCAAGCCATGAATGTCATCCTTGGAATCGGTATATTTGCTCTTTATATGGCCATATTTGCTGATAAGTGGTGCGTCGTGAGAAAACCGGTCTTAATGCATGTGCGCAAAGTGTCGTCCTGGATTAGCATGTGCAGTCTGCACAGGCTAATCCGGGATGGCACTTTCCGGTTTAATGGTATTTGCTGTTTCAAGGAAGTATCTTCTAAACATAAATCCACTGTAGGCGGAAAGTGCCGTCCTGGATTAGCCTTTGCGGACTGCATTAAGTCCAGTTTTTCCACGACGCGCCTCATATATTTTGGTTATTATTGGTCTCAGATTGATTGATCGTGATGATGAACAAGATTTAGTGAGACTTCGAAATGATCTAGGTTATATCTTTGGTACCATGCCTAAACTGTCCTTCCTATTTTAATATAGGTATTCAAAATGATCAGTTACTCTTGTTATTCTAAATTTTTGCTATAGTTACAAAAATTGAAACAGGTAAAAAGGTAGACTTTTTGTCAGTATTAGCTCTTCAACCCCTCTTCAACTCGCTTAACATTTCTGAATAAATAAATAACTAAATCCATTTCCTTTCAAATATCAAGCTGTCACCTTTTCCAATGTGTCGGAATATCTAAATTTCAATCCAAATGATCAACAGTTTATCCCATGTTAAGATTTACCACTATCTCCAAATATTTTATAATCATTTCAGTATTCAAAATGGATCATGTGCTACATATGAACATCGGCAACAAGAACACATATTTCGTCGTCAATGTTATAGTTAATTAACATAGTACTATTGTCACGCCACCCATCATTGTGTGTGCATGGGCATAGCTTGGGGGGTGGGAGGGCGTAATCAAAGCTTGGCCACAGTACGGACATGTTGATGAGGCTATTTTCAAATGATCCAGTACAGAAGGGTAAAGAATCAATCCGATCTTGTTGACGGACAGGACATTTTGAAGATTTGGGTATATTACACAATGGCATGGTCATTTAGTCTCTTCTGAACATCCTCTAACATGAATTTTAAATCCCTTCTTGCTAAAATTCAGAAGATTAAAGGACTTGCTCAACCAGATGTAATATGGCCAGAATCTGAGCAGGCTTGTCCCTTTGCATGCCATTACATTTCCTCTGCATTCCTACAAGGACAAACGTCTTGTGTTTGAACAGGAAATCAAGCAATGTCGTTGCTAATAAGATCATCTATATTAACATGTAACTTAAAGCCAGTAGCTAGCCCAAAACATTATGAACTACATTAAATAACCTTTTGACAGGCATTAAATAGCTGATCATTTGCACTTGCCCCCAAACAATTCCAAATGTACTTGCCCAAAGGAAACCGGGCCGGATAGCTCAGTTGGTAGAGCGCTGGACTACAAATCCGAAGGTCGCGGGTTCGATTCCCAGCTCGGCCACATAACTTGTTGGGGGATTGGTCATACAATTATTTCTACGGCCATTCTCCTCCTACCTCTGATTCAAGTAGGGCAGTTGTCAGTTACTGGCATAAGTTCGTGCACTTAGTACTGGTACCAGCTTACCCAGGAAAAGTGTGAGTAGGTTAACTGACCGCCGTTATATGACTGAAATACTGTTGAATACGGCGAAAAATCCAAAACAAACAAACAAACAAACTTGCCCAAAGGAC
Source organism: Congeria kusceri (assembly GCA_027627225.1). Taxonomy (NCBI): domain Eukaryota; kingdom Metazoa; phylum Mollusca; class Bivalvia; order Myida; family Dreissenidae; genus Congeria; species Congeria kusceri. The sequence goes on from CM051027.1 coordinate 67,413,525, forward strand.
AATTCACTGGCCATAGGCTTTGGGCGGGTGAAACTAGCCAGACACTGTCCTATTATGAACGTTGTGCTACGGCCCTGTGTAGTGCATGCATCCTTGTGTGAAACACCAGACAATTATGAGGAGAATCCATTGGCATATTATCCTTATGCCATCAAAGAAGTAGATTTGTTCAGTGCCATAAGGTATCAACTCTGGGACGTTTTTCACAGGAAACTTTCGCTGTAAGAACAGTTGTTTTGTTCTTAGCTTACAGTCCTGCCTTGGAAAGACTTAGACATAATTATGAGGTGTAAAAGCACCTACAATGAAGTGGCCCTTGTTTCTAATGAATATGAAACTGTTCTGGTAAACAACAAACCATAATTCATACTCGATTGATGACAGTTTCAATGATAGCAGCGATATTAATCATTCTTCAATACCCCATGAAATATATCTGGTAATATATAGATATTTAGACTGATATACAAGTGCATGGCATAATTCAAGCATTGCAGCAGCACATTAATATAAACGATGAATATTATTTGGAATTTTGAAGATTTTTTATGGTTACTCATGCTGCCTGGTGTGAGTTTTGTGAAGCTAAGTGTCAGCAAAGTGTCGGCAGTTATGCTAAGTGTTTTGCATAATTACGGACTCATAGTGCCTGACCCATATTTTGACAAACAGAGAAATGTCGTGTACCATTGATTTTCATGTAGGCTCAGATAAATTCAATTAGTGGTTCAACCAAACTTACACACGTGCTACAAACATGGCATTTTGATATATTAATTGCACATGTTGCAGTTAATTAACTGTGCCTTCTAACTTCGCAGAAAACTTTGGTATCGTCATAACTCTGTAGAAAACTTTGATAATTATTGGTGCTTAAAATTATGAGCTTAGTAATGCAGTTGTACTAGATGTAACTTTGTGCACTAACAGTGATCGAAATTGGAATTTCAAAATGCAAGCCCTTCAGGCTTGTATTCTTGAATAATGAACAAGCCTGAAAAAGAAAGTACAAGCTGGAATGTTCAGACCATTTGTTTGTTATTTTAATATATCCATTATATTGTTTTTGTTTATTAATATTAAATATTTTCGTAAATAGACGACATATTGTTTATAAACCTGTTTACTGGTGATTTTGATATTTGAAAGTGAATTACTATGACAAAACACAATTTCATATGACAATGTAGACATCTATAAGTCAATATACATTTAGTGCACACATTTATATGTATGCTCAGGACAAGGCAATCATTATTGCAGGCAGTCGATGCTACACTGCTTCCTTGAATTCACTTAATTTCTGTATTTTTCAAATAGCATTTGAAGTTATGTCAGTCACTGGTTATATTTACAAATAAATAAAACATGATTAATTGTATTGAAAACTATTTAAAAAATATCAATTCATCAATTCAATTATAACAACTATAAAAATAACTTAATTAATGGTAAAATTATCAACATGTTTATCTATTATTAAGTGTTGTGATGATTATTAGAAATCAGTGTCTGTAATATTTTTGTTTAAACAAAAAAAAAATATTTTTTACATTTTAACATTATAACAACTACAGTAATGTTTAAAACACTTTCAATCTGATGAATGTCTAGGTAACAGTCGCTGTATTGTTTTGATGCAATATTTCAACGTTTGACAAACGTCTATTCACATTCATATTTTCGAACTTTCACTTTCAGTTTCAATTTATTCACAAATTACTTCCACAATTCAGCATTGGAGAAATTAAATCTCTCTTGGACATGTATTTAGCATTAATCAAAGGAAACAATGGTCTAATCTGCAATTGGGTTGTCCATTAGCCATGGAGCTGGGAGCAATTAATTACTGTCAATTAGATTTTCATAGTTATCAAGGCAGTTCAACATCCAGGGATTTAATGGACAGTAAATAACAGTTAATTTTATTGGTTCATTTGTTAACCACCTTGTTTATGAGGCCAATAAGAATTAATGTTACAGATATAAATTTACCTCATTAGGCATTCAAAGCTACACTATTGTGCTGATATTTATGGTTCCCAGAAATCAAATTGAGATGAATTGGAAGCAGTTAAGATTCATCTGACCCATTTTCACTGCTCTCAGGTCAAATGGCTTTAGCAAACTGAGCAAGCCAGACCAGCTTGTAATTCTACATAAAGAACAAACCTGTGCCAAATTTTAAGAGTCTCCGGCATACGGGCTTATGCTAATTTCGATCACTGCACTAAGGTGGTATGTATAATCTCCAGCCACATTTCCAAAAACTTTCTCCATCACAATCATACACATTTCATAATATTTTAGATTTTTCATCAGTCAAACTTTCTAGTGCATCACAGGTCACATAATGAATAACATTTTTGTGTTGTTTCAGTGATATAATCATTTTTGATGTTTACTAGTTTTAAGATATGAAAAATGATTTTTAATCAAAAGTGCCATCTTTTTGATGACCATAAAATATGCAACAAGTTCCATTAGCACCCCTGCAAGATCCTCTAAGTGAAATTTCTTCACGTAAGACATAACATTTAATAAATGCACAAACTGGACAAGAACTGTACCAGAACTGAAACTAAACATGAACTGTACTACCAGAACTGGAACTGTAGCAGAAGTGCAACTAAACAAGAACTGTACCAGAACTGGAACCAAACAAGAACTGTTCAGAACTGGAACTAAACAAGAACTCCAGAAGAGCTGTACCATAACTGGAACTGAACAAGAACTGTGCCATAACTGGAACTAAACAAGAACTGTACCAGAACTGAAACTTAACATGAACTGTACTACCAGAACTGGAACTGTACCAGAAGTGCAACTAAACAAGAACTGTACCAGAACAGGAACCAAACAAGAACTGGAACATAACAAAAACTCGACCAGAACTGGAACTGAACAATAACCTAACCATAACTGGAACTGTACCAGAACTAGAAGTTAACAAGAACTGTACCAGAACTAGAACTAAACAAGAACTGTGCCATAACAGGAATTGAGCAAGAACTGTACCATAACTGGAGCTGAACAAGAGCTTTGCCATAACTGGAACTGGAGCAGTACTGGAACTAAACAAGACCTGTACGAGAACTGGAATTGAGCAATAACTGTGCCAGAACTGGAACTTTACCAGAACTGGAACTAAACAAGAACTGTACCAGGACTGGAACTGAATGAGTACCAGAACTGGGATTGTACCAGAACAGAAATGAACAAGAACAGTAGCAGAACTGGAACTTGACCAGAACTGGTCAGGAACAGAACTGACACAGAACTGGATGGGAACTACACTGGAACATTATCAGAGGTAAACAGGAAGCTAGTCCATGTGATTTATTGGAATCTCCTATTTGCAGGACTGTTGTAAGGCTGCTCTCTGTGTACTGTGATTTATAACAGACCATAAACAACCACCTTGCTGCTCCCATAATGTACACAGCACCAATAAACAGCACTAGAATGAAATATCTAGCTGGCATTTGGTGCTTGGGTATCTTTGATTCTTTCAAGCAGTTATGAACACACATCAAAGGTGCATGGAAACATAGAGCTCCCCTGAACACTCAAATCTGTGGACTGCACAGGCTGATCCAGGACACTTTATGCACATGCAATAAGCCCGGTTTTCCCATGACATACCTCATATGTTTATGTTCTAGCAATTGGGAATTACAGCGCATGCTCAATATGCATCCTAAAACCCATCAGACTTGTTTATTCCAAACCGCTTGTCTGTGGAATCCGTTTGTAACATGCAATACCCATGCCATAGTACAGCTAGCGTTTATTTTCTCCAGTGGACTATGTCAGCGTGAAATGCATGATTATCGGTTTAAAGAATGTCATAATCTCATCTGTAATTGACAGAAGACGAGTTTGCTTAGTGCTATATTTTTAGGCCTTCCATATTTACAAACCCTTTTTTTCTGCAACAGTAATTAATATCAACTTAAAACATATTAAAGAATCAATTAATGTTGTTATAATCTGTACTGTGAGTTCTGCTGTTTTTGGTGAATAAATGATGGAAGATCTTGAAACTAAATACAAGTTGTTCTGTAAAAATGTAAATAATCTAAAAATACATGTATTATGTTTTAAAGCCCCAAATAAGGTTTTATTTCTGTATTGCATAATGAACCTTAAATCTGTTACGGCTTTCGGACAATAGATGTTTGTATGTGATGCTTTTCCTTTGTGAATAAAAAAATATCTTTGGAAATTACCATGGTTATAACCTTTGTATTACTTTTTTGACTCAAGATCAGAAATACTGTGCTGCCACATTTGTGACGCTAATTTGCAGTTTGGAATACATTAGGCACCAATTACCATACCCTACTTACTGCTTCATTACAGCTTGCAATGGGTTTTGTTTCTGTAAAATTGCCTTTAGAAAAGGTGTATTTGATTGTTTCTAGCTTTGTTGTTTTCTGATTTGCTGGTTTTCATTCCATGTGGTCATTGGTAACCAATACAGCTATATAATCATAGTGAAATACATGTTGACAAACTGTTCATAGCTTGAAAGCCAGCAAGGCCTATCAGCCTTTTTTGCACACATGCTGATGACACCTTCTGGCTTTCAATGGACGAAATATAAGGTACCAGTTCAGTAAGCCTGGATTTTTGTTCCTCCATTGAACATCAACCAGATTCTCTGACCTTTTGATGATGGATAGTTACAAGGTTTAGTAGAGCTAACAAGATGGTCTGATAGGCAGTCAGCTGGAATTCTTCCCCACCCTCCCTGTCAGTGCATGTCAATAAATTACATGGGCCAATTATAGACTTTGATAGGCAAGTTGTATATTTTTACTGGCAGAAGTGTGTGCTACTATTTCCGATTTGTGCTGTGAACCTGTTTTTCCCTCAACTGTTTTCCTATTCCATCAAACCAATATATTTTTTCCTCATCTGTCAAATATCGAATTCATCATTATATAATGTTATTTTGCTCCTACTTTGCCCCTACTTGCTCCTTGTAATATTATAAAGTGCTTGCCATTTTGATCTAGTTCAAGACAATCTGAAGGTTTCACAAAGAAATGCAACTTGGTTAAGATAAAGCAAGAACAAGGATTTGTCCACCTTTACATTTCATACACTTTTTCAGCAGTTTGTTTTCAGAGACTAAAATTAGTCTAGCAAAGTCTCATATTGCCTTACTTGCCTGTTGCCTTATTTGACAACAGTCAAATGCTGTTTGCCCCATGCCGGGCATTAGGGATTTAACCACCCCTATCCCTGCCACCCATATATTGTTTTGAATGTTTACATTATTATTAAGGGTTATAATGTTCAAAAATACTTGCCCTTAAATGATTGGCATGTTCAGTTCTTGGAAAATGTTCATTCAGTGGTAAGTGGCTTTATGGAACCAACAACACTAGGTAAGATTTAATGCCTAACTGGTGTAAGCAAAAATGATTCCTTGTTGTTATTGAAATGTTAACATTTCAAAAAGACATGACTCAATTCTTCTAAGTGCAGTATGATAATAGAGAGTTATATATATTTTATAAGAAAACATCCATTAGACAAAGCAGTTTTCTTTGTTTTATCCTGTTAAACTGTTAATAGGTTATGTTATCAGTGCATTATACTCTACAAAGATACCCATCAAGCTGTTCTGCTTTGCACTGGTTCAAAATGCACACTAGATTAGTGCTATATGTTCCATGAAACAATGCTTGCACATTAAAAAGAAGCTGAAATTAATGGCTTTGGTATGCCAATTTTGTAACTCCAGAAGTTTTCTATCAGATTTTGTTCCTCATTATTTTGGCAAATTTAGAATAATAATTCCTGGTTTATTGGATGGGAAATGAGAGATGTCTTTCAATAGATGGATTTATTTGCAAATAGGCAGGTGTTCTTGTTGTTGCTATTTACAAACTGAGTTTTTCTTGAGACAGTAAGGATTGCTGTAAAAAAGAGTTTAAGATAGCAGCTAGTCATACATAATATATAAAGAATGTTGACTCACTTATTAAAATTGAAGTATGCAAATGATTTAATGGTGTATGAGGTTAAATATAATATAAAAGGAAGTTAGAATTTGTGATTAGGGTCATTTTGTCCAAGAAAAGATCATTGTCAGAAAATAATTAAATCCACTTTTCGTATTTCTTTCAAAAAGGGTCCTTTCTGAGACTCGAGCCTATTATTGTTTCTCTTGATATCGCTCGGACACATTGACCTGACAGTGACCCTTATGGATGAAAATATTTAAAAAATGATGAATATTTTAGATTCCGTACTGAAATGGAGTTAAATGGATAAAAGAGAATCTCACTGAAATACCGTTATGGTATAATTAAACTTATGAAACATGTGCACAAACAAAACCGAGTAAAAAATTTAATATAAGAAATAGTTCGAGCTCATTATTTTTGCCAATAGAGTTCACGAGTGTCAGGTTAATGTGTCCGAACTTATAATAAATATGAGGTGTGTCGTGGGAAAACCGGTCTTAATGCATGTGCGTAAAGTGTCGTCCCGGATTAGCCTGTGAAGTCCGCACAGGCTAATCTGGGACGGCACTTTTCGCCTACAGTGGATTTATGTTTAGAAGAGGCCTCCTTGAAACAGAAAATACCATAAAAACGGAAAGTGCCGTCCTGGATTAGCCTGTGCGGACTGCACAGGCTAATCTGGGAAGACACTTTACACACATGCATTAAGACCAGTTTTCTCACGACGCGCCACATATGGGTTAGGCAGTATCTCATTACATGTTCAATGGCTATCAAACTTTGATTCCTCTTAATGCAGCCGTAACGAACAGGCATCTAGCAAATGCACGCTGCACATTTAGTGATTACTTCACCCCGCATGTCTGCAAGTTTGATTATCTGTCAACTGACACGTTTAATGTAATACACAGCTGTCATATCAGTGGATGTTTTTGACATAATAAAACGCAGAAATGATGATTAATAATTGATGCGCAGCACTAGATGTTGATCAAAGGAATGCATCGACTGCATCCAGAATCAGGAGTCTAAAATTAATCCCACTAATTGCTTGCTTCTGTTACTGAGTAGATAACTTGAACAGAACTTTCATTTCTTGATTTGATTATGGAACACTAAGTTGAATGATCAAGGAATGAGTCTAAAGTCTTGAATTTTCTAGATAACAGGAGTTTAATTATTTATCCAATGGATGTTTAAGTGCTTCATTACAAGGTGGCTCAATGTTAATCTGTTATTCCCCCTTTATGTAGCAGTTTTATTTTGATAAAATTCTTAAACAGTATTTATGGCTTATTTTTGTACACAAGGACATATTTGGTTAACATCCTTAGTAACTCTTTAACCAATATTCCCCATAGGTTTCCGCTGTTGCTCATGATGGATTTGTTCAATATTAATAATTTCCATTCAAATGGACATTAAAAAGGACACTAATAAACTTGCTAAATCCATCTCAAGGGTTAAGCATGGATTTGTGATGTATCTGATATACCTTATATTTTTTATAAACTCCCACAGGGGCCTTACATTTTTAGCTCACCTCTCTGGGTCGTCCGTAGTCCGTATGCCGTCAACACTTTGGCCCATTATCGCGATAAATACTACATTTTTTATTCAGTCTTGACGAACATTGCACAGTTTTGTATAACCATAAAATCTTGGATGGGTTTGATAATGGGCCCGATCGGACCAGGAACACCAGAGTTATTGTCCCTTTTTTGGTCCCAAATACATCTATTCCTGAATAACTCACCTGGTAAAGGGAGGTAAATGAAGTATCAGGAAGATAATTGCCAGAAATGTGTTATTCCCTTTGTCTCATGTGCAGATATAACCCAGATAGTATAGTCTGCTTGTCAGTAAAATCAATACATCACTCTGAGTCAACATGATACTTCTATTTTAGATCAGCATCATCACACATAGTAACCATTGATAGCCTGCTTCTGACCTATATTGTGGCTATGTGTGCAGCAATAAAATTTCCCACTGTCTGTCTTGGCATCCAGTCAGGAAAAAGATTTAAACAATAATCAAAAGCCAGGATTCATGTTGTAAACTAGCAATCAGCATATATAGGATTTAGATCATGTGATCTAGTGCCTAAACGGGTTAATTATTTTATGTAGTTTTTGGACTGTTTAGTTAGTAACTTATTCATTATCATTTAATCGTGTAACTTTTGGACTGACTTTTACATTTGAATTGGGATTTTGGAAACTCAAGTAATTATCTTACATGATTTTTAAGCTGATCTATTATTTCTCCTTAATTGAAAAATACTTCTACACTGTTTTACATTTTCTCCTTAATTGAGAAATATTTTTACACTATTTAGAGTGCACCATACTACTTGCTGCTTGTATGGTATATATAAGTAAGGGCTTGTAGTTTGGGGACTCTTTTTATAGTTCAACAATATAAAAAAAAGTAACTTCCCGTGCATCACTTTCATTACATTTCATCTCACCTGAGCTCGATGAGCTATTGGTATACGGGGACTGTCTTGCGTCGTCTGTAGTGCATCGGAACAATTGGGCATGTGGACGTGATACAAACTTCACTTCTTTACGAAACTTGCACAGTTTGTGTATGACCTTAAAATTTCGGATAGATAATGGGCCTAATCAGACCATGAACACCAGAGTTATTGCCCCTTTTTCATGAGAAAATCTGCAAAGTGGACTTTGTGCAACATACAAACTTCATTTTTCCTATGAATTTGACCAAACTTGCACAGCATGTACATGAATTGAATGTTTCAAAATAATCAATAAAATGGCCTAGATTGGGCTACAAACACCAGAGTTATTGCCCCTTCTTTGTGTGAAAAATGGACAATGTGGAGTATAGAGACTTCATTTATTGCCTAATCTTGACCAACTTGCACTGTTTGTGTTTGACCATAAGGTCTCAGTCAATTCCCAATATGGAACAGATCAGACAAGAAAGACCAGAGTTATGAACCCTTGTTGTTTTTTTTAAAATCCATAATTTGTCAAAAATTGGCTTTCAGTCTCCATAGTGAGTAAACTTTTTATTCCTTGATTACTAAACTTGCACAGTTTGTGTATGACCATAAGATTTCATCAAGGTGCAATGATGGACCAAATAGAACCAAGAACACTGGAGTTATTTCCCCTTCTTTGTGAGAAACTTTGCAAAAATATGATCTCATAATAAACCAAGGTTTTGCGCTGATTATGGTATAAAGAACAAAGTTATTTGCCCATTTGTTAATTATTGTTCTGTTAAAATAAGAACAAAGCACAGTACATAGAATTCAGCTGGATGTATGAACCTAAAAAATGTGCCATTGTAAAGATTGGATGTCAACCTCTGTGTAATGAAAGTGTGATTGTGCATGGTAAACATATTATCGTTTGCTTGTGGTTCATATTGGTCCCAACAGTTTTAACCATAAATGCATCTGCATTGCGCCATTCAATTGCCAGGTAAATAACAGAAGTAGGTCGGGCAGGAATGAGACTGTATATTGCCTGTAGATTGCCAGGTTAGCTACAGAAGAAGGCCGGACAGGCATCTGTATTGCACCTGTCAAATTGCCAGATCAGGTTGTCTGATTTGGGTCATTTGTAAGTGATGACATTTAGCTGATCTCTGTCATTGCCAGTACTCAGGTGAGTGCTCTGGGCCATCATGGCCCTCTTGTCCTGGGGGGGGGGTTAACACATGTTCTCCAGTTCATGGCAATCTGTCATATATACAAGTATAAAAAACCATTATAATTTAGCTTTGTAGCGCATACTGCAAACATGTCTTTCAAAGATTACAAAAAAGGCATAAATTTGAAATGAGTATTTAAAACTAAATGAGGGCATTAATTGTAAACAAATGCCAGTCAAAAGATAATGGGTATGGATAAGTGATATTTAGAGTTTCTCAATTTCTTTAATATTTATTCCGATTCAGTGATAAAGGGAAATAATCAACTGGAAGCATACTATATTCAAGCCAGAAAGTTAATGTTTCATCAAATTACAACATTTGCAAAAGACACGAAATACACGGTACCCATGTTGTGATGCCTCTGTGTGTTTTATGACCACTTTGGGGCAATATAAGGCCCCTTGCCCCTACTGAAAACTGTTCTTTTTTCCCCAAGTTTTGATAAACAAATGCCCTCTAGAAGTAGGAAAAAAACTCCGATTACCATGCATCGTAACCAAAACTTTTAATACATTGTTTTAGTTTTGTACTTTATTTTGATTTCTTTTGTTTTCATTCATAAGGGTGTCAGCTGTATTAAGTCAGTAAAGGGTGAAGTAGAGTCAGATATTGAATCTGACTTTAATTATTTATTGCCCCCTTTTCATCAAAATTTACGCAATTTTCCCCCACACCATTCCCCTTTCGGGGAAAAAAACACTGCGCCTACCTCCTCCACCTCCTCTATGTTGGACACCTGGGAGGCAGAGCGGCCCCTCCTGCTTCCGGGCCTGGGCCCCTCCTTGCCTCCGTACGAGGCCCAGATGTTCCACGCAGACGGGCGACCCGTGTGGTATTGCGGCAGCGATTTTATTCCACCAAAATTGTGCATTTTCAAGTTTTGTTGTCACTTTATGCGTCAGAACTTAGTGAATAAATGTTTTTTTTTATTATTAGTAAATTATTGATTTATTTTTATGTCCATACTTGTATGCTTGCTTGTAAATTTTCAATTTAAACAACTAATTACGCAGTAAATATTCACGCATATTCTTATATTTGCTATTCTAGGTATATATGAAAATTATTTTCTTGCACAGACGTAATTCATGTTTATGTTAAGTTTTGACACATTTAAGTTGAACTTCAGACATTAACACACTGATTTTATTGATTTCAAGTATTCACATTTTCTTCTAATGCACAATATAACAATAAATAGCTTCCTTATTTTTTTTGATAAAATCCCACATTTGCAGTATTAATAAAAAGATTTCCTGGCATTAGGTATGGCATTCCATGATCGTTTTGAAATTGTACTTTGGCAGCCTAGCACTTAGATTAACTGTAAAGAACTGTAAAGAATGAAAACACCTTAAAATTATTCCCAGAACATTCACCACCATGGAGAAATGCCTTTCATTTAAACCAAATTTTTTCACATCTGTATACCTTGTTCACAGAAGCCAGGTCTACTATAAAACCATCCAAGGTTTGACTGGAAATCGGCAGGGCAGTAAATGCAGTTTTCCTTCTGTCAGTATCTTCTAGGATGCTGTTGGGTCATTTGGACCCAGTCCAAATGATTGGAATTTGAAATTATTTCATCCAACAAGTTTTTCAATTAATTTGCACTTCCTTTAGGTTATCTCCAGTGTTATCAACATCTTGACCCATTTTATGGCCAGTTCTTGAAATGATCTGCTTGCTTTCCTGAAGATTTTTCTTGATTATTAATCCTCCTGGAATACTCAGCAACTGTGTACACTGTTGGCAGACCTTTTGTAATTCTAAATCACACAGCTAACATTTTTTATTGGGAACATTTGTCTCTTAATTAACAACTTTTAGTGTCATTTCCTTGGACCCCATAAATTGTTAATGAGATGTATCCCTTTCTTGTACAATCACCTTGTTAGACCTTTTGACATTATTATACAATACTAAGAAGTTTTTGTTTAGCATACCCTCTAAATATTAAAAAACAGTAACAACAAAATTGTAAATCGCTGTCCAGATATCACAATAATTTTATTAGTCGGTCTTTGTGGAAACAAAAGATCTGGTTAAAAAGTTATTAACACAACATTATTTTATTGTTTAAGAAAATGACACACTAAACTAATTAAAGCAATATACAAATCTTCTGTGAAAAAAATCTTTGTTTTCTTCTACCATAAGAAATTCATCAATATATTCCCGATATGTGCAGAAATCATTTAGCTGTGCGCAAATTCATAACTTTCATTACAGCAGGCTGGTTATCTAAATTCTTGTCTGGGACATATCATTGAGTGCTTGGACAATTTGTAGAAAAAGGCACAGAAGTTGATAAATGCTAGGTTTCTGTGGTATTACTTCTGACAATTGTGCAAGTGCGGATATTGACCAAAAAATAATTTGGTTACAGATAAGAATTATTTATCCCCCCACCCCCCCCCCACACACACAAAGAATCATGTCCTGATCCCATTGTTCCTGGTGCCAAGCTGGTGTGATAAAACATATGGTATAAAATATTCACAGGCAAGTTGTCAAGACTCTAAGTGCCCATAATTACATAAGACCTTGGAACTCTTCTAGGTCAATAACAGGTATTAGTTCAGTGCTCGTTTTATTGTGGCATACCTTTTGTTAAAAATACACATTTGCTGTAAATTTACTGGTATCAAATGGTGAAAAGCACAAGAGCATTTATGGAATTTATTTATAGAACAGCATAAACATTTGGTTTTAAATTAAAACTCGTACAATCTCTGCAAGCAATCGGTGCCAAAACCATATGCTTAGTAGTGTTGTATGATCAAGATGTGTGCCAAAGTCTTAACAGAAACTACAAAGCGTGCCTTCCGATTTAATTAACTGTCATTGTGGGCTACAAATATTTGGAACCAAGTTTCGATTTTAAACCTAGCATAAACTTTGTCCACCTATTCATCAAATCCAGTAGCCAAAACAATTGATAATACCTTTGAGGCGTGTCGTGGGAAAATGGGGCTTAATGCATGTGCATAAACCTGATTTTCGGGTTCAAGATCGACTTGAGCCAGATATTTCAGGATCAGCCTCAAAAATGGTGTTCACTAAAAATCTGGATCAATGATATTTGTCAAATATATATTATACATAATTCTGAACTCCTCAGCATACATTTGCAATCTGACATGAAGATTTTAATCAAAACCTAACACACAATTTTGGTTATTTTATCTAGAAGGGAAGTTATTTCGAAAATACATGTACAATATTTTGAGATTCCGCTTTGAGCTAGAAGATCAAGATCAGCTAAGATTATCTTGATCCTAAAGTTAGTCCTTTGTGAACTCAGGGCCGGGTCTTACATCAAAATAATCTGCTGGTCTTACGTCAAATGCAAACTGCTGGTCTTATAAGTAAAAGTAAAAAAAATACTGTGCTCACACACACAAAATAATTTTACTTACATATGCCAAAAAATGTAAGTGCCAATGTTACACCAAAAATAAATTGCTTATCTTACACCAAAACCCCACACTACTGATCTTACTCCAAAATTAAACAGCTGATCTTACACCAGCATTAAACTACTGATTTTGTGCAGTAAATACAACCTAATTGCTGATCTTTCTTCAAAAATATACTTCTGATGTTACACCAAAAACCAAAATTGATGATCATACACTAATAATAATCTGCTGATCTTGCTCCAAAATTTAACTGATTAAGCTGATTTTGTACAGTAAGTACAACAAAACCTGCTCATCTTACAAGAAAAATAAACTGCTGGTGGTACACCAAATTGGTAATCTTACACCAAAAATAAACTGCTGATATTTCACCAAAATTGATGATATTAACACCAAAATTAAATCGCTGATTGTGCACAGTTAGTACAAAACTCATCTTACAAATGGCTGATCTTACACCAAAACAAAAACCAATGCTAATGTTACATCAAAACTGATTATGCTCCTGAACCAAAATTGCTGCCCTTACACCAAATCATCCGTGTTAATCTGTGTTGATCATAAACGGTACTTGCCTTTAGTGTGTTGATCATAATAGCCCAAACTTGACTTTGGAGTGTTAATGAATATTTACTCCCCGAAGTTTGAAGAACAGAACATTTTTGACAGAGCATTAGGAAAAATGATATTTAATAGATTTATAGATTTAGCCCACAAGCAAACACTCTTCTGTGCTGTTGAAAATGCCTATTTAGCCCGCAAGCAAACACTCTTCTGTGCTGTTGAAAATGCCTAATGGTTTGGACATTACATTCATTTTCTATGTTTATGCCGAAAGTTGAAGTATTATATGTGGCTGCATTTTAGCATTTGCTATGTCAAAATACACGAGTCGGACGAAAACCAGATTGCTTTATTACGTAAATCCACACTTTTTATCGCATATATCAAGAATATATTTGTTGAAAGTTAGGCTGCAATCTATTGTGGGAGCAAATATTTTCAGTATAATTTGCATCACAATAACAATGCCTTCGTTGAAAGATTGAAATGTTAATTTGAACAGGTGAACAGTGAAATTGTGGTTCTGATGGCATCAGATGTGATGACGCTTCCTAGTACTGTGTCAGTAAACATAAAAATAACAAGATAAAATCATATATATAAATGCTCTATATGAATGCACTAGGAAACATTGAGAAACCTGGGCTGGTATTCACAAAGCTCCTAAGGGAAATCTTAACTACAGTTGTTAAAATTTCAGATCAAATGTACCATGTGAAATCCAATGACTTCTGTACAAAGAAAGCTGCAATACTAGACATATAAGCAATATTTACAAGTTTATAACATTTTAATGTTTAAAGACCAAATACAAGAAACAGCCAGAGACTTGAGGAATTTTATGAATTTAAGGAATTTACCTAAGTTTTCCCTAAGGAGCTTTTTGAATACAGGCCCAGGTCTTTTTTTCAGAGGCTGGGAATGGGACCCAGGCCCTAGGTTTTTGGGAAAATTACCGTAAATACTCTCGTATAGGACGCCACCACTTATAAGACGCACCTAAATATTGAGATCCTAATTTGTGGGAAAAAAAATCTGCTATTTGAAAGCTTCTAAACATCAAAATCGTAAATTTTGCTTCCATTGTTTATTGAAACTGAAAATAGTTTTGTCGTGAAAATTGCAATGCGGATATATTACATAAGCTGTGTTTTTGCTGTATTGAGAGGTGTTGAGAAGTCTCAAGTGTTAACACTTTTAATTACACCATAAGCGCTAATTGTCTGTTTAACAAACACGGTCAGTTTTGCAAGTATCATCAATGACACCATCTGTTTTGTTTGCAGACCAGTATAAAAGGTGCGAAGTAGTTTGTCAGGTGGTGTTTACACTACGGTTCATTTAACCCTGGTTTTTATATAATGTAATAAGTTTTATTGCTTTTTTTGTGTGTAAAAATAAGAATTAAGAATATAAAACACACAAAATAAGAATATATATATATAATACTATATTTTTTAAAGATCCCAATATAAAACAGTGCAAAACGTATCGGGTACGAATGCTTGCTTATATTGTTGTCTTAGTGACGTCGATCGAGCGTCTATTCAAAATGGCGCCAAAAACACCACAGTTGATATTTATGATAGAAAAACTAGGCGTTTTTGCTTATATCCGCGTATAAGACGCACCGGAAAAATGCTACGAATTTTGGCTCAAATAAAGTGCAGCTTATACGCGAGAAATTACGGTATTGCAATAAATTTGGTGGTATAGGGGGGGGGGGGATCCAGGTATTTTGACATCAGACATTATGGTTGGAGATGATGCCATTATTTGATGTGTGTTATGTTATATATAAATAACACATGGCTGAGAGGCTGATATAAAATAATATCAACCCAAGAAATGTTATATCAGCCGAGGCGGATATTCAGATTACATAACGGATAAACGTGAAGCATAATCTGTAAACAAATTGTACAGTGATGACACAAACCATTTTTCATTGTACTGATAGTATGACATAAGGTTGTGTTGTGTTTAAACACAGTTATTTTATTCGTGCTGAACCTTATATATTACACAAGACCAGGCAGTAACCTGTTTTTCTATTTATCATACCACGCCTATCTTAAAATTACACCAAACAAGCTGATTTTTCATTTAAAAACTAATTTAAATTCGCTCTGATTTTACTGATCCGGCTTTTACGCGTTCACGTACACGTCTATTCATATAATATTGGAAACGCAAACTGAAATTGATTGCAACGGTCAATTTCATCGGAGAACATGCATCAACGAATTGTTTTGAGACGCCATTTTCATGATTTTGGAGTTGTGTATTGCAATTGACATTTTGAAGATCGTTTCAATAATGACTATAGCGTGTTCAATTTTTGGTCAAAACATGTTTGAGACTCATCATAAGTTGATTTTGTGTAGTGACTTAGTTCATTTATTTAAAATGTATTGAAATAACTGTGTGTGGATGATTTATTGTTCCATTGATGACGTCATACCACTACCAAAGTGTATAGCACTAGTGTAACAACAACTTTGCATACACTGATTTGGTATATAGCACTAGTGTAACAGCAACTTTGCATACACTGACTTCTAATATAGCATGAGTGTAACAGCAACTTTACATACACTGACTTGTTATATAGCACTAATGCAACAGCAACTGTGCATACACTGACTTGGTATATAGCACTAGTGTAACAGCAACTTTGTATACACTGACTTGGTATATGGCACTAGTTTAACAGCAACTTTGCATACACTGACTTGGTATATAGCACTAGTGCAACAGTAACATTGCATACACTGTCTTGGTATATAGCACTAGTGCAACAGTAACATTGCATACACTGACTTGGTATATAGCACAAGTGTAACAGTAACATTGCATACACTGACTTGGTATATAGAACTAGTGCGCCAGTAACATTGCATACACTGACTTGGTATATAGCACTAATGCAACAGTAACATTGCATACACTGACTTGGTATATAGCACTAGTGCAACAGCAATATTGCTTACACAGACTTGGTATATAGCACTAGTGTAACAGCTACTTTGCATACACTGACTTGGTATATAGCATTAACTAGTGCAACAGCAACATTGCATACACTGACTTGGTATATAGCACTAGTGCAACAGGAACTTTGCATGCACAGACTTGGTAAATAGCACTAACTAGTGCAACAGCAACATTGCATACACTGACTTGGTATATAGCACTAGTGCAACAGGAACTTTGCATGCACAGACTTGGTAAATAGCACTAACTAGTGCAACAGCAACATTGCATACACTGACTTGGTATATAGTACTAGTGCAACAGGAACTTTGCATACACAGACTCGGTATATAGCACTAACTAGTGCAACAGCAACATTGCATACACTGACTTGGTATATAGAACTAGTGCAACAGGAACTTTGCATACACAGACTTGGTATATAGCACTAAAATTAGTGCAACAGTAACATTGCATACACTGACTTGGTATATACAATGTGTTTTTTTTACCTTTGGGGGAAAGGTGGCAGGGCCCTTGAGACGGGAATTTTACGGCAAAAGGGGTATTGTTTTTGTAGAAACGCATTATAAAATTGTTGTATTCTACTTTCTTATAAAACATTTAACAGTTGTTTTGCTTCAAATGATAACTTAGATTATGCACAAACTTGGTTTGATAAAAAAATTGCTGGGATTGTTTACGAAACTTCCTCCATCTTAGTTAATTTTTGTCCGATTTTGGTCGAGTTTTTTTCAAAGTAAAGCTTACATTCTGAGGGGAATTTTAAGGTTAATATAGGGGAAAAATATATACTTTTTAAGCTGGGGAATGGGGCCTAATTTCGGCCCCAAATTGGCCCTAAAAAAATCACTGATATAGCACTAACTAGTGCAACAGCATCATTGCATACACTGACTTGGTATATAGAACTAGTGCACCAGTAACATTGCATACACTGACTTAGTATATAGAACCAGTGCAACAGGTACTTTGCATACACTGACTTGGTATATAGAACTAGTGCACCAGTAACATTGCATACACTGACTTGGTATATAGCACTAGTGCAACTGGAACTTTGCATACGCTGACTTGGTATATAGAACTAGTGCAACAGGAACTTTGCATACACTGACTAGGTATATAGCACTAGTGCAATAGTAACATTGCATACACTGACTAGGTATATAGCACTAGCTCAACAGTAACATTGCATACACTGACAGGGTATATAGCACTAGTGCAACAGTAACATTGCATACACTGACTTGGTATATAGCACTAGTGTCACAGCAACATTGCATACACTGACTAGGTATATAGCACTAGATCAACAGTAACATTGCATACACTGACAGGTATATAGCACTAGTGCAACAGTAACATTATGTGCAATGACTTGTTGTATAGCACTAGTGCAACAGTAACTTGGCATACACTGTCTTGGTATATAGCACTAGTGCAACAGTAACATTGCATGCAATGACTTGGTGTATAGCGCTAGTGCAACAGTAACTTTGCATACACTGTCTTGGTATATCGCACTAGTGCAACAGTAACATTGCATGCAATGACTTGGTGTATAGCGCTAGTGCAACAGTAACTTTGCATACACTGTCTTGGTATATAGCACTAGTGCAACAGTAACATTGCATGCAATGACTTGGTGTATAGCGCTAGTGCAACAGCAACATTGCGTGCAAGTTTGCAAATTTAGGCCCACTGTTATGTGTTTCTGGATTCATATGTGTTGATTGAAGTGTCTGGGTCATAAATAGATTTCTCTCTTTAGACTGCATGAATTTGATATGTTGTTGACAATATTGACAGATGTCTGCCTCGGGTGACAATGGCTGTCCGTTTACAAAATATTGGGTAGCAGAATGGACAGGCACAATGTCCTTGACCAATGTTTATGTACATACTGATATATAGTAAACACAGTTCTGTTTCTCGTCTATTCCAGTATTAATGAAAACAAGAAACATTGCCATCACATGAAAACCAAATTTGCCAGATGAAATTAGACACGAACCCATAAGAAGCATGAGAAGCATGTAAATAAATGCAATGGTTCAGAACCTCTGATTGACAAAATTAATATAATCCACGAAAACATTGGGCTACCATAACCCCAACATATTATTTTCAGAATAAATCAATCAAGAAGAATTGTAATACAGTTATAAACATGTAATTGGCATTGAGTAGCATATTCAGATGCTGCAAGTAAAAATTACGCTATAAACAATCCTAAAACTTGAGAATCCTACAATGTCTGTTTTGAGACTAGAATCCTACAATGTCTGTTTTGAGACTAGAATCCTACAATGTCTGTTTTGAGACTGAACATTTTGTTGAGGAACTGCAATAGGTTTACTGTGATAATAGCTATAGATATCCAAACCACATTTCAATGGTTCATTGCAAAACTCAGAGAGCGCAGACCTTGTGTCTAGTATGCTTATTCTTTTACACATTTCTGGATCCATACAGTGATCTGGATCACCACCAAAATCTAATGTTCTTTGTCCATACATAACATATATCTTTGTTCATCTGCCTGTTTCCAACCATCCAAGAAAATGTCTTGCAAATTCGTTCATAACTTAAGTGTAAAGTTGCTTACTTCAAACAAAACAGACACACAAACAGACAAACAAACATCTGCAAAAAAATTACCTCCTTGACTTGGGTAATACAATATAAGGAGTTTGTATAGTTAGTTTGCACTGTGTCATCTATGTTTAGTTCTGTCCCCAGAAAAATGTCAATGATTGAAGGATTATGCAAATTATTTTGTGCAATAACTCATGTGACCAAAACATGGTCATCCATTATGCTGGATTGGATATTGAAGTCAGCAGAAGATGTGATCAATCAAGTGATCCATCTGTCTGACCCAGTTCTGTAATATTGGGGATGTTTGACAATGATGTCTTATTGGTTCCTGGCAATATTGTGTAAGAAACACCTCCATTGTGGGGATAGATTGCTGAAACACCTCCATTGTGGAGATTGATTGCTTGGAAGGCCATCAAACTGAACAAATCTACATTGTCTGTTGAAAACTTATTTATGCTATGTTTTGACAAAAAAGCAGAAAAAGTGGAAAGTGGAAACTTCCTAATTGCGTTTTTGTCTTAAATATATCTTGCTCCACTTTGATGAAAGCAAATGTTTGGTTTTGACAAGGAAAAATGTTTGCACATTTGTGCCAAAAGAAGATTATTTTGAGTGATGTTTCCATTTATGCTTCAAGGTTTCTTTCAAATAAGGAAACATCGAAAATTGAAATGAATCGTATCACCAATTTTGGAGTACGTGCAGTACAGACTGATGTTCTAATGCTCTAGTCTTGCACTATGCTAAACCAAATATTGTACTGGATTGCATTTATGTGTCTTGTCAGTTTAAATAAAAAAAAACTTAAACGAATAAATGATCTTATGTAACACTTTGATAAGTTCTTGTTCAATTAAATTCAGGAAATTGTGGCTGCATGGATACTAATGGAATTTCGAAGCAACCAGTCCACAGAAATCGAGTCTTGTTTATTTAATCAATAAGCGGTGAAGTGCAGTCTGAATGTCATGTGATTGGAACACCTGATACATGTAATCAATTTCTTCTTTGAGTGCTGATTGCTGTGTTTGTTTCTATCATCACTAGGGTAACAAATCCTAATTAAAGCATAGAAAACTTTGAACTGTTAGTTCTTGGTTTTACTTTACCCAATGGTTGAATGATCACAGGGTCATGTCTTTCTGCTGGGAAAAGTACATCCCATCACACAACACCAGCCCCCCCCCTCCCCCCCAAATGCCTGATGAGGGGTATTTTCATGATCAAAGGGGTCTTCTTCTAATATCCAGTTCTACTACTACTGTTCTTAACATTTTAGACTGAAACCAAAAGTCTTCAGAAGGGCGATTTCGAGAGATTGAATCGCGATTTCGAGAGATTGAATCGCGTCACCTACTCTTTACTTTGCAGGCTAAGGGGCACAAACAATAGATACCCCCAAATTTATACGCTCCATCGGCTATTTTTTTGCGCGTTCAGGATTAGTTAACACGTTGACTGTTATGTATATTATTGCGTTTGTATTAAGCAGTTTGCATGCAAACCTATATAATTATCTACTATGGTGTTGAAAGTAGGGAGTATAACTATGAGTAGTTTAATTTGTCTTGTGTAAAAATGACATGTCAGAAGTTTAGTTTTATTCAAACGAATGGGTCCTTTCTGATGGAATTTGTTTGCTATTTTCCTTGTTTTTGGTTTCTTTCCTCTTCTTGCCAATAGTCTTTATATGCTATCAGCGTTTTGATTATCCTACAAAGTCCTGTTCATTCATTATTCTACCAATATGCTTTTAACTCTTCAAAAACATAATTATATTTTGCATAATATTTCTCTCTTATTTTGTTTTCCATATTTGTGGTGGATTGTTAGCTCACCTGAGCATGAAGTGCTCGGTGAGCTATTAGTATAGGGGACTTCTCGGGCGGCGTCCGTCGTCTATCGTCCGTCGTCAGTGTGCCGTCAACAATTTGGACCGTTATCGCGATAAAGACTACATTTTTTATTCAATCTTGACCTAACTTGCACAGTTTGTGTAAGACCATAACATCTAGGATGGGATTGTTATTGGGTCAGATCACACCCTTAACACCAGAGTTATTGCCCCTTTTTCATGCAAAAAAAGTGCAAAAGTGCCCTTATTCAACGTATAGACTTTATTTTCCATCCAATCTTAACCAAACTTTCACAGTTTGTGTATGACCATCAGATCTCAGTAGATGCCAAAAAATGGGCCAGATCGTGTTTCAAACACCAGAGTTATTGCCCTTTGTTTATTTTTTATAAAAAAAAAGGACATTATTCAGGATAGAGAGAGACATTTTTCATCCAATCTTTACCAATCTTGCACAATTTATCTATTACCATGAGATTACAGTTGAAGTCAAATATAAGCAATATTGGACCAGAAACACCAGAGTTATTGCCCTTTGTTTGTGAAAAAAATATGCAAAAATGGACATTATACAGGATAGAGACTTCATTTTTCATCCAATCTTCACCAATCTTGCACAGTTTGTCTGTGACCTAAGATTAAAGGTGAAGTCGAATATAAGCAAGATTGGACCAGAAACACCAGAGTTATTGCCCTTTGTTTGTGAAAACAAATTGCAAAAATGGACATTATTCAGGTTAGAGACTTCATTTTTCATCCAATCTTCATCAATCTTGTACAGTTTGTCTATGAACGTAAGACTACAGGTGAAGTCAAATATAAGCATGATCAATGATATAAGGCTTGCACACACGATTTTTGATTCAATGTTGACCAACCTTACACTGTTTGGGCATGACCATAAAAATTGATTGATAAAATTTGATTTCCAACAGTTGCAAGACTTGCATGCAGTTATTTGTACATGCAACTTTGATGTCTTCAGAGCCTGCATTAACATCATTTATCATCATTGGAAAGAAAATTATCAAAGAAAAAGCAACACTTTACCTTATAGCACAGCCATTGCAATTATCGCATTGCAACTAGTTTTCCAAAACTGTTTGCAAAAAATACATAAAAATCTACTGTTGGTGCATTATCCAGAATGTTCAATGGATTAATGAAAAAGGGTCAGGTAAGAATATCAAGAAAAATGATTTGAGAACCATTAGCCAAAAAACGCACATCCACTACCCAACTCATACTTTAGTTAGCCCATTGCACTAACCAATGTTCTAAATCATAATTGATCCTACCCCGACTGTGTATTGTTCTGATACCTTTTATTTTCAAACCTGTCACAACAGTATGGTCTTCATCTGTACCATATCTCAGGTGAGCGCTTTGGGCCATCATGGCCCTCTTGTTTTAATTGCTGAACAAGCTTTTAATGGGGGAAAACTGTCTTATTAGGGGTGGCAATATTGGCAGATTGATGTCCCTGCATTATGTTCATTTCTATTCTGGTAATAATTTATGCTCAAATGAACCCACTAGTTAAAACTGGTTAAGGTGTAAAAAATTTCCCTTGGCTGTTTTATTTAAGAGGTATGAGCAAACACTGCTAATGATATTGCTGCATTGAAGTTGGTTGGTGTATGGAGAAAAGCAATTTTTCCTTACTCCTCATGTAGTTTCTTTGACATCAGGCTTAAAAAAAATTATGTTTGTTTCAGGTAACTTGCTCAAAAAAATTAGGGTAGGTAGGTAGGGATTTTTTTTAAATTTTTTTTTTGGTAAATTATCAACTGAGGACTCTGAAACAAAAAAAATATCCAAAACATATCAGTAGTATCCTTAAACATTTGTTTCAAGTGGATTCTATTAAAACGAAACACATATTTATAAAAAAAACAACATTTAATTATTGGAACAAAGTAAAAAAAGCAAAAAAATATCTGACAAACACAATAAAATGTTCTAGGGTTGGGGGCATATTTTTAGGATAGGTCGGGTAACCTGAAACAAACATATTTTTACTCACGCCTCGCAAAGTTTGGGTGAAGAACTGATTTCAAAACAGGATTTATTTGAATTCATCAGTGGCTTCTGTCAAAGGTTAGAAATCTTGAAAATGAAGCTTCTGATGCATGTGAATTTAGGGTGAAAATTTGCTCTGAGATTGGTTCACCATGTCTGGCTTATACAAATGGAGAGGAAAGCCCATTTATGACAGTCAATATCATGGTTCCCTTGTGGAACTTGAATCTTGTAAAATCCACAGCATGCCAACAGGAAGTTTTTGATAAATAAGAAAATCCAAATGGAAGAAAAAACAGCAACAAATAGAGTTTCTGAATTTGAGTACTAAGTAACCCTTTTCAAGAGTTTCTTTTTGAATACCAAGTAACCCTATTTAAAAAACAGATCTAAAGTTATTACTGCTGCAATTGTTTCTCTTATTGCAGGAATTAAAATTGATTGCTTTCTGTTTCCATATTGACAGAAAATGTCTTCTTCAATTAGATTTTCTTGAAACATGCTACAGTCCAGGTTTCAATCCAGCTAACCAGGATGTTTTGGGTATAATTGATTTGTGCTGACTGACTCAATATTATTATCTGACCATGCTATTGGCACTATAACCATTAGTGCTAGTGCACTTAGCTGGGACATTGTCAACTGAACTTGAAGATTTGCTCATTCTGTTTGTGCTATATGTATTTAACAGTGAATACATAAAACAACAGAAGAGTTTTACTGAATACCTGGTTTATTGCAATTCTGCCAAATGCAATATAAGTTATTTTATTAATTGTTGCAATATATTCAGTTTGTATGGAAATAGCAAACGTGCAGCAAAATTGGTTATCATTCCACAACCATTTTTGAAAAGTCTTTTATTTATTGCGCATTTACTACCATTTGCTTATTTTAAATTTTGTGAAGTACTTCTGTATGTTTCTAGCTACATGTGACGAGCAACAAATGATCTAATCTTATAAGGGAGCTAACTTCGCAGAGTCATTCTGGATTGTGAGTGGCGAGAGTTGTGTCCCTTACTTCATTTATTTCTCATATTATGCTATGAACTTAATAACTAACCCTAGCAAATAGGTCCCAGAAACTTTCTTTATATTTTAGCTTCTCTGTCTTGATGTCTTTTTTGGGCACCTGCATGCTTAAACACCATGAAATTCACAGTTTTATGTGAAAAAAACCAATATATGTTCATTCTATGTTTGATGTCTTATTCTAACTTCACACAAGAGAGTGTTCTACAGTGTTCTTTCAAGAAATGTTAAACTTGCCTAGTTCTAAGTGTTTTATTTTTCAGATTAAGTTAATAACTGACAAGATCAGTGGCAAGCAGAGGGGGTATGCCTTCATTGAGTATGAACATGAGAGGGACATGCACTGTAAGTATATACACGGTAAAACACGGTCCAGGGCTGTTCCAGACAAGAAATTCCAAAGACAAACAGTATTTGTGCCCCCTAGTTTGGGTGGGGCATGTTTTCTGTTAAGGAGGGGGGTCTTAGATAGGGGGGGGGGCATGTAAAATTGTGTCGCTTTCCATAATTTGAGATGATTGTTTTCAGTTTTGAAATTTTAGATTTCTTCCACAATTGGCATTAAACTTTGTAGTTTCAAAATTGTTTGGACATTCCAAGCAATATGGAATTAATTAAGAACAAACAATTATCAGACATAATCACTCAACTTTGAATTAGCAAGAGTACTAACAGCATAATCTGATTTGGATTATTTGTTCAGTTCTTGGGGCAAAGATATTTTGGGGCAATTGTATTTAATTAGATACATTTTCCACTTATGTTCTACTGTTTGACCATGTTGAATTCCTTGTCAGAATGCTCTGAACAGTACATGTACTTAAAATTCTTTAACATATATTGAGAATTTATTGTAATTATTATTGACAGTGGTATTGTAATCAAAAGTTACTTAAATAGCTGCTGTAAGTTTGATAGTCCTTGTATTTGAGTGTTAATATGTGTTATGGTTTTTAATTTGGTGGTGGAAAGTGTATAAAAATGTCGATCAGTTTGTAATTATGAAAAAATACATGAAATACTAGCTGGTCTGTAATCTTATGTCTACGGGTATAAACATTTTGCTCATAACAAGCACAAATTTCTTTGTCATTGGGAATCATTGTTTATGAAATACATTGTATTGCTATGTACTATGACACTTTTTTTTATATATTCTTGGGTATTGATTACTTTATTTACATTAAGTCTGTGTAATTCCTTTGAATTGTTTTCCATGACACTTTCTGCCATATTGTGGGTATTATTACTTGATTTACATTAACTCTGTGAAATTCCTTTGAATTGTTTTCCATGCACACTTAGGTATTTATTGATCTGATGTATTGGAGCATGTCTCCAAGGCAAATACTATGTTGTGGTTTTGTATACAAATTGGTATAAATTACTTGCAAATTAATGTGAAAATATTTCCTGAGATCACTCCATAATTATCAATTGATGTGAATCATCATTCTTTTAATAATGATTATTATTTAAAACAATCTTACTGTCCAACGTCTGGTCCACATGGAAGATTAACACTATGGAATTTCAGAGAGAGTATTTACTAAGAATTTGTATAAACAACATAAAATGATATTATGGCAAACCATTGGGGGCTGGAAATACTGGTTGATTTCTACAAACAAAAACAAAGTTAAAAGGACACATCTGGTAGCGTTGATTCCTTCGGATGGTTTGATGCCAGACAGATATTATTTTGTAACTAGAACTGATAAAGGGCAGGATAAAAGTTCAATAGTTTGCTCCTCAAGTCTAGACCTTGTCTCTTTATCCAAAATAATGTGAATATGTACAGTATTTCTGCTCCCAAATGGTTTCACAATGTTACACTCTGCAGCAGTTGGAACTTGACTGGTTAATTTCACAAAACGAGTAGAATGAACTTAAAACAATTTGAGGCATGTTGCTGGAAGCCCGGGCTAAGTGCGAGTGCGTAAAGTGGCCGCTGTTATGGTATTTTCTCTTTCGATGTAGTCTGTTCTAAACAGAAATCCACTGCAGGCGTAAAGTGTCGTCCTGGATTAGCCTGTGCAAACTGCACAGGCTAATCCAGGACGACACTTTATGCACACGCATTAAGCCCTGGTTTCCCACAACACACCTCATAATTGTGTAATGAGTCAGTATGTTGAAAACACTAATTACCTCCGCCAAAGAGGTTTTGTTTTTGCCAGACATTGGTTTGTCTGTCTGTTTGTATGTTAGCAACTTTACAAAAAAAATATAAACAGATTTGCGTGAAATTTTCTGGAAGGGTTGGAAATGCGCCAATTAATTAGATTTCGGATCACCATTGGGATCCAGGAATTTTTAACAGATCTGTTCAGTGTAATTTAATGCTGCCGTACAGTTTATTAGTTGCACATGGGGGAAATGACCGAGGTCTGCACTCTCCTAAGTGCATTCTAGTTATATAGTGAAATCGATCAGTGTTTATAACAATAGTTAAAAAAAACAGTGACCACATACTCCTGGAACACTGGAAAATTGTGTGAAAAAAATTCCCTGCAAGGAAAAATCAGAGAATTGACAGTTTTGACAAAATCTGGGAAAAATCCAGGATTTTGATCAAAACACAAAGAAAGAACAATTAAAATGAAGAAGTAACATATAGAATATTACATTGGTGTGACAGTATAACAATACAAATAGCTAGTTTATATCGCTAAATGTATGATGTATAGTGGATTATTCAGTCAGAAATGTTTGCAACTTAAACCAGATGGAACACAACAAATAATGTCTTTAATGAGTGTATTGCAATCAAGTTATGTTTAGGAACAGGTTGCCAGAAAGTTGAGTGAGCATAAACCGATCATTGTGGGAAATGATGCTAACACAAGGTTTACACTAGTATTTACACCTTCACAAACATCAGACTAGAGATCCATCTGTCAGACATTGTAATTCTTGTACTTTTAGTACCTGCAGATATGTTATGTATTTGTTTGTTAGTTTCTCAGGAATATAACACCTCTGCAGTAACTTAGATATTATGTAAGAAAGTTTGTTACTTATTTCTAATTTATTGCTTTGCCAGACATTTTGGTTGAGTATAAAAGGCCTATTATATTACCCTAGGAAGGTGAAAGCAGGTTGAATGAAAAGAAATGCTTTCTGTCAGTTGATTAGCAGATCATTCCAGTATTGGAAACTTATTGAGAAAACAATAGGCAAGATACATGTATGTACTGGGATAGGATGAAATATGTAAAGTAATTATAAACATAAAATATGTAAAGTGAGTCTAAACATATGAGGCGTGCCGTGGGAAAACTGGGCTTAATGCATGTGCATAATGTCACTTTCCGTTTTTATGGTATTTTCTGTTTCAAGGAAGTCTCTTCTAAACATAAATCCACTGTAGGCGGACAGTGCTGTCCTGGATTAGCCTGTGCAGACTGCACAGGCTAATCTGGGACGACACTTTACGCACATGCATTAAGCCCGGTTTTCCCACAACACACCTCATATTTTAGCTTGTTTATGCTAAAAGGCTGGTAAAACACAGATTCATCGAGTCTTGTTCGTGCAGTTCCTGTGGAAGTTTCAAGTCTGGTGGTCTAGAATGTCTGCCTGTATCACTGGCCAATCAAAATCACTTTTAGAGCATGCAAGGAGACTGTGATTATAATTTTGTTTGTTTCGTTTTGTTTGTTTGTTTGTTTGGATTTTTGCGGTATTCAACAGTATTTCAGTCATATAACTGCAGAAAGCAAATTACTCACACTTTTAATGGGCAAGCTTAGCTGATCTAAGTGGTGTAATAAGATGATATGTAAGTTAAAATGCATCACATATAAATAATAAATATAACTACATCACAAATAAGTGATAAATATAAATACATCACTCGTCAATAAATGATACAATTACATCGCAAATAAACTTTTGGGGATATGCTGATCACAGAGGTACACTTAATTTAATATCCAGTACATGAATTCTACATCAAGTCGGTTGTTCAAGAAATCTGGGTACTCAGGTATGCTAACCATGTACCAAGTCAATTATAACAACCTCTTCTGACTTGTGATTCTGTTACCTTTGAAAGATTCCATTTTTCATGGAAATGTAAATCCATTTCTCTCCTGTAAGAAGAAACCTTAATACGAAGGAGTTTGTCTGCAGTAGTTGTGTCCCATTTGTGAAGACAACCCATGTGGCTGCACGTTCTCCCATGCATTTGGATGCACCAAGTATTTTGATAGGTTATAAAGTGCAACCAATTCCCAGATGCTTTAAGCAATTATGTAGAATATCAGAAATAATTAAATAAATATTTCTCATCTGCATGAGACATTAGTGGTGTTTTGCGTTTGCAAAGTAACATATTTATGCGTTGTGTTCTTTTACATGAATTTAAACAATTGTCAAAGACTTTGTCGTTTTCATTGATTCTGTGCACAGTTTTGAAATTGAGAGAATTGGCTGAGGGAATAAACAAAAGTGCTTACTCTTATTTTCAGTTTATCTCAATAAATATACAAAAGTACAGTGATATAATAACATAATAACTTAAAAACTTAAATCTCGAGAATATACAAAAGTGAAACAATATACATTAACTTAAAAATGTTATTATGTGTTCAGCTACTCATGGTTTTGTCAATAGTTGAAACATCTTCTGGAGGCATTGAGAGCTGAGTAGAACATATCAACAGTTTAAGGGAGGTAATTCAATAAAAAGTTTCACTAATAGACCCTTTTCACATTCCCGTTATCGAGTACTGTAGGAGTTGTCTTCCTTGATAAAGCGAATCGAGAACGAGGCTGACGATGTATTGGCTATAAAGGAAAATGATGTTCAATGGAGAAAATGTCCAATAAACTTATAAAATCTGACTAGTTTTTTTTCATTAAACTTGTCTCTGTTTTATTCACTAAATTATGTATATGTGGATATATTTCAAATCCTTAAATTGTAATTATATTATTATTATGCAGTATGTTTTTTCATTAAACTTGTCTCTGTTTTATTCACTAAATTATGTATATGTGGATATATTTCAAATTCTTAAATTATAATTATATTATTATTATGCAGTATGAGCAAGAAACTGGTATCCCGGAGTGTTTTTTTTTTCATTTGAGTGAAACTATTTAAGGATTCTACAGAGTTAACCAGAGAGTTAACTCTCTAATGATAGAGAACCTCTCTAATGACTGAGAAATAAAACATCATTATTTAAAATTAAAACGTTAAAAAGCAGTTTTAATTACCGTTAGATGTCTTCAAACTTAGTGTACAAACCAATATACACTCCATTTATAAATTATCATGAGTTCAAGCACATTATATGGATAATTGGGAATAAAATTAAATTTTTGTCTAAAATAAATTTTATTGTTTTATTTTAAATGATAGTTATTTCACTTGTTATCAAGTAGATTCATGAAGTCAGTGGCATAGCTGCCGAGACAATGATCCATGTATTACTTCACTAATTGGTATGTATGCACATTGAATACGTAATTGCGCCACATGTTATTTTAAAATTACGACCCATATGTACACTTTCTGGTCACATAATAATGGTCATGTGTTTATACAAGATTATGATCTACAATTGATAAGACCAGGTTTGAACAATACAAAGTTTGTCAGTCTCAGAGAAAGTACCAATGTCTAAATTGCATTTTTGTTTTCCATTTTTATCAACGATATACGAATTAAACTGACACTCTTATCATATATCAAAATTTTATTATGTACCGTGCCATATCTGTTTATTAAGTAGTAACTTAAGTGAATATTTATATCATTTTTGACGTAATAAACTGAAAATGACCGCTATGCAACCTGTATGAACCACTATCAATACATCGTGAGCCTTGTTTTCGATTCGCTGATAAATTATTGTGTCGTGATAATCGCTACAAATGGGAATGTGAAACTCGTCTATTTATATGGATTTTGTGGTTGTAATATGTTTTTGGTAAAGTAATTGCTTTCGTCTGAATTTTGTCATGCTTGTCGAAGATTTTTAACTAGTACCATTGTCTCTGACAATTATGTGACAACTTGTATTTTTTGCATTTAATGGTTCATGAATTTAAATTTTAATACTTTACTTACTTTCATTATTGACAGAGTATGTTTCAGAGGCAGATTTTGAAGATGAATTAATAAACGTGAAATCTTTTATCAATAATGCCTGTCAACTAATAGATACAATTTGTTTTGGAATAAATGTTCAAGTATCTTGTTTTGAAGATAATTTCTAATTCCTCAAGTTTAAATCATCCCAGAATAAATCTTCTCAAATAAGTAAATATCTTCGTTAAGTTTGTACATGTTAAGTAGCTAAGTGACTTACCTGTTGTTCGGAGGGGGTATTGCCCAAACATGACGCAAATTCCACTTCAAACATTGTTGTTCCATCCAAGTAAAGAGTGCTGTAGAAGTCTGGCTGTGTGGGTAAACAATTAACACAACAAAATCCTTCCTGCACACATCACTAACTGAGCTGCTGAATTCCTACCTGACTGATGAGAACTTCATGTCACCTCATTACCTTGTGGGTTTTTGTTCAATATCTTGGTGGGGTTGCACTGTGGGCCCATTATCTTGTGTTTTTTGTTCAGTATCTTATTGTGGGGTTTTACTGTGGGCCCATTTCCTTGTGTTTTTAGGCCTCCACAAAGTGGGAGGCATTAGCATTGCTCTTGGCAACCCATGCGTATTTGCAACTCCTCTTTAACTGCTTGGCTCATTTACTCAAACTGTCACAGCTGAAAAACCTTTACGTGTAGGTGATCGTAAAGGAAGGAATTTTGGCTGCGACCAATTTTGCGGAATTATGGCCGTTTGTCATTTTTGTCACTACAGAACACATACTTCCTGAAATGTTGTGGTCTGAACTCCTCTTTAACTGCTTGGTGGATTTCGCTCAAACTTTTACAGCTGAAGAATCTTAATGTATAGGTGATTGTAAAGGAAGGAATTCTGGCTGTTAGCACTTTTATTCGAATTATGGCCCTTTGTCATTTCTTCACTATAGAATATATATGAAAATAAATTTGTGGAGGCAAAAATTAGTGTTGGTAACATGTCCTCTGTGTCCAAACATGTGTTTCCGGGGCATCCGTGTCTGTCACACATTTAGTTTGTTCAGGACCTTTTTGTAACATTTTAACCTGGGACCATTACCTTGTGTTTTTGTTCAGTATCTCTGTGTGGGATTTTATTGTGGGCCCAGTACCGGGTGTTTTTGTTCAGAATTTCTGTGTGGGATTTTACTGTGGGCCCATTACCTTGTGTATTTGTTCAGTATCTTATTGTGGTCTTTTATTGTGGGCCCATGACCTAGTCTTTTATGTAAAAAAAAATGTGATAACAGATTGCCAAGTTTGAGATATACTTTTATATATTAACCATTGTTCCAACTGCTGTGGATATTTATGCTTTTATTTAAACTTACTTAGATGACTAATTCTTTTCAGACTAATTAAGGTTTACTCCTATTGTGTTCGGTTATTGTATTTTAGCGAGGTCGTAGAATTATGTCTAGATTGACGATTAAAGCACATGATACAATTTTGATCATATGTTACAAAGACAAGTCAAAATAAGTTACGGTATATGAAAGAATTTTGGGCTTATCATTCTGTCATTCATATTTCATATGTACCAATGAACTAAAAATGAGGTCACTGAAGAGTTATTTTATTGCACTTGGATGATGTTACAAAACATTTGTTCATCTTTATTTGTCTGTCTAAGCAGATACTATAGACACTAATAAAGAGATGTAATTAAGAATGTGATATTTTTTTTGTGTGTGGATAAAGTCTTTAACATACCTGTTGTTACAATTACCATAAAATCTTGAACATCTTAAAACATGTAAGAAAGAGATGTAATAATGGCTCTTAAGTAAATACAAAAATTGTAGAAAAAAGATGTCATTATTAATTTTTTGTGATGTTATGATATTATTTTTCTTTTTATCTTGTTTATCTAGACTTGTTCTTATAAAGCATCCAATGTTTGTCTTTAATAGAGTTATTAGGATTATTTCTAGCACTAAGAGAGACTTATGAAAATCTACAAACAGAAAACATATTGCTTATTGAAATGCAGTTTTAACAATGGATATTTTAAAGAAAAAATACATTGTGTTTGGTTATGTTTTGATATACATGGATGTTTTAAAAGTACCAGTCATTGCATAGCTCACTTTTTTCCCAACACAAAGCCCGTTTAATGATTCCATCTGCAACATGTTGACCCAAGTACCAGTCATTATATAGCTCACTTTTTTCCATATACAAAGCCCACTTAATGATTCCATCTGCAACATGTTGACCCAAGTACCAGTCATTGCATAGCTCACTTTTTTCCGAACACAAAGCCCATTTAATGATTCCATCTGCAACATGTTGACCCAAGTACCAGTCATTGCATAGCTCACTTTTTTCCGAACACAAAGCCCATTTAATGATTCCATCTGCAACATGTTGACCCAAGTACCAGTCATTGCATAGCTCACTTTTTTCCAAACACAAAGCCCATTTAATGATTCCATCTGCAACATGTTGACCCAAGTACCAGTCATTGCATAGCTCACTTTTTTCCGAACACAAACCCCATTTAATGATTCCATCTGCAACATGTTGACCCAAGTACCAGTCATTGCATAGCTCACTTTTTTCCAAACACAAACCCCATTTAATGATTCCATCTGCAACATGTTGACCCAAGTACCAGTCATTGCATAGCTCACTTTTTTCCAAACACAAACCCCATTTAATGATTCCATCTGCAACATGTTGATCCAAGTACCAGTCATTGCATAGCTCACTTTTTTCCGAACACAAAGCCCATTTAATGATTCCATCTGCAACATGTTGACCCAAGCACTAGTTAGGCTTAACCAAAATGCAGTTACAGCTTTACTCAATTGTTAAATTACTGTTATTGCCCGGTAGCGTTCTAAACTAAGTAATGAGCAAGTGACTTTAAAAAAGCACATGGTACTGGTTAAAGTTGGTTGCACCTGGAAACTGGGGATGCTTATGTTTTGAAAAAAAGTGTTCGATTATGACTTTCTGCTCATCATGATCACTTAAGTTAGTTGATAAGATAAATGACTATGCCTAGATAAGTGTTTAAATATCATATGTATATGGGACTTTGTTGCATTTATAGTATGAAATCTTTTATGTTACTGAAGGGGAGATAATGAAGCAAAAATAAGGACGTGGTAAGTGGCAAACTCGACTATTATTCCTAAAAATCTCGGGTAATGGTAAGATAAAAGTTTAAAACGTTTTCTGAAGTCTGAATTTGGGATGGTAAGTGAATAGCTAATTCCAAACAATAATGTTTTGTTTATTCTCCATGATATGACGTTACATCTGAGATATTTTTGGTAAGTTTTGTGGTTGGTAAGTTTTAGCTCTCACTAAGAAATTGTTAATTCTGGACTAAATTTGAAACCATTTTGTGATACTATGATCTGCCTGAAGAAAGTTGGAACTGAACTAATCTGTCTATTGTTATTTTTGCTTCAGACTGGTCATAATGACGGTCCGCATTCAGTAATGAATAAGTCCCAATAAACACACAAGATTTGGGTTTGTATATATTGGTAAGCAGGGGATGTGTAAATAACAGTTACATTAAATGGATTTTATCACTGTAAATGACATCAGATCAATTATACAAACAAGTTATTGTTTGTAAAAATTATTTTTTGTTCCATACATTTTTTAAACAAAATCTAAATGTTACGTCACTAGTTTTTCTTAGGTTTTAAATATTTTAACATGGATGGGTGGGGTAATATATTGTTTTTACAGTGGGTGGGGAATTTTTTTTTGTCAATAACTGATCAGGTAAGCTGGGTTTGATCTTCATGGATCATTGCAATGGACCCAAGCTGCGTCGGGGAAACGATAGCTGAAATATAATGCAGCTGCGTTATGCCAAAAACTCGTCGGTTTAAGTGCAAATCCCACGTTCGGTAGGTTAAGGCGTAAGTTTTGTTGTTTTAAATGATGTATCCAGTATAGTCACAAATGTTATCTCAGCGTCATTGGACATATTTAAATATTGAATATTCTAAACTCTTGTTTAAATCATTGTAAGGGACATTGTTAGACTTTCTAGGGCCTTTTAGCGTGTGTAAAAAAAACAACTTGTAGGGTTTCTTACATTTTTTTCTCAATAATTTCTTTTTCAGGGTAAGTATCAAGCAAAACATGAATTGTTCTTGCTCTGACACAGTTTGTTTTATTAATCAATTTGCTTTTCAGGTTCTGCATAGAGTAAAAACGAAAACTTCCTGTTTTTGTCTTAGTTTTTAATAAATTGTTTTCATGTCTTCACGTATATAGAACCTTTTATACTGGGCAGTTTGCCCAATCAAAGGCAAAATTATCACCTTTTTAGTGGAATAAAATATCTCTTGCCACAGTATGTTCACATTTTCCATGCAAATGGTAAGGTTTGGAAAATGTGATACATATGGCATTAAAAATTAACAAACACAAATGAAACAAGAAAATTATTGAGTGCATAATTCAAACGTTGGTTTGTTCTGCACTGACATTTCCTGTTTTATGTTTCAAGTCTCTTTAGCGTAACATTAATTCTCGTACGTATCCGGTTTTCTCTAGCTGCATACAAACATGCGGACGGCAAGAAAATCGACGGGCGTCGTGTCCTAGTGGACGTAGAGCGGGGCCGTACCGTCAAGGGCTGGAGACCTCGCAGGTTAGGTACGTACACGACGTCAGCACAGCGGTCATCGTGTCTGTTGCTGAATATTATCAATGTGAAACTCCAGTTGTAACAGCCGGAGAGCTCTTATTAACAGCATTTGGTCCTTTATTTATGCACCTATCAATATTTCCCCCCCCCCCCAAGGGGGGGCGGGGGGGATGACGTGGTCATATGGAACTTTTGTAGTCAGTATATTCTAGGGGCTGTTTAGTAGAGAACACATTTTATTGCATGGTATTTGGTGAGATATTAGAAATACCAGTGAACCTGACCATTTCAGTGTTGGTCGAGAAATAAAACCATTTGATCATTATTTTACTGCTGAACTCAAGAAAATATCATTTCTGTGACCACTCATAACAAAAACAATGCAATCTTACACTAAAATCAACAAACATCTTCATCTGTAAAACCATGTTATTTTGCAGCGGTTGAATTTTAGTGCGTACCGGTATTTCCCAGTCCAAGAGCCTGAATTCAAGACCGCATATACATTTGTTCTTATGGGAACTTCGGGGGCATATAGTAATCGCATCGTCCATTCGTCCGTCCGTCCGTCACGCTTCTTGTGCGGAGCATAACTCCATTAGTATTGAAGGGATTCAAATGAAACTTCATATAGTGATAAAAGACAATGAGAGGAAGTGCAGAGTACAAGGACCCCAACTCTTTCTTCAATATTGACAGAGTTATTGCCCTTTGTTTTATTTTCTTGTGCGGAGCATATCTCCATCAGTGTTGATAGGATTCAAATGAAACTTCATATAATGATAGAGGACAATGAAAGGAAATGCAGAGCACAAGAACCACAACTCTATCTTCAGTATTTATGGAGTTATTGCCCTTTGTTTTATTTCCTTATGTGTGGCATTAATGTTCTTGTGCGGAGAATAACTCCATTAGTATTGATGGGATTCAAATGAAACTTCATATAATGATAGATGACAATAGGAGGCAGTGCAGAGGACAAGAACCACAACTCTGTCTTCAGTATTTACGGAGTAATGCACTTTGTTTTATTTCCATATGCGAAGCATTAGTTTTCTTGTGCGGAGCATAACTCCGTTAGTATTGAAGGGATTCAAATGAAACTTCATATAATGATCGAGGACAATGAGAGGAAATGCAGAGCACAAGAACGATAACTCTTTCTTCAATATTTACAGAGTTATTGCTCTTTGTTTAATTTTCTTGTGCTGAGCATAACCCCATTAGTATTGAAGGGATTCAAATGAAACTTCATATAATGATAGAGGACAATGAGAGGAAGTGCAGAGTGCAAGGACCACAACACATTCTTCAGTATATACGGAGTTATTGCCCTTTGTTTTATTTTCTTGTGCAAAGCACAACTCCATTAGTAATGAAGGGATTCAAATGAACCTTCATATAATGATAGAGGACAATGAGAGGAAGTGCAGAGCACAAGGACCACAACTCTATTCAATATATATGGAGTTATTGCCCTTTGTTTTATTTTCTTCTGTGAAGCATTAATTTTCTTGTGCAGAGCATAACTCGATTAGTATTGAAGGGAATGAAAGGAAACTTCATTTAATGATAGAGGACAATGAGAAGAAGTGCAGAGTACAATGACCATAACTCTTCAATATTCATGGAGTTATTACCCTTTGTTTATTTGTTTGTGCAGAGTACCATAAAACAGAAAGTGTCGTTCCAGATTAGCCTGTGCGGACTGCACAGGCTGATCTGGAATGACACTATGCACATCCATTAAGCCCGTTTCTTCCACGAAACTCTAAAATAATTTTAGAGTATTTGAAAGGAAATTGTTTATACACAGGCGGAGGTCTTGGTGGTACACGCAAGGGAGGCCCCGATGAAAACACTCGTTTCTCGGGTCGTGATGACTACGGCAGCCGCAGCGAGGGTGGTTTCCGTGGTGAGAGAGACCGCGAGCGTGGTGAGAGGGAGCCAGAACGGGACATGTCCAGGGAGCCTGAGCGCAACGAGAGACGTCGCAGATCCAAGTCACCACGAGACCGAGAGAGGAGACGACGCAGCAGGAGCAGGGACAAGAAAGGACGAGATAAGGACCCTAAAGAAGGTAACGTGGGTTGGAGGTTCTGTTTAATTATCTGCAGTGTGATCCTTTTTCCCAAAAATTATTGTTCAACCATTTGTGGTGGGTACTTTCCTTCCTTGAATTGTTTCACTTTCCTGTTTATTGGTATAGTTTTATTCTAAAATCAGTGGGGCTTTGAAGGATGTAATGGCCATAATTGTAGGATATTATTGTGTGACTTGTTTTCACACCTCTGATAATACAATCCTAACACATTAAAATTACATGTATTGGAAGGCCAGTTTACATTTGATAA
This sequence comes from Congeria kusceri, assembly GCA_027627225.1. Taxonomy (NCBI): domain Eukaryota; kingdom Metazoa; phylum Mollusca; class Bivalvia; order Myida; family Dreissenidae; genus Congeria; species Congeria kusceri. The sequence continues at coordinate 67,450,786 of CM051027.1, forward strand.
TGTTTTAAGAAATAATTTTTGATTTATCGTTTTTTATCAACGAAGAGTTGTTTATTGGTCAAAATTAAACGATAATCCAAAAATTATATCGATTATAACATGATTTGACAAATATTTTTGCAATTGTAATGAGAACATTTTACTACGCTCCTCTCAGAATCAGGACTACTTTTTGCAATGTTTATTCGGTAGATATTCGTTAATTTTGTTCTTTGTCAATAGAAAAATTAGCGAGTGTCATGTTAGAATTATTTATTTAAGATGAAAATAATTCAATGTATTACACGTAACTCATAGGATTGAAATTTCAGGCTAAAACTTGAGATTAAGTCTACAAATAAACATTATGTGTATAATTAGAGTTAAATCATTCAGGTTTTTCTTCGAGTAACATTAAGCAATGGCAAAAACACACACCACTTGTGTCTTCACTCCCTCTTAAATAATATGAAGTACACATGACTCATTTCTTACTACCTCTGTCTGGGACAAACAGTGTGGCCACAGAACCTGATAAACAGAAACAGGGAAAGTGTGAAAAAAATCCCAGCAGGGAAAAATCAGGGTACACTGAAACTACTATAAACCGATTGGTCTGACAATCTGGCAACAAATATTGGGGAAAATCTCATTTCAGTCCATGAAAAATAAATTTCAGGGAATAAGCATATGGAATTTTAATGGCCACCCTGATCAATAACCCACCTTTTTATATCTACTTATGGGACATTAATAACGTACATTCCTCGCTATCCAGGAGGAGCTCCAGAGGTGGAGGAGGAGAAGGACAAGGACCGCAAAAAAAGGGCACGACGCAGTCGATCTCGGGACCGCGCAGACCGGCCAGACCGCGGGGAACGCAAGAAGCGCAGTAGGTCACGAGACCGCAAGAGGAGGCGTTCCAGAAGCAAGGATAGAAAGAAGGATGAGAACACACAGGACACCATGGGAGGTGAGACTAGGGAGGCTATCGTTTGTTAATTTTTGACAGTCTTATTTTGACTGTGTTGTAAAATTAATGATTGAAGTTTTCTACCGCTAAAATCAAAACATTACCGTGCAAAATTATCATAAAATTATGAATTACTACACATTTAATAAATAAGCAAATATAGTAAACTATACTGTTCATTTTTGTCGTATTTTGAAATTTATTATAAAAGGTAATGCCTTTAAAGGTGCAGGCTCAGGGTCTGTTTTTATACGAAAACTATTTCAAAAATAAGAAAATTCTAATTGAATTCAGAATTGAAATAAATTGACAGTATTCCATGCCTTTGTTACCATACTGTCATAAAACGATGTTGATATGTAGTGAACATTTTCTTAAAATGAATATTATTGATATTGTGAACAATGTTGACATGGAATTCAAGTTCTAATGGAACATATCTGCATATGTTTGTTTTGTAGCTTCAGTACACATTAGTGATAAATATAATACATGTTTTCTGATTCTGACTTTACAGCATGGTTAAACACTATTCCAATATGTAACAGACTCTTTGTTGATGTTGATGACCAGTTCACATAGTTGACAAGATTTTTTTCGGATTAAAAAAAACTTTTAATCTATTGTAGTATGTCATAGCTTCAGAATGAGAAATATTGTTGCATTTAGTTGTTACATTGTACAAAGAAAATAGTTTGTGACCAATGCTGATTTGGAGGCTTTGACTGATTTGGAGGCTTTGACCTAGGTGTTGATGATTCTTCACAGGGGACGGCGACACGAACGACGGCATGAACATGAAACCGGATCCCGGATACGAGGACGATGAGAGTAGCCGTGGTTACCCGAACGGCGAGGACACCTCAAGACACGCAGACGATGGACAGTATGATGAGTATGGGGAGGAGGGCATGGTCGAGAGCAACTAGACACTGCAATTTTTGAAAGCCATGTCAACTGAGAGACAACTGTTGAAAGATTGTGATTTAGAACTCTGAAGAAAAGAGCACTAGCTGTCAATAAATAAACACTATTGGTCTAAATGGAGCAAATCCGAACATTTGTTGAATTTTGGATTAAGTTGATAGTACTGAAATAAATAATGACGCTTGTATTTTTCAACTTTAAACAATGCTATGCCAGTTTTTTTTGTATGACCGTATTTTGTGATACATGTATGTTTGTTTTATAGAAAAGTGAATAAAACACAACAAGTCAATCAAGTCTTGAAAACAACAATTTAACTGTTAGGTAGATGTATAACTGTTGTATGTTGTAATTCCCCTCAGCTTTGAGTGTTTTAGCCTTAACTGGTATGCCGTGAAACATCATTCTGAACTCATCTCATCATGTGCAGAAAACTCTTGTCATTTAAAATTGTTGTCTATGTAATTATATTATATATAATGTGTTTTGTGGCAGTTCTTATAAGCTACTTTTTCAAAAACAATTCTGAAATGTAAAGGGCATTAAATGCAGGATGTCAGGCTGAAAATACAATAGTGTTTGTCTCCCATACCACCATTGTATGCTAACAAAGGATGGACCATGTAGATTTGAAAATTGTTCTTCTTTTATATACATGTACTGATTTTAAGTGAATCCATACATTATTATAAGCAGGAAGGGTATTTTTGACGATTATGGCAGTAATTTAATTATATTCTTGTAAGCATTTTGATATGTAATGGATCTGTTTGATCTCTTCCTGTATATTACAAGAAATACAATTTAATTTATATTTGGACATAATGATTTTAGTTGCAACCATTTGTATAGATAGGTTGTATTTTTGTCCGCCATAGTTAAGTTTGACATCAAATATGTATTCATGGCTGATTTGGGTGTTATTGCAGCATATAAAATGTATATCTGTATGTACAGTAAGTAATCGCAAGGCCAAATAGCAGTTTGTTCTGGGTCCGATTCAGGTATTAAATTGTCAATATAAAATTCTTAACACAGGGAATCCATTAAAAAAAAAAAATGTAGGTGTTGTTTTTGCAAGTTCAGTGTGTTAAGTTTGACAGAGTACAAGTTTCACACTAGTGAAGCTTCATCAGTTAGCAATTCAGTGTATTTTATTGCCCTCTTCGTGCATATCCCTGGGGTGGTATTCCAGAAACATCTCAAGTGAAATCTTATCCTTTGCCTTAAAATCATCATTTTTCTTAAGCATTTTATTCCATGTATACATGAAATTCTGCTTAATTTTCACTAATTGTCAACTTATTATCTACTACTATTTACTTATCTGTAATTGGATTCATTAATTTATCTGTAGTTCAAAAAATATTACCTTACAAAAATTGGAACTTAAGTGAACATATTTTAAGATAAACCTAAGATGTTTCTGGAATATGTTCCCTGTTGTAACATTGTGACTACATCCAGCATATGCTGCTTCCACATCATGGCATTGTCATATATCGCTTGCTCGTGTTCGTTTTCTTCTGTTGTCAAATATCACTTACCCGTGTTCGTTTTCTTCTCTCACTAGATAAAATTCATTAAACCTAATGTCTAACAGATTCCACTCATCTGTTGCGAACATACAACGCAATCATACAACTTGAACAGTAATTTGGCTTGTGCAGAAAATGTTTCTGTCCTCATACCATGCTACGATTTTTGTAAATATTTGTAGTCCTATAACTCTAGTTGTGACTGTCCAAGTGAAAGAATGCATACAAATCAAATAAATGAGACCAATCAGGCATATATTGATGTCTTGAATAAAGAACAGAAAGAAATGCCCATATTATACTTTGACATGTCTCAATTGCATTAGAGATAGCTGATTTAGGACTACAATTTTAACAACTTTTTTTTACCATGGAAGACTAGTTTTCTTATAGTTGCTGACTTGGATACACATTCGTATTGCAAAAAAATGTTTGTTTTATGTACTTGTGGTATTGATTTTAAAATGGTGTTTACTTTCAAAATTGTGGTTGATTAACCATGAAAATACTGGTACTTTTGTTTTAGTAATTGTGAACTATTTAATATGCAAAACTGGTATTTTGTGTTAAAATTGCTACAATGACTGTCTTTTTCAATTCTGTTATAAGCACAGCTTGTGTCACAGGATCCCTTTTCATTCCTTCTTTACACTGTATTACTATTTTGTGTTCATGATCATGTATTTGTTGTAAAATCGTGAGCTGTAATAGGTAATAAAAAGAACAACAGATTTGTGTGATTCTTGTGATTTCTTACATAAAGATTTAGGGTGAAATAGCATGGTGTTGCACCCTGCCCCTTTTTGGTTCCCCCCTGCTGCCCCTCTGGGCTGGTCATCAATGGAATGTTGAAAATCCTTTAAAATTTAATACATTTTTGCAAATTTTCAATTAATAATAAAGACAATGTGTTTAAAAACCTTAGTCGTTAGTATTATATTCATAAAATCCCAGTATTAACGAAATTGTTATAACATTTCAAAGACCTGTTCTGGATTACCCACCTGATCCTTTTTGCAGCACCCTGTACCTTTTGTATTCCTGTCTGACCCCAATTGCTTTAAATTTATAGAATTTATATGTAATTAAGAGCAAGATTTAGTTTTTCAGATACATATATGGCCTCTATGTGTGACGGACCATTTGTATTGGAAACTATATAATCATGTAGTGGCATTTAGATCTTGTATTTTATCTCGTTGATGAATGGCTATTGAAACTTTTGGGCTCTAGATGCTGCCAATCCAGACCATTTTTGGGGAACATGCGTGAAACTTCACTAGCAAACCATTTCAACATAATTGAAATTCTAGTTAAAAGTTTAAGCTAACCGTATTAAACATAATATGGAGAAAATTCAGACATTATTTTCCTCTTTGACATATCCATAACTTTGACATAAAGTGAGTTTAAGTTAACACGGTTCAGCTGTACTGTAATGTGTTTTCTAGCAGTTGCCAATTGGTTAATAGAATATAATAACTATCAATAACAAGAAACAAATTTATTGAAATTATTTATTAAAAGGTTATCCCACAATGAAAGTAATAAAGTATACTAACTACCAATAAATGCAGCAAGAAATAACCGGTACTCATTTATACCATCTAGCTCATAGAAAGTGCAGGTCTTAATGAGAAATGAAAACTACTTTACTTAAAATTTATAGTAACATATTGTATTCCAAACACATAACAGTCCTAGTAACATGACAGCTTGCTGCTGATGTATCTGGGAAAAAATGTGCATTCGGGAATACAAAATGGATGGAAGGACAGACAGACAAAATGATGGGTGAAATTTAGAGGGAAACACGTCTGACACGCGGAAAAAATGAATGGCAGTGGAATTAGAATTTGAATGGACAGACATAGCACCGACTATAAAAATATCAATGAGACCATGATAGGTATATTATATTGAGGACCTCGCACATGTTTTCTCTACTGCTGTAGTATTACGAAGGAAGAATAAATGATTACAGTGATCTAAACGAAGAAGAGTATGCTATCATTCATATCTTATCAGAAATGCTTTATATACTTAAAAACAATTCTTTAATTAATTTTTTTATTAAAAACATATTTCTGTATTAGAATAATTATTGTCTTTCTGCAGTGATTTAATAAATTATTCCATTTTTGCAATTTATTCAACTTTTCTTCAAAAATATTCCTTCAGAAACTGTAGGTTAGAAACCAGTAATCATTGTGTTTCCCTCCATGGTCCTTTCGAAAGTAGGGCCTATTACTAAAGTTATTTTTTTAAGGGCCCGGCTAGCTCAGTTGGTAGAGCGCTGGACTGTCAATCCGGGGATCGCGAGCCACATAACTTGTGTGGGGATTGGTCATGAAATTATTCCTACGGCCATTCTCTCCCTTCCTCGGATTCAAGTAGGGCAGTTGTCAGTTACTGGCATACGTATGTGCACTTAGTACTGGTAAACCGCTTACATCGGCTAAGCTTGCCATGAAAAGTGTGAGTAGGTTAACTGACCGCTGCGATATGACTGTAATACTGTTAAAAACAGCGAAAAATCCAAACAAACAAACAACAACAAACTGAAGTGTTCCCTTTCTCTTCTGGTATAAAAGCCATTTAGCAACCTCAGACATGTCTTTTGTGGTTATTTCTTGTATCCCATGTGTCGGGAACATTTTGGTGCATTTCATTGGAGGCTGACTTGAAAGGTGAACTTTTTGAGTGTGTTTACTGTGGTATGGAGCTTTTGTCGAAATATGACTGCCACAACCCTGTTTTCTACTAGTGTTAGCATTCAGGTGAGATGCACTTTCTTCGATGCAACATGTCTTTATTATTGCAAATTTCAGAAGAGAATGGATTTATCTTTAAATTGATACCAGGCTTGCGCAATATGAAATAACAGAAAGGCTTGAAAAATGCTTGCAGAATTTGACGTTTTATAATGGGACCCTATGGGAATTGGAATTACTGGTATCTCACCTACAGTGTATCCAAAATAGTGTTATATAACCTACAAAATGTATCTAGTGCATTCGCGTTAATGTGTACATTTTCTGGTTTCTTAGTAAAACTTGAAACATAGTTGGTCTTCTTTTATTAAAGTTAGGAATTAGTGAACAATGATGTCTGAATTTGGAATATTCCATTTGATCTAAGTAATCTTATCTTTATATTTAATAGCATTAACATTCATCCATCATCCGCACTGACGTTATGATGTAAACAAATATACAAATGAATTACATGTTTAAACAACATAAACTACGTAAAGATGTGTTATTCTACCAGTGCCGAAGTAACTAACTGTGAATGCCGAAATGGCCAAACTTGAGTGCCGAAGTGACACTTGATTACGGGGCCGACGTAACCAAGTGCTGAGATAACTAGATACCCATTGTAACCAAACTCCTCGCAGCGGTTACCTCCCCTATCGGTTAACGGTAACCACTGCAATCACAAGTAAAATCCTTTTAAATCTGGATGGATTACTTTTTCTTAATTAATGCAACTCGGTGCAATTTTCTACATAATTGGACTTTTTATATATTGTTTGCAGTCAATAATGAAAACAGAAAAAGAAAATAACTAATTAAAACCATAAATAATATCTTGAAGATTAAAATCGATCATCATCAAGTGGTTTGTTATGACAGCAGGGATTTGATTAGAGCTGTGCTCGATACCAGTCAAATCTCTGCGCGGAGGTTGCATTGTAACTATTCTGGTACCCGATCTTTACTAACTTCGTGGTAAAGGTCTGGCATCACCCAAATCTCCTATGGTTACACCGGTTAAACCAAGATGGCTGAGGTACGTTACTTTCTATAGGCAATTTTAAACTAGCTTGAAAATTACGTACTTTTTTACATGTCGTTGTTATATCGTTCCGCCTTTCACTCAACCTTTGTCTTGTCTTTTTATATGCATGCTTGCCATTTCAGCATAAATTGTAGTTTTGTTAAAAAGCTCACCCAAACTAACTTGATGTCTATTTCGGATATTCTGATAAGTGTTCAGGAACTAATTCAGTGTATGCAGTTAATGCGTATTGGTAGTTAATTTAATTTCTAATAATGCTATAAAGACCAATCACGTTACTGTATATTAAGTTAGTGTTAAAGTAAGAAGTATTACCGCAAAAGTAAATATGTATTGCATCACCATTTTAGAATTATTACATTTGGAAATACATTAACAATGTAGATCTAGTTAGTTGTAGTTGATGCTATTAGATGCTATTAGAACTGACTGTATAATTCTTGTTTTTGTATTTATTTTCAGGTTGCTGATTCATTTAGAAAATGCTGGATTCATTTTGTTTGCATGGCTGGCCAACTGTACTGGCAATTCAAAGGATCTTGAAATTTACTGTTATATTATTTAAAAAAATATATTAAAATACAAAGTTCTTCTGCAAAGTGGTGTTTTTTTATTTATGTTTCATTATTACCAGTATTAATTAACAAATCATATACACCTTAGGTATTATGATTAAGAAGGTGGAAAAGTAGGCATCCTTACAGTGAAAGGAAATTACAATTAATTTATACAATTAATGAAAATGCCTTGAAACTTATAGCTGAAACACTGTACATGTTACTCTTATTACAGTGATATATCTGGAAATATTGACTAAATCATTTTATGTACAAGACTTATGCCAGCTTATAAGTGATCTTATTTGGCCATACATGTAATTAACAAATTTTAATTACACTGTTTAAACCTTTATTTGATTTATAAATTCAAATCAAACAAATAATAACTCAGTTAATTCACACATATATTCTTATGTCTTTTCTAAACCAAAACATCTACATATATAATTCCGGTTAATAATGACACAATGCTAATGTACGTAAGTGCAATAAATGTTCGTCAGTGAAATACAATTGTCAATTTATTGCATACAATATATCTTAATGACTGAACATGTTTACTTTCACAATAAATGTATACATGATGTGAAGTATTACTTATATGTATTTGCAAATCAACCATTTCAACTGTATACAAATAATAGGCATATTGCTAAAGTTAAATATCTACATTAAAATCTTCACTGAAATAATTTTATGCAGTATAGGCTCAGGCAATGCACACCATCAAACAAATCAGTACTACATAATTAAACATATTTAAATTTAATTGCTCAATGTTCTATAAAGCTACAGATAAAATTAATTAAATTTTCATTTTAAACATAGAATAAGTTAACTTTTCACCTTTCAAAAGGGCAACACATACTTGGAGTATGTTGCAAAGTTTGTAAGATGTCCTCATTATTGCTTTGTTTGCTACACACGGTTAATATTCACATTTCATAACTTACTCATATAAAATTCTTATTGTAGAAAGTTTTTTTTTTGAATTTGACAATTTATTATCTCATGATAAATCCATTAGATACAATAGTAATCACACAGATGAACAGCGAAATTTCTGTTTATAAACTTTCTTGCCTTGTGAAGTTGGAAGAGATCAGTATCACACATGTGGCTTTTTTTCTGTTCTTTTTATCTACTTACTGTTGTACTGATGCCTTGCAGTGGAAACTGCACGCTGAAAAAATATAACAGTTTAAATAAATTATTAATATCAATAAATTAATCATTTATTTATTTATAGTTTGTTCGACCAATTCGTATTATTTTAATAAGGATAATGGTTTTTATTAACATGAGATTGAAATGTATCATTTGTTGTTAATAATTTAAAATAATAGAAGATTGTATTTAAAGATATATAAATAAGCATTACTAAATTTCTGGTGGATTTTATTCAATAGTAAAGAACACGTCCGAATACCCGAAATATATGAACGGATGTTCAGACAGGTTATTCAGTATATTTAATCGATATACGTTCAACGAGATAAAAATCACTAAAAGATCGCGATATACTAAAATGAAATATGATGCTTGGTTACAACGTCATGCAAAACGAACGCAAACAATTTAGAAAACTATGTTTTTATGTATAACATACCGTTAGTCTTCCATACAGTATTGTCCATGAGTAATCGGCCATAGATTGGTTGACGTCAGACTAGCATTGTAACCTGTGTAAGTGAAATACGAAACTATAAATTAATGCAAGAAAGAAGCTGTACATTTATCTAAATTATTTAAAAGATATTCCAATTATTATTTTATGTTAACAAGCTTTTTAATGAAATTAAAGAACTTCAATGCTAAGCAATTAAAATTCGAAACTAAAAATATTCAAAATATTTCATTTGTGTTTGTTTTGTTTTGATCGTCAGACAGTATTTCTAATGTGATTTCTACGACACGTTGTGTGGACTGTGGTTTTGTTGAAGTTTATGAATGAGACAGGTATCTTGTCTTACTATTTTAAGCATGGTTTATTTTTGTGGTCGTTTTACTATTCAACATAAGAAGCAGAAATCGTATTTTGTAAATAAACCGAAAAATTGGAAATGGGAGAATGTCAACATTGTTGTTTTTTAATTTAATCAAATTCCTTAAGGCTTAACTAATCCTGTCGAAAAGCAAAAGGGATTTAAGGGATGAGATTTAGAGGTGAGACTTTCTATTATGTCTCCTTTAATGATTTTATGTGCATGTTGGTGCAGCATTCACAGTTAGTCCAAATAATGAGACGTATCTTCTTTCCTATAGATTCAGCTCTAGTCAAGATTCGGCCACCCCCAGATAATGAAAATTAACGATTATTTCTTACAAAACTTGTGTTAGTTATCTGTATTGAGACAATTCTATCACATATATATATATTGTTTTTGGTTTTAAAAATTGCGAATTTTAGATTTTGTCTGAGAAAATTAAGATTTTTAAAAGAAATTCCCCAAAATTGCTACACACTTTATGCATAAGCTTAGAATTTTGTTAACATTCATTTTCAAACAGTATGCTAGTGTGTGTGTTAGTCTAAGAAATAATGCTTCTAATGAATTATATCAAAATTGTAACAAAATGTTAGTATTTTCTGATGAAAATGAAGACTGAACCAAATGTTAGGAAACTTGTGACAATTTCATGGTTGCTAGGCTGCCTTCCTAGAATTGGTCAGTAACTAAGTGAATGGCTGATCTCTACAGTATCTGGCCTTTATTTAGTAGGAGAGATCTTACATTTATAGATGAAAGTCTCAGCGGTGTTAAAATTGTGTTCATTTAGGGTATACAAGCAGTTTAGCTCTTAAGTGGCCGAATATACAGGACAAGAGGCTAGTCTCTGCCTGTGGATTCTCAGTGAGTGAGCTATTTTTTGTATAGGCAGAATCATTTTTAATATGGACAAAAAAACGGGTCTTTTACATAACCCCCTTGCCTGATGTCTGGGGCAAGTGTTTCGGGTAAATGATTTTTGTGGTTTACTTTCCTGCAAAAGCTTCTTATTTTAATTTAGACACTTAAAATATGCAGGTAAATTGCTTGGTTTGGGAAAGTGATTTGAAAAATTTAGCAAAAAACTGTCAAATACAAAGAACACATGAAATCAAAACACTGACAGTGTAGAAAGACTGTTGGCAACAAAAGAAACTACAAGCATGTGAATTATGATCTTGTCAGTAAATGTAAAACGGATTAAGATAAGGTAGCCCTAATGTGTTAATAACAGACAGTGTCTTGACTGGTTTCAGTTTTTAAAGGAAGTGATGACTTAATCCAGACATTTACCAAGGGTCAATATGACTCTTTGGGGGATTTTACCATGCGTCAATTTCATGATTTCGATGAAAATCACGGGTCAAAACCCGGGAGCTCGGGTCAAACGAACACCCTGTATACAACATCGTAATTAAAACTAATTTGTAAGTAACAAAAGAATATTTTGTTCGAGCTAATTATCTTATGCAAATGGAATTATATACATGCCAATTAACAAGTCAATCTGCAAGGGCCAGAATTACAGATGAAGCATAGTTGTTAGGTGCACCGATTGTTAGAGCTTCTTAGCCAAAGATCTATAAATAACCATGTTTATTTATAGATCTTGGTTCGTAGCCTACCGAGTCAAAATAGATCATACGATGCAAGCTCTCGATTGTCCATAGTACAGTTTAAAATTAATAAATTGTAGTAATTTGTTGTCAAAATGAGAATTGGTAACAAGAAAAAAAAATTCTGCAATGAGTAAAAAATAACTGATGTAGCGCATTAATTTGGTGGTCTTATGTCTTATTCCAGGACACACTGGTAAATATTTCGGTTACATACAAGTAAATAGCAAAAGTAGGGGTGTCATTAGTTTAAAGTTATTTTTATAAATTGACCTTTTTACAAACTGTAATTGTAATAAATCAGTTGACATACACATTATAATACATATTACATTCAGTATCTTAAATAATTAAAATGTAAGAAAACGGGTGTGAAATTTTTCTGTTTTGAAGAAGGACCCAGCCGGGCCGGCTAGCTCAGTTGGTAGAGCGCTGGACTACAAATCCGAAGATCGCGGGTTCGATTCCCAGCCTGGCCACATAACTTGTGCGGTGATTGGTCATGTAATTATTTCTACGGCCATTCTCCCCCTACCTCTGATTCAAGTAGGGCAGTTGTCAGTTACTGGCATAGGTATGTGCACTCAGTACCGGTAAACCAGCTTACCCAGGAAAAGTGAGTAGGTTAATTGACCGTCTTTATATGACTGCAATACTATTGAATACGGCGAAAAATCCAAACAAACGAAGAAGGACCCTTTCTGGTTTTGATTTATTGCCTGCAAAGAAAAGAAGTAGTTTTCCGCGATACCTGTTTTGAAAAATACCCTCTCAAAAGACAGTTGACTTTCACCAACAGTCTAAAAATCATTATAATGAATGTGAATGCAGCGCTTCCACTAAGATTTTTTTTCTGGAAGTCCTGACTTCCAACCTTTGGATTTTGGAAGTCCCAATATAAAAAATTGGAAGTCCCACGTTTATTCATTATCTCAGTATGGAAATCACTGTGGACGTCGGTCCTGTTGGTTGTGTTTTTTTAAATTATAATTGAAAAACTATAAAGAAAATGTTATATTTTATTTATTTATTTCATTTCTTAGCTTCAATGACATTAAATAACAAAAATTTTCAAATACATTTACCATTCATCAACGTCAATAAAATAGATGAGCGCAATAAAACAACGTACATGCAAATATATGGACGTACGCTGTTTGTAAAATGGACGTACAACTGCAATTTTCGGGCGTAATTTATGCCCGGACGCCCATTAACAGAAGCGCTGGAATGAATTTAAAAAAAAAAGATTTCATGTTTATGGGAGTAAATTCACAGTAAATGTACAAAAATGGCAGTAAACATATCGGATGAATTGATAAAACTGATTTTAGGTGTTCCGATATGTTAAAGTCATAATTAAAACGACCTGGGGAAGGCCATGCTCTGCCATTCACCAAATTAAACAATGGCTACGAAATGGTGCAAGAAATATCATTAGATTACAACTTCCTTTGTTAAATATGCATTTTCATGTCTTATCAGTGAATTTTGAATTTAAGTTACAGTGCCTTTGAAAGTCTTTAAAATACATGTACATAACCATGAAAGTTTTCATGTTTAAAATAAACTGGTAGTCCTCTCCCATGAATCATATGGTTCGTTATGTTTTGTACAATAATGTACTATTGATTTAGATATCCAGTTGCTGGAAAACTTGCTTTTTAGTAATATAATATTAAAGCCACCAAATCCATTTTCCAATTACAGTATTTTGTTAATTATAACACCCCTCGTTTAGAGAGGAAACATTTACACATGTTGTAACAAAGCATTCATCATATCATAGTTTGAAACCATTTTAAAGACGTTCGCAACAAAAAGAAAATAATACAGTAGAACCTGTCTAAACCGAACGGTGTCGAGACCAGGCCAATCGTTCGGTTTTCAGAGTAGTTCCATTTACCCAGGTTTTTTATTAAATGCCATTTCCTTCGAAAATGTATTATCTATTTTATATGTTAATTAGAGTGTATAATAAGAAAACAACAGGTTAATGCTTACACTTTTATCATTGTTTATTGTTTTTACTATTTGCAAATAAAATGTATATTTGCACATAAAACGACATTCCAATTATCAATCAAAGAAATTCCTGTATTCAGCGCACAACTTATTTACATCTGTTTAAATAAATTATCAATTGTTAACTGTTTTGATTAGTTTTTAAATATATTTATTTTAGCTCGATTGTACCTCTAGCCTTGGGCTTGTAAAGATCACTTCAATCGAAATATTACCCGAATTTACTAAAATTATGTATACATTAATTACACTGTTCTGAAACATGTAACATTTTACACTGTACGTGAATTTCAACATAAAACACAACCGACTAATCTGCTTTTCACAAGTTGGTTATTGTCGTATGCTATGACTGGCTGATCACTAATTGCGCCACTGTCCCGTTACCACCATGGCGATTATGCCTTTTGTGTGTAATTGTGTCACCATTTATCGGGTTCACGCCTCTGCGGTATCGCGAAGTGACACCTGGCAGGATACACCGTTTGGTTTATTCAGGTTTTTTAAGGTAGAATAAGATCAAATCATTCGGTAGTCGGTTTGGACAGGGTTCGGTTTATTCAGGTTTTTTTGTATATAAAATAAGAAGGAAAAAAATCGGAACCTAAACAGCAGTTCGGTTTTGACAGGGATTCGGTTTTCAGAGGGTTCATTTTTGGACAGGTTTCACTGTCCCCCCACAAACGAAGTTTAGGGGGGGTATATTGGAGTGAGCCTGTCGGTCTGCCGGTCTGTTGGTTTTTGGTTTCCGGATGATAACTCAAGAAAGGCTTGACATATTCAAATAATTGTTGGTACACATGTGTAACATCCTAGAATACAGGTCAAGTTTGATGTTGGTAATAAACCACTTGAAAGAGTTAGTTTAAACCTATTTATTTTAGCTCGATTGGATCGAAAGCCTTAGGCTTATTGAGACACTCTCGAGTCCGTTTCCTGGGTAGAACCAGTACTTGGTGTCTTTGGGGGAGATCTCAAGAACGCTCCCAGAGTGGGGATCGAACCCGGGACCTCCCGATCGCTAGGCGGACACCATATCCACTACGCCACCGCGACCTAATTAAAAGAGTTATGGCCCCTTTTCGACTTAAAATTCCCTAAAAACATGATTTCCGGACAATAACTCAAGAATGGCCTGACATATTCAAATAATTCTTGGTATACATGTGTAGCATCTGATGATCATAAAATAATGGTCAACTTCGACTTTGGTTACAAACCACTAAATGTGGACAGAGTAATTATTGGTACACATGTGTAGCGTATAAAATACAGGTCAAGTTCGATTTTGATTACAAACCACTAAATTTTGACACAGTTATTGCCTTTTTATGACTAAAATTTCCTAAAAACATGGGCAATAACTCATGAAAGGCTGTACATATTTAAGTTATTTTTAGTACATAGGTGTAACATCATAAAATACAGATCAAGTTTAACTTTGGTTACAAACCACTAAATGTTGACAGAGTTATGGCTCCTATTGAAATTAATTTTTTCCAAATACACTGTTGACCATTCACAAATTAAAGCATTCTCTCTCGGTCCATTTCTTTCGAATGGATGCCATAGTTTTGTGACAAGGCTATATTGTGGGGGTATATCCGTCACTCATGTGACAATTCTAGTTGGGTTAATTTCTCCTTTTGCTTCATTATTTCTTTATTGTATATAGGAGTTGTTTAAGACTGTTTTAGTTTTAGGATACATTGACACATGTTTGTGCAAATATTTAAGAAAATCTGTTGTTGGAAAAAAATTGTTGCGAACGTCTTTAATTGCTTTTTTGAACATGTACGATTTTTGTCCTTGTCACAAAATGCAAACACTTGTTTTTAGTTGGAAACTGTCATTAATGTTGCATTGTTTATGGAATGCTGATAAATGTTAATTACATGGTTGACATTATTATTTTCAGATTAAAAACAAGTTTCTAAATCTGTCCTATTCAGTTATCATAATTATTGTATACTAATAAGTAACAGTGGTTTATTGATGTTTTAAACTTGGACCTGTTCATAAATTTTATAATAGTAATCGTATCATCCGTCCGTCATGCTTCTTGTGCGAAGCATACCTCTATTAGTATCGAAGGGATTCAAATGAAACTTCATATAATGATAGAGGACAATGAGAGGAAATGCAGAGCACAAGGACGATAACTCTTTCTTCAATATTTACATATTAAATATTTAAAGAGTTATTGCCCTTTGTTTAATTTTCTTGTGCAGAGCATGACTCCATTAGTATGGAAGGGATTCAAATGAAACTTCATAAAATGATTGAGGACAATGAGACGAAGTGCAGAGTATAAAGAATTCAACTCTTCAATGTTTACAGAGTTATTGCCCTTTGTTTTATTTTATTGTGGGGAGCACAACTCCATTAGTAATGAAGGGATTCAAATGAAACTTTATACAATGATAGAGGACTGTGAGAGAAAGTGCAGAGCACAAGGACCCTAACTCTTTCTTCAATATTTACAATGAGAGGAAGTCCCATAACTATTTCTTCAATATTAAGGAGTTATTGCCATTTGTTAAATTTTTTTGTGAGGAGCATAATTCCATTATAATTGAAGGGATTCAAAAGAAACTTCATTATAGTGATAGAGAACAAAGAGATGAAGTGCAGAGTACAAGGACAATAACTCATTTTTAATATTTACTGAGTCCTTTGTTTTATTTTGTGCAGATAATTACGTCCGTAGTATTGAAGGAATTTAAAATAGCATAACATACATTGATAGAGGACATTGAGAGGAAGAGCAGAGTACAAGGACCATTACTCTTTCATCAGTATTTATGGAGTTATTGCTCTTCATTTTATTTTCTGGTTCAGTGCATAACTCCATTAGTATTGAAGTGATTTAAAATAAAACCACATATTTTGATAGAGGATGTTGTGAGGAAGTGCAAGGACCATAACTTTTTTTGTAGGAAGCATCATTTTTCCAACATGTTACTGACATGATTTTTTGTTGCCTTCCTCTGACAAGCATATGCTTCTGGGGCATACTTCACATCCACTGAAAAGCCTTGTTTATTGGTATTTATTGTGTTTTCATTACATATCAGGTGGCTTTATGTGTTCTGGTCACATTTTTTTAATGAAAGAAATTTACAGATGTTCTTCATCTAATTGCATGGTTTTAGAAATGTAACTTAATCTATTATCAATATTCTTTTTGTTTAAATAATTAGTAAAAAACTGTCTGTTGCCAATTGCATTGTTTCTGTATGTCGGTCATTTCAGGCAGTGTCATTCTGGTGTGTTACATTTTGACCTCCTTTGGGTATCTGTCATTTCAGGCAGTGCCATTCTGGTGTGCTACATTTTGACCTCATTTGGGTATCCGTCATTTCAGGCAGTTCCACTCTGGTGTGCTACATTTTGACCTCATTTGGGTATCTGTCATTTCAGGCAGTGCTACTCTGGTGTGCTACATTTTGACCTCATTTGGGTATGGAAGTGGGCTGCAGAAACAGACTGTCACCAATCGTTCGTATGAACACGGGTCAACAAAGCGAGTCAAGCCTCCATCATAGCTTTCATCCTTAAAAAGTACTGGTAGGTGTGTAATTATCTTTTCTATAATGACACAAAAAGCTGAATCTTATACCATGCGTCATTCTGCAATAACTTACAAATAGAGCCCAACTCAACAATCGAAAATAATCCTGAAATGTTTATTATAACGATTTTCCTTTTTTCTACATGACCACTTTATGTGGAACAGGCCATTTTTAGCCTGACTATTGGAAGAATAGGTGAGCTTTCCTACTCGCCCCAGTGTCGGATTCTGCATCTGATCTTGGTTATATTTTATATTCAAAAGTCTTGTAACTTCAAAACTACTTTCACATAGATTTTTTTGTAAAAGTGTATCAAAAGTCTTATAACTTGAAAACTACATAAGTTATTCACTTGAAACTTGGAATGTACCTTTGTCCTCAACTCCATCATCAAGTGCAAAATACCATAACTCTGTTTTCATTTTGGCAGAGTTATAGCCATATTTTACCAAAAGATTTTCTGGTTAAAGTTTATATTCAAAAGTGGTATAACTTCAAAACTGAACAATTTATTCACTTGAAACTTGGAATGTACCTTTTTCATCAACTCCAACATTAAGTGCAACAATCCCCATAACTCTGCTGTGTACTTTGACAGAGTTATGCCCCTTTTTCACATAGATTTTCTGTTTAAAGTTTATATTTAAAAGTCGTATTACTTCAAACCTTAATAGGTTATTAATTGAAACTTGGAAAATACCTTTCCCAGATGAAATACATGGTAGTTCATGGGTCTGAGACCGTGGTCAACCATGAAGTATCATGGTAGACCATGGACGGTAATTGGCACCACGGTTCACAACCATGGTCATATTTGACCATGTTTGACCATGGTCGACCATAGTAGAAGACCATGGTACTAATGATTATCTTAGTGGTCCTTTTAAATTGAAATGTATATCGATATCCGCATTGTTTGTCTGAAAAATTGGTACCTATATATTTTAAAAAGAATTTCTATGTATATTGAACCTTACTTTGTTTATTTGAAACCATTTCTTAAAAAAAAATATACCAGACCTTATTCACATCCCAAATATTTGATACAGAGAGTGTGTAACATTTGGTAAACAACAAAAAGAAGTATTTAATTTGCATACCATTCATTTTCCCTCCATGTAAATATTGGAAACTGACCAATCAGAAACAATGTATTTGCTTACTGAAGTCAAACTTCCACTAACACTTATCAACACAAATCATTGCAAGAAATGTTATTATTTGGATCACAATCTGAAACCATAAAGATATTTTGTATTTCAAATAACTGTTGTCTGTTATTTTTATCTAGTTAATGCACTTGAATCAGTGTCACTGAAAGGCATGGTCATGATAAAGCAGACCATGGTATTTAATGGTCAACCATGGTTGGCAGTCAAATACCATGCTGACCATGGTCGATCATGGTCACAATAAAACTGACCATGGTCAAGACCATGGTGTTTGATGCAACCATGGTCGACAGTCAAATACCGTGTTCACCATGGTCATGATAAAGCAGACCATGGTCAAGATCATGGTATTTGATGGTCGACCATGACAGTCCATAGTCGACTGTCAAATACCATGTTGACCATGGTCGACCATGGTGTAATTTTTGTCTGGGTTGTCATCAATTACAGCATCAGGTGCCACAGTCCTGATTTGTATTTTGACAGAGTTATGTCCCCTTTTTACATAGATTTTCATTTTAAAGATTTTGTTCAAATGTCTTAGAATTTCTAAACTACATAAGGTATTCACTTGAAACTTGGAATGCATTTTTGTAATCAACTCCATCAGGTGCAACACTCCCCATAACTCTGTTTTGTATTATGACAAAGGTATGCCCACTTTAAACAGTTTTTTTTTCCAAAGTTTTATCAGTTTTAAACTACTTAAAGTATTGACTTGAAACTTGAAAAAAGTTTATGAAATAATTTTTGTTGTTGAAATCTGCATTTCAACAAATGTATGCCCCTTCCACTTTCCAAAATAATTATGTACTTGAAATATGAAATTGAACGTCATTCAAACAAATGTTTTAAATGAGATTGCTTTTAAGGCAGTGAGATACCATGGCTACAGAAAAGTCCTGTGAACACATTTTTAATATATTAGTTATGTCGCTTTTCCATATGTCTGCATCTGAATTGCATAAATCCGCATTCGTAAGAAATCGAACAGGTTAAAAACAGTAGAACCGTTTCACATGTCAGCAGTCGTATCCGTAAAAGCCGTCCATAAGAAATCGCACTGTGAATGATATAATGCAGATGCGGACCACGTTGGAATTCATTCAGCAAGTTGAATGAAATGCCTTAAGACATAAATCGTTGGAAAAGTATAGCGGCCATTGTCCAGGCACACCAGACTATTGCAACTATGAGTCCGGAGCATAATTTTGTCTAGCATGGATGGAATTTCAAATAACTTGGCATAAGTGTTGAGCATGTTGAGACGGTGTGTCGCACGCAGGAACCAGGTCCCCTAGGTCCAAGGTCAAGGACACACTTAAAGGTCAAATGTCAAATATTAGAATTTAAGCCTTCTATCCCTGTCCAGGGAATAATTTTGTCCAGCATGGAAGGAATTTCAAATAACTTGGCACAAGTATTGAGCATGGTGAGACGGTGTGTCGCGCGCAAGAACCAGGTCCCTAGGTCCAAGGTCAAATATAAGAATTTAAGCCATAGACCCTGTCTGGAGCGTAATATTGTCCAGAATGGAATGAATTTCAAATAACTTGGCACAAGTGTTGAGCTTGGTTAGACGGTGTGTGGCGTGCAAGAACCAGATCCCTAGGTTCAAGGTTAATGTCACACTTAAAGGTCAAAGGTCAAATAAAAAAATTTAAGCCATAGACACTGTCTGGAGCATAATTTTGTCTAGAATTGGAAGGAATTTCAAATAACTTGGCACAAGTGTTGAGCATGGTGAGACGGTGTGTCGCACGCAGGAACCAGGTCTCTAGGTCCAAGGTCAAGGTCACACTTAAAGGTGAATGGTCATTTAAGCCATAGATACTGTCTGAAGCAAAATTTTGTCCAGCAGGGAAGGATTTTAAAGTACCTTGGCCGAAGTGCTAAGCATGGTGTGTCGGTGTGTTGCGCGCAAGAACCAGGTCTCTTTGTGTAATGTCAAGGTCACACTAAAAGGTCAAAGGTCAAATAGAAGAATTTAAGCCATAGACCATGTCTGGAGCATAATGTTGTCCAGTAGGGAAGGATATTCAAACAACTTGGCATAAGTGATAAGCATCATGCGGCGGTGTCGCATGCAAGAACCAGGTGCCTTGGTCCAAGGTCAAGGTCACACTTTAAGGTCAAGTATATGTATATATGTTAAGATTCTTGTCCAGGCAATAACTCTGTCCAGCATTGAAGGATTTTCAAATAACTTGGCAAAAGTGATAACCATTATCAGAGGATGTGTCGCCTGCAAAAACTAGGTCCAAGGTCAATGTCACTTAAAGGTCAAAGATCAAGTATAAGAATTAAGTCCATGGATTCTGTCTGGAGCATAATTTTGTCCGGCATGAACATTTTTCAAATAACTTGGCAGAAGTGGTAAGCATTATGAGACGGCATGATGCGTTCAAGGACCAGGTCTGCAGCTGAAAGGTCACGGTCATTAATCAAGGTCAAAGGTCAAATAATTTTCCAGAACATAATATTGTCATGCTTGCAGGGATTTTCAGATAAATTGGCAGAAATGATCACAGTCACCAGATGATGTGTTGGATGCACGAACCTGACTTGTGAAGTTAGGGAATTACTTCCCTTAATTTAGGAGTGTGCAAAGCATAATTCAAAAATGATAAAAGGCATTTTGTTGATTTTGCACAGAATGATTTAAGATAGCAAGAGTAAGTGAAGCATACAAGAACCATAACTCATAATTGCCTTAAAGTTTTAAGTACTACCCTTTATTGATCAGGACCAAAACTATTTTGTGATATCCAAATTACTTCACAAAATAAGAGAATTCATTAGCAGAAAGTAAAATATAGAAGGACAATTCTCTTTTTGCAAAATTATTTGTATGCATACAGAAAAAGCGGCGCCATGTAGAAATGGCTGCATAGGTGGGGACATCCATATCTGTGGACACATTACTAGTTTTATGAAATTAATTTTCAATCATGCATGGTTTGGTTGAAAAGCCTAGCCGTTTTTCTGCCTTGAAATTCTGTCATGACCGCTATTTTTTTCTCAAAACCTTTTTTTTTCTTCATTAATTGTTTTATGATGCAAAAGAAATGAATTGTTAATATCAGTTATACTACATGCGAACATTAAAAGCCGAAAAATAACCATTGTTTTTAAATACTGGAGTATGCAGTTCCAAATCGACATAAAATACGGTCCTGTATCTCCAAGTTAAAAGCGTGTTTTTCTACAAAAGCGCGTGAAAAGTATGTTGCCATGCACAAGGTCACAGGTGCCTTATGAAAAACGTGCGTGTAATGGCCACATGCTTATTTGCAGTGTTTATGTAAACAAAATTAAGTTTTACAATGTTAAATTGTGTTTTACAATGAGGCTCTATATTACATTATTCGTGATATTTTTTATTGTCATTTGGGAAATTGATAAGAAAATTACTGGGATAAAATAAAATGTTAAATATAATAATCTAGGGAAAGATCTAGGATCACAAAAGGTAACAGGGTGCTGCAAAAAAGGAGCAGGGTGGAAATCCGGACCAGTTTGTTGACATTTCTAATAATTTGCGAAATCCAGGGGATTCATTAGTTTAATGCTTTAATTAGTTTAATGCTTGTAATTAAGGTTTTAAAGCATATTTAATTTATTGGTCATTGAGTATTTGCAAAAATGTATTAAATTTCAACCGATATTGAACATTTCTGTGTTGACCAGCCCAGAGGGGCAGCAGGGGGGACCAAAGAGGAGCAGGGTGCAGCACCCTGCTATTGCACCCTGCTATTTTGCTCTAGATCTTTCCCTAAATAATGAAATGTTTTAAAATGCATGTTCAATTTTCTCGGCAATGCTAGTATTTGTTGTCAAAAACTTTTAGATGTTAGTTAGGTATAAGCACCGCCCTAAAAATCGCTGTATTTGATTGGTGAATGAGATCGTTGTGGGCGGGACTACACAGTTCAGTCACCTGTCAATCACACTGTTGAAAGTGAGACCTTATCGATCAATATGGTGTTTGTTTATGGCCCTGTGGTTAAAGATCGTTGTAATAGATAAAGGGATTAAGGGTTGTCACTTGGAAAATTAAAGCATGTCGGCGTTATTTAAGCATGTAAGCAAATTACTAGCTGCTTTGAAGGTTTGTCGGGCCCGACAAGCGAAACAGGCCTGCAGGAAACCCTGGTTACAAGTTAAAGGTCTTCAGATTTTATAGTTGAAGCTACAAATGTATGTTTACATTTATCAAGAGCGATGCCTATTAATGGTATCATTTAAGTGGTTTCTGTTTTGATGAAAATACTTGTTAAAATACTGCATCTTTTATTGCATTTAAGTATCAATTAATATTTTATAAAATATTGCAAACATCATTTATTGCATTTAGATGTTAATACTAAGTTGTGTAAAAATATTACAAACATTACATGTTATTTGCGTTTTGATATGAATATGAGATACAATTAATTACGAACATTATTTATTGCGTTTAAAAACAGATACTTTTTGATTGTGTTTTAATACAATAATTGATGTCAATATATTACAAACATATTTTATATTGATTTGGGTACGAAATCTTGTTTGAACATGGTCTGAACAGCTTGACTAGCTTATCTGGATAGCCACAGAGGTTAGTTGTTAGTGAAATGGGCCATTGATAAGTGCAGCTTCTGGTTGACGAAAAGTGCAGAAGTTTGTATAAAACCTGACTGAATTTTACGAGAAAGTGGTAGTATTTGCAGTAGTATTACTTAAATACTATAACGGATATTCTTATACGTGGGAAGATATGGAGAGTGTTTCACCTTTCAGTTATGTATGTTACTTTCATCCCTAAGGGATGGGTTTAATTTTGTAAAAAATATGAGACTAGACAAACGGCATGTATCATTCACATGTATTAGACCTTGTGTTTATGTTTGCAAGTTAATCTACAGTTAATTCATGAAGACATCCAGTGTTTAAAGGCACTAACAATGTCTTAAACTATAAAAAATACAAGTGAAACTAAACATTTAAAGTTTTAAATTTAGAAATAACCAACACTTACAATAAAGCATCATGAGCAAAAAATCCCTAAACACGTCTATAAAAATAAAAGGTATTTAACAGTTTGTGTAGAAAATTGTGCAGTTTTTCAAATATTAACGGTGAATAGTCGCATATTATCGCATTACCACAATAATCGGCAAATAAATAAAGCTAAGGTTTGTAAATAGTATTACCTGGAGGATGAGTGTTTTTGCAATAAACAATATTGAGTACACCAAATGTTCCTGACATAGGTTTTATACCAACTTAAACACATACTGAGACAGACAATAAGATGACCAGAGTTTAATTGTTCATTCTGAATTTGGTCTCTTCCACTTTTTGTGTGGCTTTAATGTTTGCTTTATGTTTTATGTTGTGTTTGATGTCAATTGCCGAGTGCCAATCTACGTCAGGACCCACGACTACGAACATTCTTAATATCTATCTTAGACTTAGTATTAAACATGGAACCAATAAAAATGAAAGCTAGAATGTAACGAGCATTCTCATTGGTGAATATTTTAAGTTGAGACTAAGTTTGAGATCTAAAAGTTTCGTGGTTGTGGGGCCTGTTTCTTATATTTTACATTCAAGTTTCGACAGTTTTACGCTGAGGCATTGAATTGGTATTGATTTTAGGAATTCATAATTTACCTTCAATGAATAACTCAGCTGGAGATGTTTTGCGGACATTAAGTATATTTAAAAATGTCATTTGTAAGGCGTAAAAAAAAATATGTTTGTTTCAGGTTACATGACCAAAAAAAATAGGGTAGGTAGGTCGGGATTTTTATTTATATTTTTTTTATTTGGTAAATGGTCAACTTGAAGATTCTAAAACTCAATAAATTTTCAAAACGTATCAGTGATATGCTTAAACATTGTTTATAAGTGGATACTATCAACACAAAACACTTATTTATCCAAAAACACATTTAATTATTGAAAAAGGTACATAAAACGAAAATCAATCTGACAAACCCAATAAAATGTTTTTAGGGTAAGTCGGATAACTTGAAACAAACATATTTTTTTTTTACGCCTCAACAGAAATGCAACGATTTGAACGAATTAACCTACTGGCCTAATTCATACCACAGCCGTACACACTGACCCAATTTTGTTAAACTGTGGTACCTTGACACTTATCTTGATCCAATGTATGAACGGCAATAATGACACTTGTAGTGTTGTAGTTTGTAATAAGGCATTTTTTGACTGGTATCCAAAATCTTAGCTTATCAAAAGTCTCAACTTGTGCCTTAGAGGTTATTTGTTTGAAAGGTTGTCTACCGTCTACTGGTATTTAAAGTCTTACCTCAAACTTCAAGGCTCCCTCTTGCAAAACATTAACATTAGCTAAATTTACTGTAGTATGTTGAATTACATTTATTTTAGTTTAAACCTATTTATTTTAGCTCGACTGCTTCGAAAGCCTACAGTTTTTTGAGACACTTTAGTCTGATTCCTGGGTAGAACCAGTACTTGGTGTCTTTGGGGAGATCTGGAGAACGCTCAAAGAGAGGGGATTGAACCCGGGACCTCCCGATCGCTAGGCGGACACCATTTCCACTACGCCACCGCACCCTGTCTAATTATAGTTATTTGGGGGTGTTTATTATGTTTTATAAAGAAATAGTCGTAGCCGAATGGAAATTTCTTCAGCCAAATGCTGAAAGCAGGGCTTACTCGAGATCTGTCATTCACCAAATTAGCCATTGGCTACAAATTGCAACATTTGGCTAAAAAAATGTTTTTGGCTACATCGTTTTCTTCATAAAACCTTTACAATTCACAAAATAACTATTACTTAAACATTATACGGTAAATTTGGCTAAAGATAACGTATAATCCAGAGGGAGCCCTACTGAAATTTGTAATAATTGGCTAATTTGGTGAAAGGCAGGGTGAGGTCTGAACATTTCATGAACATGCCATTGTTCCCTTGATAAGTAATCAACCAGTTATTGTTTGCCATATTTTCATGTCCCACATTTTCATCGTCATTTTACCAGAAATGTTAACTAGACTAGTGCATGCATAACCTTACTGACTGAAATGTTATTATGTTGGTCAGTATCTGCGAAATGTTATTATGTTAGTCAGTATTTGCTGTCATCATTATGGTCATTT
This sequence comes from Congeria kusceri, assembly GCA_027627225.1. Classification (NCBI taxonomy): domain Eukaryota; kingdom Metazoa; phylum Mollusca; class Bivalvia; order Myida; family Dreissenidae; genus Congeria; species Congeria kusceri. Next base: position 67,476,086 of record CM051027.1, read on the forward strand.
ACCAGGAAATGAAATTATTAATCCACATTATAGAGTTAAGTACAGATAATTGTTTTATATAAGAGCGGTGATATTCTTCCTTTGATCTCCTTTTGAATGCTAATGTTAACATACACATTTTGCTGGTTTCATGAAATGATGTGGTTAGGTGAACCCTTTGAGGAGTGGTAGAGTATTTTTCTGCCTTCCTGTAGAGTTTATAAATTAAATAAAGCTTTATTAGTAAAAACACGCCAATGGTGTCAGTTTTGAGATAGGGGCTAAGAAATAAAAATTAGTTGCCAAATTTTGTTCTTTTGCAAAAATAAATGTAATTTTGAAATTTTTTCCCCAGAAAATTTATGTTAAAATGTACCTCATTTTCAAATAATTTCCAAAATGTTAGTAGCCAAACGCTATTTTGACTACTGGAAACGCCGGAATAGAGTTTGTAAAATTTGACATTTGCTTGTTTCAGTGTCACAATGACCCCAACCATTGTCGTCAGGCATGAATGAGAAGGAAGGTCATCTGGAGGTCAGATCTCGTGTCAGAGTCGGCTCCGTTGAAAACATGACTCAGGACGCCACATCCCAGGTGCCGCTAGTGGCAGGTTCCATACCGGTACCGATACCGGAAATGGTCACCATAGGGTCCAAAGGTGGCCGCAGTCATCTCGGGATGCTGCAGATATTCCTGCTGAATGCTATCGTCTGTGGGGTTGAGATCTGCGCCTGTGCAGGGTTTACGTACATTCCGCCAATGTTGCTAAAGACTGGTTACACAGAGGAGAACATGAGTATTATACTCGGATTGGGTCCTCTCTTGGGATTTTTTCTGGTTCCTGTTATAGGACGAGAGAGCGATCGGTGTCGAAGTTCTCTAGGACGAAGACGGCCATTCATTATCGGATTATCCAGTATTCTTATTCTGAGTTTACTCTTGGTCCCATATGCAGATGTGTTATGTACAAAGTTGTTTGGCACAAGTGCAATGTCGAGAACCTTGACTGTGTTGCTACTGACCTTCGGAGTGGTGATGTTGGATTTTACCAGTCAGGCTTGTTTGACGCCTTGTGAAGCTCTTCTGTCAGACGCTTCGAAAGATTCCGATCAAGAAGAGCGGGCATTTATTGTATATTCATTAATGGTCAGTCTTGGAGGATTCTTGGGATATCTCATAACGGCTATAGATTGGAACACTACGGATATTGGCATGTATTTCAAAAATCAAGAAAAGACAGTATTTTCAATATTAGTATGTCTGTTTTCTATTATGTTGATAGCAACGTTGATTGCGGCCAAAGAGCTACCTCTGCAAGTAATTGAGAACAATCAAAATATTCAGGCGGACTCTAAAGGGAATCATTTTAGCCACAATACGGACACGTTACTTGAGATTGGTATCAATAGTGGGGAGTCCGGTTACGATACCAATGGTTCAGAAAACGGCACGGTACCATCACATGTTCAAAAACCTATTAGCTCACAAATGTACGCGAACAAAAGAACTCGCATAGGGAATGCCATGGCATTGCCAAAACGAGGGCTCGGTATCTTACTTTCATGTCGACTTTTTGCATCCATTTTGAATCTGTTCAGACTATTATGGATCAATATTCACGAAAAACTTCCCGAGCCATTCAAAAAATTGTTAGATATTCCGCACGTGTTACGACACCTGGCGCTTGCTCATTTCTTCAGTTGGACTGCCGTGATGGGGTTTAACTTGTTCTTCACAGACTATGTGGCCAATGCCGTGTACAAAGGGGATCCAAATGCCCCCGAGGACTCGTTGCTAAGGAACCTCTTTGACAACGGGGTTCGCATGGGAAGTTGGGGTCTGCTCATTCACTGCGTAACGTCGGCAATCTATGCATTGTTCGTGGAGAAAATTGTGGCTCGGTACGGGTGTAAGCTGACCTACTCGATTGGAATGGCGACGTTCGTGTTTTCCATGTTCGGCATGGTTCTTTTCAAGAACGTCGTGGTTGTGTTGATTATGGCAGCGGTGACGGGAATAGCCTACGCCACTGTGACCACCATTCCATTCATACTTGTGACGAAATATCATAGCGAGAAACAGGTAAGCTGTCTTCAGTTTCTTTCACATAGTACCATAAGTTCTCAGCATTTTTATATTTTTAAATGTATTAGTTATAAAGGAAAAGTACAAAAAGCCGAAATTGGATATCTCATAACGGCTATCTGGTTTCATGGCGGAAGAATTACATCCTTGTGTAGATGCAACATAGGTAATTTAAGCAGACTTACTGGTAATTCATTCTCACAAGAATGTTGCCAAATTAATTATTTAACAGTTTAAGTCACTGGCATAGTTTGCCATATGTTTACAAAGGAGATTGTTGACTAAATTAATTAAAATAAATGAGGAGCTTCGTGTGAAAACCGGTCTTAATGCATGTGCGTAAAGTGTCGTCCCGGATTAGCCTGTGCAGGCTATTCCAGGACGGCTCTTTCCGCTTTTATGGTATTTTCTGTTTCAATGAAGTCTCTTCTAACCATAAATCCACTTGAGGCGGAAAGTGCCGTTCTGGTTCAGCCTGTGCGGACTGCACAGGCTGATCCGAGACGACACTTTACGCTCATGCATTAAGACCGGTTTTCCCACGACACGCCACAAATTATGATTTGCTGTAAGCTTCCATTCAGAAAACTGCAAAAAATACTTGGAATTAGCATGATTTTAACACAGTAAGATAAATTTTGATAAAATTTAAACCAAAGTAGCCCAATGGCTTTTTTCTCTTGCTCTGTTTGAGCAGCCATGTTTTGTATGGCCTTAGTTATATGAAAATAATGTGATTAGTTCAGGCTTTGTGTGTTTTAGAGTATATTAAGAGGGTAAATGTTGTACATTAAAGCAGCAGTCAAGAAATATGTTAATACAAATAAAACTTTGCAGAAATCATTTCTCTAATGGACATCTTATCGATCAGAATACAAAAAACCTCATTGAAATAGACAAGTAATAACGTTTTCATCACTTTTTATTATTGTTTCTTTATGCAATAGCTGGTGACGCCTCTGGAGTAAATCAGCTTGTTTATTAGTGTGTTTCCGTTCGTACCAAGCATTTTCAAACATAGACATTATAAAATGCCTTCGTAAATAAGAAACAGTTTTCAGTCGAGTAAAATTCTTTAACGTTCATTAGAACTAATGCCAATTTAAGTTGCATTTAATTATATTCTATGGACTGCGGCTTTAAATTTCATGGTAGACTCTATTTTTTTCAAATGTAAAATTGTTACTTGTGAGTCTGCGAATACATATACCAAGTATGTAAAAAGTGTTGCATCATATTACATATATCATCTTCATATAAAGTATTTATAATATTTAAATAATAGTCAGTAGTCTTTGAGTTAAGAGTTTCTAATACGGTCGATTCATATCATAAAACTCTATTATGTGAAGTTAGAATAAGACATCAAACATAGAATAGACATAAAATCTTTATTTTTTTCCTATAAAATTGTGCATTTCATGGTATTTAAGTATATTGGTTATATTCGGTCAATGCTTATAGTATAATTTGCTTTTTTCCATAACTCTTTCGTAAAAACTTATTATGTCTTCACTCATTTTGACTATATTTAAAACTGTGTCCATGCGTGCATGGACACGGTTTCTGTTTTATAATGATTTTTAAAAAAATGCATACAAGTATACAGTTTTGATGCAAAATCAATTGTATTGATGTAATTATATATGCAGGTGCCTATTGCACTAATTTAAATTACTCTGCAAAACTTTAAAATTACAAATGGTTAACTACATATAAAACATTTGTATAATAATGTAGTTTATTCTATGTTTGTCGTCTTATTCTAACTTCACATAATAGTGTGTTTCATAATTCTCGTCACCTACCGGTAAATATAAAGGTGTAATTAATGGACCAGGGTGATACGATCAAGATGTTGCTTTGATCGGCGTGTGCTTTACATCGTGCTGTATTTATTAATTTGCATTGAACATGAATTACATGCAAGAAACTCCAGAACATGCCCATTGGGACATTATCTGATTACATCGACACATGTCGAGTTTTGATGTCGATTGTATAAATAAAGAAAGGCGTATGTAGTTTAATGTATACTTTTTCACTCATATTCAATGGCAACATCTGCCTGCCTTGTCTGGAAAAAAACCACACTTTGTATGGCATTTTGATGTTCAAGCTGTTAATCAGACTATAGGAATCAATGATTACTTTTTGTAATCCTACGGCTTCTGCTAATTGCAGTTATGTTATAATAAACAGCTCGGGTGACAAATGTAGGCCAGACCAGCTGTTAATGACATAAGAGAAGATTTCTTATTATATATTATGTACAACAGTGGCTATTTGCAAGGAACAAACTTGCGTGTGACTAAAATATAAGATTTATGAAACCCCAGAAACATTGGCAGCAGAGAAATCCTTATTTACATGATCAGGTCCTTTATTTGAGGCAAGTGACCAATAGCTGATACAGCACACTACAATACACATAACTAAACACAAACATGAAACATTGATTAAAACTGGGGTCACCGCCTTGAAATGGTCATTGCCGAGCATTGGCGGTTTACACTATCTAAAAGCATGCCGAACCTCACACTTGGCCAGGAATTTATCACAATACACATGATTGTAAATATAAATTAACACGCTATTAAGATTCTCATAATTGCACTGTTTGCTTTATGAGAAGGAAGGAGAGCCATCGTGTTCAATTCTTTAGGATTCAAACAATTAATAATTACATTCTGTAATGAAAGTGAAATTGTGTCAGGCCAGAAGAATAACATCGTCGAAACCCACGGTTACCACTACATTCTATACCGTGGGAGAATGGGCTGTCAAAAGTTTGTTTTCATGAATAATGATGAGCCACCTGCTCACCAATGAAATTACAATGAAATTTTAAGAAACGTTGAAATATTCCTCACATGATGTCTGGAAAACAATTATCAGTCGACCAGTTACTAATCATTGAGTACTCAAACCACGTTCAGGATAACGGTATATATGAAAAACTGAACACCGCCTACTTGCAACTATTTTAATACCGCGTCGTTTCGATTGGTTAAATTTTCTGTGCTGACTTGGACACGGAACCAATGAGATGTCTCATTAATTATTCATGAGTACAAAGTTTTGCAAGCCTAATTGCCCACGGTCAATCAAGAGGCATAGCGTATTTGAACGAACGTGGGTTCTGATGATGGAGGAAAGAAAAAAATCAATGAATGATATTAAAAATATTTTCAGTCTTGTCAGACATGGTAGTTTGAGCCAGTAAAACTAGAAACATGTTGTCACTGTTCAAACATTTGTAACAAAAACCTGCACCAAAAGTAGTTATGCATGTACATGTTTGTTTTGGCAACTGCAGGCAAGAATGTAATTGAACAAATGAGGCCCTTCATGGGAAATCCGGGCTTAATGCGTAAAGTGTCATCCCGGATCAGCATGTGCAGTCTGCTGAGGCTAATCCAGGACTGCACTTTCCGCTTACAGTGGATTATGTTTAGAAGAGACTTCCTTGAAACAGAAAATACCATAAAAGCGGAAAGTGTCGTCCTGGATTAAAATGTGCGGACTGCAAAGGCTGATCAGGGAGGACACTACGCACATGCATTAAGCCCTGTTTTCCCACAACACGCCACAAATACTTGATTGCCACAGTATCTAGAAACAAGTGTTTAAACATTCATGCACCTTCCTTGCATTGCAGTTTCTCTGCAGTAAACACAAAAATGCAGATGATGCAAACAGATTTAACTTGAAGCATGTACTTTTGAGGGAAGACCTTAAAGTACTCATGAATTAAATTGCCTTGTGTTTTCCTCATTTCTTCCCATGGCAAGCACATTCACACAGTGATCAGTTGCTTTCAGTGTATAAACTGTACCAGTGATGTCAATGTTCGTGGGCCCTGGTCATGATGTGTTAGGTTAGGGCTTCATCTCTTATCGCAACAGATTTCTAATATATTCTCCCAACTGGTTGGGTACAGGTTTGATGTAAAGTATAGCTGGACTAAATTACCTGACACCTACGTTTGTGGGAGAATATATTAGAAATCTGTTGCGATGAATATATTAGCCAGCATACTGGAATTGAGTTAAATCGATGTAAGAGTATTCGACTGAAAACACAGTTATCAATAAACATGTGAAACACTTGCACCAACAAAACCTAGTATCATATAGAAAACAATTCAAGGGCGTAATTATGCTATAAGAGGTCACAAGTGTCAGGTTAATGTGTCCGAGCTATATCTATTGGTACATTAGTCAATAAAAATTTAGTCAGAGATCAACAGCGTAAAACATTTTCATTAGCTTTAGTCAGTTTCTAAAACTCCACCATATTATTATATTAATATTTGGCTATTTAATATAATTTTTTTTAGTCACGTGTGAATATATTTAGAAAATGTTGGCTTAATGCTATGTGAGTTTGGGGGCGGGGATTTGTATTTCCTAACTAAGGACATTAAATTGATAGAAGAGAAGATCCATTTTCAAAGAGTTCAGGTAGAAAAATAATTACATTCTGCTGTCATTCACTGAGCAATGTGTCCCTTCTAGATATCTTTCTCATCAAAAGCTATTCAGCCTAAAAAAAAGACAAGTGATATATTGTTCTGAAAGGGACAATATTAAGTCTATCCCAGCCAGGTTTCAGTAATATAGAGCAGGTTTTGCTCAATGTGCTTATTTAATGTTTGAAAGCCCGACATGTTTTTTGCCAGGCAATATAGCTGTCAAGCATTTGTAAATTTAAGCACAATTTATTTCAGTCATCAATGGCCAGTGATTTGAACAGTTGTTTTTATAGGTTTGAGCCACAGCATTTATTGGTTATATAATGCTTTATCAGGTGTTGGGAAGAGAAGATAGCCTGTGTTCACCTGTAATTTATCTTACATGTTTAAGTAATTAAGTTTTACATCCACAAGGTTGGGTGTGTAAATGGTCTGGGTTTTAGTGGAATGTAATGCAAGTAGTTGATCTGGCTGGGTCAAAGTTGAAAGGTCATTATGTCACATGGTTTATCAGGAGTGATACAATACAGGAGTTGATTTTTCTGTAAATTTAAAGAACAAAGTTTTGTAGTCGCAGTTTGAGTCATATTATCTATGCTGTCATAGAAGAAAGATCTGTTTTCGTAATTTATCCATGTTTGAATATAAAATAAAATCGATCATACTTTTGTTTCTGTGATAAATGAAAAATCAAAAATTATTTCATTAAATTTCTTTACATTTCATTCTAATCAGCTTCAGAATCGTTCCAGAAATTGTATTAGGGCATGTTGAAATAATTATATGTCGTGAGGTTTTAATATAGCTGTTAAATTAAGTTTATACTAGGTGACCCACTCAGACATTTCATGGAAATTTAGCCAATTTGATTCCACTTTAATAATAAATCTAAAAATCTAAATGAATCAAGCTGTTTGTTATTTCTCTGAACAATAAAAGCTTTGCTAAGATTAATCAGGCACTTTGGAGAGAAATCCCGAAGGTGTAATTGCTTTGAGTTTCTCACATAAAACACACTTTCATTGAAGTTTAATGGAGTCTGTGTATTTTATGAATAAGTGTTAGAATCTGCAAGAGAGAAACACTGGTGTAATTACAATTTGATCATCATGATGCATTCTCTAAAGCTGGTGTTATTTCATTTTTTGCATCATGATGCATTCTCAATGTCTGGATTTCGTATCTGTTGTCAACCATTTAATTTTATAGAGAAGCTTTTGTTTCAAGTCAAGTTTTGAACAGGTATTGTCCGCTTAATTTTAAAGCAACAAATTTTGACAACAATAAATTAATTTTCAGTTTGTGTTACCCCACAGTGAGCTTCAAGCTCAATTGCTACTTATAGTTTCTTGGCTGCTCTATTGCCGGGCCTGGGTAGCTCAGTTGGTAGAGTGCTGGACGCTCAATTGGGGGTTGATGAGTTTGAGCCCCAGCCTGGCCATATAACTTGTGTGGGGATTGGTCATGAAATAATTTCTACGGCCATTCTCCTACTTCAAGTAGGGCAGCTGTCAGTTACTGGCATAAGTATGTGCACTTGGTATTGGTAAACCGCTTCAATCGGCTGAACTTGCCCAGGAAAAGTGTGAGTAGGTGAACTGACCGCTTTGATTTGACTAAAATACTATTAAATACGGCAAAAAATCCAAACAAACGAACTTGGCTGCTGTTTATGAAAGCCGACATTATGCATTCATTGACATACTTTTCAGAGATGCTACAAAAAATCACAGTAGTTCAGTATTGTATAATGACATAGTGAAATGATCACATCATTGTACTCCATTCACAGTGAAATTATCAGGTTATCATTCACTGGTGTTTGCCACTCGTTCACCATGTAACATATGAAATAAAATATACCTCAGTTGTAATAATTTCAGAAATTTAAGTAGCAATTGGCAAATTGCTGTTGGATTTGTAACCACACGTATTCAGGTCAATGTCCGAAAACACCATCTACAGAATAAAAATGGATGCACACGTTACACAATCAAACATTGAAATTCTGGATTTCAGAGTTGCTAAAAGCAATGAAATACTGTTATCGGTCATTTTGTGATTTCATCTACTGGTAATGTTAACATATACTTTGTTAGTGTTATAAGTGGCCAGAAAAGTTAACAGCCAATGGCTACTAACATTTTGGAAAGAAGGCATTTTTCACATTTCTGCAGAAATATAAAAAAATGACAGATGTTTTTGCAAAATTTAAAAAGTTGGCTACTAATTTTTATTTCTTAGCACCAACCTATATATATAATTCTGTTTCATGTTTGTATCGTTCTACTTTCAGATGTATTTCTTCGACGCCCCTTCCAGCAGCAACCCGTTACGAGGTATCGCGACGGACATCGCCACTCTGGACAGCGCATACTTCCTGTCCCAGGTGGTGTTGTCTTGCATCATGGGATACATCGTCTATATGACGGGCTCTGTGTCGTCCTACATGCTCACCGCGGGAGTCATGGGGATTCTTTCCATCGTATTTATTCAAAACATCGTCACGGGACCAATGGAGATGAACGCCTTAAAACAGTCGCTGAATGTTTTATGATATTGAAAAGTTCTTTATATTTTCTGGTGGTGTTTTCTTATTTATCTTCAATTATTTACGTGAATAGCAATCATGTACCCAAAAATAATAATATCCGAATCAATAACTATGCAGTATTGAATTATTTTTGTTTTGATCACTTGCCCCAAAAATTTTAAACCACATTAAATATCTGCACCTGTACAGTTGCATGACTAATTAACATTTCCAAAGGTTCTTGTCCATAAAACGTACTTTTCCTGTGCTTTGGGCAAGTGGATTAACATAAGGACTGCATATCCAGTTTGTATGGTGTGTGTTCATACTGGGTTAGTATTGTTTTTATGAGTTCGAGACCCTTTCTCTTTTTGTTGATATGTTAATGCTCACAGTGCCGAGAAATGAACAAAAAATCATGTTATCATATTCATGCCCATGTAAGTGAAGTTTTATTAATAGTGGTCTGGTAGATTGTTGGCCAGTTGTTTTAAAATATATTTTTCTAAATGTATGTACATGCAGCTTTTTTTTTGATGTGTACATAAATTAAGAGATTCCAATTTAACTTGATTAATATATACTTTCTAAATTGTTGTTTAGTGTGACATATACTTTAGTGAGGGTAGACAAGGGCCCCCATTCACCAACCCATTCTTAGACTTAAGAATACACATAACAAAAAATGCTCCAGTGTTTGCAAATATACAGGGTACGAATGTTACTTATGTCAATAACAAATCGTTCTAAATTGAAAATGAAGTAATTTGAGATAGTGAATACCAAGTTATTTTCAACATTAAAGCCCTCTTAGAACAGTAAAGTTTCTAGAAAATTCTTTTTTCTTAGTCTTAAGTCTAAGAATAGGTTGTGGAATATGGGCCCAGGTTGTTAAAGAGTTATGTTTCCCTTGGTACACACAAAACGTGTACATTGGCTTTGCGGTCGGTGAGTCAGCTGCTTCTTCTGTTTGTTTTGTTTGTTTGGATTTGTTGCCGTTTTTAACAGTATTTCAGTCATATCACGGCGGTCAGTTAACCTACTCACACTTTTCCTGGGCAAGCTTAGCCGATGTAAGCGGTGTACCAGTACTAAGTGCACATACTTATGCCAGTAACTGACAACTGCCCTACTTGAATCAGAGGTAGGGGGAGAATGGTCGTCTAAATAATTTCATGACCAATCACCACACAAGTTATGAGGCCGGGCAGGGGTTCGAACTCACGATCCCCGGATTGACAGTCCAGCTACCAACTGAGCTAGCCGGACCCGGCCTGGGCTTCTTCTGTAGTGATGCTGAGGGTGTTTGTAACTTTCTGTGATAACTAGCGTTATTGTAACAAAACAGAGAAACAGAAACAAGGAAATTTAATAATGGTTATGTTTTAGTATTTAGGTTCTTAAAATTATAAACTATCGTGGGTTTTGTAAATACGGTTTTATATTCACTTTATCACTAACTGTTTGTCAGCTAATGTTTTTTTTTTTTATGAGTTTTTTTTATGAAGGGGCGAAGTCTTCATATGTTTATTACTCATTGATTCCACAATTTTAAACTTAAAACTCTAAATAGTTTTATGTAGGTAGATAATTTGCAGAATGTACAGCATAGTTGATTTGATAATTAAATATGTCAATTTGAACTTCAGTTATCATTAATTTATGACATTAAATTTTGACACATTCCATGATTTCATTTTACCTTTTTCTCAACAAAAAAACATCTTTGACTTTGACAGTGAATTTTTCCCCTTTCATTGCAAAATGGCCACCAAATGTTAATTATCAAGTTACACAGGATATACATCTTAGTTGTATATACATGTAACACGAGTGGTCTTTAGTAAGATTTTAAATTGATAACCACAGTTTTGTGACAGGATACAAACATTTGAGCCTGTTACATGTGCTTCTTTAACAACAGTTCTGGTTTTGTACTATGTATTTTGATTTTTACAACTCAGTATTGTAGATAATTCCCATTTTGTACAATACTTGGCCAGTATTACTTATTGAACATTGCCGCACATAGGTGAATTTAAGCAATTGTATCTGATGTACATGTATATTAATCAAAAGTATATTTTCATGTATCTAATTAATATTATAAAAACAGTGAATATGTGTTTGCCCGTGTATAAAGATAAAACAACATAACTGTGATTTTAGAAGAGACTTCATCTAACGTTAATATGTCTGTTTGTTCATACAGACAACTATTTCGAGTTATTATATTTTTGAAAACCTGGTGTACCCATAAAACTAATTAATACTTGTGTCTATGCAAATTCATGAGTAACATGTCAAAACAGTTAATTACATTGGTTGTTGTTGTATGGCTTGGAAAAATAATCTGACACCTGTATAGTAATAACTAAACTGAGTACATTACAAATCGATTTCGATAAATGTATTTGTTTCGGTATTGGGATTGTGTTTTAGTGATATGGTATTAAATCACTAATAATACATGTATGGTATCAATATGCATGTGGACAATTTTGTGCACAAACTAAACAGAGTATAAATATATATGTGGCGTGGCGTGGGAAAACCGGACTTAATGCATGTGCCTAATGTGTCGTCCCGGATTATCCTGTGCAGTCCACACAGGCTAATCCGGGACGACACTTTCCGCCGAAAGTGGATTTATGGTTAGAAGACACTTCATTGAAACAGAAAATACCATAAAACGGAAAGTGCCGTCCCGGATTAGCCTGTGCGGACTGCACATGCTAATCCAGGACGACACTTTACGCACATGCATTAAGACCGGTTTTCCCACGACGCCCCTCATATAGACATAATTCAAGCTTTAAATTAATAGTGTTCACAAGATTCTGGTCAATTTGTCCAATAATATTGCATTGTTCTATTTTCCTTTAAGGGCTTTCATCAACACATTTTATTGTTATTCTGTTTTATTTAGTCAACCATTTCATATATATTTTACTTTCATCCTAACATTATAATTAGCTTGTATGCTTATTTCTATTTTATTGAGTATTATCAATATTTTAATATTGTTTTCTTTTTGCTCGTATTTGTGTTTAGTTATGAACAAAGCTTTTGTTCATTTCACTTAAGCTGATGTTGAATAATGTATTTTCTTTCTATTAATTTTATTTTTTAATATATTCTTTCATTTCATTACATTAAGTGTTATCTTTAATTACATTGCATTTATCCAATATCTACTTATGGAAGAATGCATTGTTTAAATATTTTATAAATCATTCAGCCAAAAGATAGTATGTAATATTTATAAAATGTGTGTGTGTAGCATTAGGATTTGCAATGATTGCTAATTTATTTCACTTGAAGAGAGGTACAAATTAATACCGGTAATAAATAATTGTATAGCCATTGTAGCAATATGTGTTTTCTATCATCGGTAATAAATGAAATCATGTAACAATATTAAACATGTTATATATCAGTATCTGTTTTACTACATTCATAAAATACTGTCTATTATGTTCAAGATGGTAGTAATAAAACATAATATAATATAATCCCTTACTGTGGTTTCAGGCCACTGAAGATGTGTTCATGTGCCTGATATTGGAAAAAATTACCTATAACCACATTCTTAAAGTTCATAATACCGTATTTATTCTATGTTTTCGCCTACCCTCAAAATTGGCCAAAATAATTATTTGTTGTGTCTCTATGTTGTCGGACACTTTCAGAAAAGGAATTAAATTGAGATCTATGTTTTCGGACAGATATTTATTTGCGTTTAACACCCATTATCATTTAATGTTTCCCAGGTTGCTACAATTGTTTTCACAGGCTTCTAATTCCCTGTCTGTCAAGTTGTATAATGGCTTCAATATACAACAACGTGTCATAAATTAACAAGTTGTATAATGGTTTCAATGTACAATAACGTGTTATTAATTAACCAGATGTATTATAATAGCTTCAATATACAACATGTCAAAAGTTAACGCTTCCAGGAATAAACGAGAACCATCATTGGAGACAAGTAATGAGTCCATAGTTAAATAGCGAGTTTTATGACAATATTACATATACTATGTTTTCGGACATATTTTGAATAATTATTTTTGGTGGCTTTAAATACTTCAGACACTGAAACAAATTATTATTTTAAGTGTCCAAACACAGCATAAATATTATGGTAAAATGGAAGTCAGTAATTTAAGTTATTTAGTTTGCTTATGTATTGTGGGATTTGATGTATATCAATAGTAGCCAACATCGACATTTAAATGAGAAAAAGCTTGCATTTAGACTACCAATTTCAAAGTAACATGTTTTAATATTGCTTTAAAGGTTAATATTGGTTGAGATAACATGATTTATAACCTGAAATTGCTTCATTTTGGGTTTTTGGTCTGTTGATTGTTATATACAGGATAAACAGAAGTAATGGACACAAAACCCAGCCTTGACAATTTGCCAACCAAGTATTGCAGAATGTAATGATTTGGAATGTATTTATTTTGATTCATTGATAAATAGAGAATATTAGGTGAGAGTTGCATAGTGTTTCGTGCCGAGCATGATAAACTTCATCTTTATCCAACACTCACCTAATTTATTTATCCTATTCTGCTATGCTCATAAATAATGTATACAGCCTGAAAATATGTTAAAAATAAAAAAATAACTTCGGTTTCCCAGTTTTAACACTGATTTTTTAGTTTACTACAAACGTCATCATTTGGTATGATGTCACATTGATATACATAGCATTCTAAAAATAACTATGGAATAAACGTGTGCTGAAAATACCGATCGGAGTTTATACAATGGGTTGTAATCCGATCGATTTGGTTGGAGTAATAGTATATAAGACAGTAGACCTACATTGGTTAGGAAATGATTCAACGGGGGAAATTTTTATGTTGGCATCTGACAATCCATTTTATTGGGGGGTTATTTTGGCAAGGGTGTTGTTTTTTGTTGTTTTATGTAAATATAGTATTACTTGTTTATGATAGTATGGAATAAATATGAATGTGAATAATAGTATTAAAAATTGCTATAAAAATTGTCTAATTATTTTACAAGTGTGTCGGTCAAAACTTGTACCGCAAACAAAACTGATGTTTATGGACACAAGACTTGTACTGCAAGAAAACTGATGTCTATAGACATATGCCAAATTCACTTTTAATTTTTGTCCTGTTCAAACTGTACTCCTTTACAGAAGAGTTATCTAATAAATACCTGATACTTTTCCTTCTGTACATAAGAAGTTATTTGAAGACAGCTTTTAAAACATATTTTGACTTATTTGACTTTTGATAGAGAAATATTATAGAAATAATATCAAACTATAGTGTCTAGGATTGTCTAAAATTTGCTTTATTTTAACTCAAAGATTTGAATCTAAAGGATACATTTCAAATCAGAGTACTGCAATGTTTTTTTTTCCGGAAAGGGATGAACTGATAAATATATTTGATCAAATAAGTACGGTAAAACCTGTACACCAAATCTGCATGCTTCTGTTGATTATTTCATTTAAAAACAACGAATATGGTCAGCAACATGTATTTTCCCCGCAAGATTTAACACATGTCTATGTCAGACCACGGCAGTATTGAACAGAATTGTAACTGTGATGACAGGAACATTCGTCTGGTTCATACAAGTGTAATCACATAGATTACCAGCCATGTGGTTCATACAAGTGTAATCACATAGATTACCAGCCATGTGGTTCATACAAGTGTAATCACATAGATTACCAGCCATGTGGTTCATACAAGTGTAATCACATAGATTACCAGCCATGAGTAAGAATATTACATGTTTGCAACATAAAGGACATTATGGCTTATACTAATACGACAACAGCTGGTCTTAGGAGATTGTGAAATAGTGAGATTTACAAGCAATATTATTGTTCTTTAATTCACCACGAAACAAACACTGGCTTTTACTGCGAAGATTTATCAAAATCCTCGATTCTTGTTCCCGTATGAATTACAAATGTGATGAACATTATCGTTGGGTCATATTTTATAAAAAATTTGATCATATATTAAATTAGCCAATAAAATATAGTTAGTAACATTGTTTTACTTTTGCCACTTCGCATGGTAACCATCGTGATATTTTGTATTTGATAAAGAGTGGCGATCAAGCCTTGGTCATCGTGATATTTTGTATTTGATAAAGAGTGGCGATCAAGCCTTAGTTACATTAAAAGGGACCTACACACAGATGAGCCAAATTATTAATTGCAGAATGTCTGTCTCAGAATCCAAAAACAAAGCAATAGTATATATAAATAAGCCAAATATGTTTATATAACACTCCGGAAAAAGAAATGTATCGGAAATAATGACTAATCATCAGTTGTAATGGTTTAAAATGGATTATGAAATGTTTGTAAAACAAAACCATTGAATATGAGGAATACCTTGGTTCTTTTCGTTGAAATATTAAAAAAATGTGCATTACTGGCATAATTTCAAAAATACTTGTCAGTATATTCAACTGTCTGGCTGAGCGGTAAGCATGAATTTGGATCCAGTCATTATAGGTTCAAGCCCCGGTGAAGGCAGTACTGTTTCTGTTTTTAATTAATTTTTGCGTATTTAGTCCAAATGTTTTAGTTTTTGCATTTAAGACGTTCACCGGTATTGACATTTTTCAAAACTATAAAAATGTGTGAACAAGTCAATTTTATTATTGTCAGTTGCTGCTGCATCACCATGGAAAAAGCAAATAATTTATACTTCTTAAACTGATTATTAATATTTAGTTTTGTATGTAAGGTGATAATAACAAACTCTTTATCAGACAGGAGTTGTCAAACAAAAATCATCTTGAATATTATTTGCTTTATTTCAGCATTTTGGGACACAGTTGCTAATGATACGAATGATAATTCTGACCTGGGCTGGTATTCACAAAGCTCCTTAGGGAAATCTTAACTTAAGTTGTACTTGAGTCAAAACTTCAGATCAAATTTTCTTTGTGAAATACAATGATTTCTGTACTAAGAAGGCTGCAATACTAAACATAAGCAATATTTACAAGTTTGCAAGATTTTAATGTTATAAGACCGATACACTAAACAGCCAGGGACTTAGGGAATTTTATGAATTTAAGGAATTTACTGAAGTTTCCCCTAAGGAGCTTTGTGTATACGGGCCCTGTGCTATTCAAACAAACAGTAGATTCAGCTGATTCCTGAGAATGTTGCAAGAAATACAGTAAAGGCATGTATTGCAAAGGAACATAGAAATTAACAAGTCAACTCATGGGGTAAGATTAGTTATAAAAACAAAATTCATGATTAAGCATGAAACTATTTTATTTGCTGATCATTTCTATATCAGATACAAAAGCTTCACTCTCAGCCTTCGCAATGTACTTTATTTGTAAGAAATCACATTTTAACTTGCAGCTTCCATGCCCCTAGTTTGATCACACAATATTTTATTGAGCATTTATATATCAGATACCAAAGCTTCACTCTCAGCCTTCACAATGTACTTTAATTGTAAGAAATCACGTTTTAATTTGCAGCTTCCATGCCCCTAGTTTGATCACACATTTTATTGAGCATTTACATTAATTTTACTACATATTTATAAACAATTACTGGAGATACAACTTATTTGGCACAGCTAGTTTATTGCCCATTCTATCCAATTACATTGATATTTAATTGAGGAACAAAATTCAGCCTTATGTTGAACAACTTCATAGGATTTTATTGCCTATCTTGAAAAAGCATTTTGACGTGCGTGTATGATTGTGTATTAAGGGAAATATTTATGGTATAACATACACATTTTGAATAATTAAAAATTGGCTTTCATCTACAATGTAACTTATATTTTATTGCTATTGCCGATTTCATTATCTTGCAATTTATATTTTTTGTGGGGCAACCTTATTAATATGCAGAATTATTTATATGTTGCTTAACATATGATTCAGAGATGTTTAGCACTGATGTAATAGTGTATGGACATGTTATTGTATTTTTGGAAGTCAATTTGTTACCAAATTTACTGTTGATGATCCTTCTAACAAAGTACATTTACGGGTAACATAGTAACATGTATAGTAATCATGTTGTCCCGAGAGTCCGTCTAACGGTACTCTAAGTGTGTGTGTGTATTTCGAAGTTTATGAGGTCCTTCCACGCCGAAGCTGCATTATGTGAGGACCCGGGGGGTGTCCCAGAACCCCTTCCTAATTTACTTCAGAGACACAGCGAAAAGATGGAACGCATTTTGAATCATAGCTTCAGTTTCCAGCTATTTATTTTGTACTGAAATATTCTTAATTCTCTGGTACTCTGACCCACTTATGAAACTTTATATAATGGCAGAGCCCATTGTCAGAATTTAACAGGGTATAACAACCGTTACACTGTTTTCAAAATATATAGAGTTATTGCCCTTGTGTCTGGCATATTTCCGACTGTTTGAATTAATGAGAGAGCCTTGAACAAAATTTAAATATATATATATATTGTATAATTTGTCTATATATTTTGTGTGTGACATTTGTTTTCTTTTACAATTTTGAATGAAGAGCATATGTAAATTTATGTAGTATTTATTGCATGTTTTTAAATTTCCATTGACAGTGTCATTTTAAATTCTGCTGTTGTGGGATACATGTACGGTTTCTTCCAAAATGTATTTTCTGTGATACTCTGGTAATAGTGTATAACAGACTTGTTAGATGTAGTTATTTCCGTTTAAATTTATAGTTTTGAAGTGGACTGCAGGGCTAAGTATTTGTATGTTTATGTATATAATTGTAACTAAATTTGAGGCGTGTCGTGGGAAAACCGGGCTTAATGCACATGCGTAGTGTCATCCTGGATCAGCCTGTGCAATCGGCACAGACTAATACAGGATGGCACTTTCTGCCTACAGTGCATCACAGGCTGATCTGGGACAACACTTCACGCACATACATAAAGCCCAGTTTTCCTAGCGTATATAGCGTACTTGGATTACCATATTTCTATTTTGTAAAGATAGAAATATGTAAAAGATGCCAATGGTCTCATGTATGTGTTTCTGAAAGATGTACATGTGTATTTCCCAAAAATCCTTGGGCAAAATTCATATGAAGCTTGTCGTGAGAAAACCGGGCCTAATGAATGTGCGTACAGCAGCGGACTTCACAGGTTAATCCGGGACGACACTTTCCGCTTTTATGGTACTTTCTGTTTGAAGGAAGTCTCTTCTTAACAAAAATCCACTGTATGCGGAAAGTGCCGTCCTGGATTAGCCTGTGCGGACTGCACTGGCTGATCCGGGACAACACTTTTCGCGCATGATTTAGCCCGGTTTTCCCACAACTCACCTCATATTTGTATGACTGCTATTTTGGTTAACTTATGTTTTGAGAATTTTCACCATGAAAAAACATGAGTGGTTTTGTTTTGAAAGGTGTTTCTCCCAGCTGTTTTAGATCAATATTAAACTGAAATGTAAATGTGTGTATACATTACCAAAACAGGTTTAGGCATATCAAAATGATGATCAAATGAATTGTCAAATATGAGGCATGTCATGGGAAACCCGGGCTTAATGCATCTGCGTAAAGTGCGGTCCCGGATCAGCCTGCTCAGTCTGCACAGGCTAATCCAGGCCGACACTTTCCGCTTTTATGGTATCTTCTGTTTCGACAGTCTCTTCTAAACATACATGTAAATCCACTGTAGGCAGAAAGTGCCTTCCTGGATCAGCCTGTGCGTCTGCAAAGGCTTATCCAGGACGACAATTTCCGCTTTTATGGTATCTTCTGTTTCGATATAGTCTCTTCTAAACATATATCCACTGTAGGCAGAAAGACACTTAACGCATGTGCATTAAGCCCGGTTTTCCCACGACATGCCTCATATATTTTTGGGGGAAATATGTACGGTACATCCAGTAGTAAGCTACATCTAAACAGCTTGGCATATCAAGTCATTGCGTATGAATGTAAAGGATCCATTTTCACTCAGTTGACTAATGTTCAAATGATATTGTATAAATGTACTCAATTTATGCATACTTCACAACTTATATTTATTTTAACGAGTTTGAAATATTTATATAAAAATAGAAGTAAAACTACCAGTTAACATGCTTTATTGTTCATAGCTTATGATCTTATTTTGCAGTTCTTTTGTTAATTAATATTGAAGTAGGTATTTTTTGCCTTGGAAACTCATTTTTAAAATAGCGTCATTCATTTTGGTGATATTGATTTGTTGTGAAAAGTGAACATGTATTATTGGCAACTTTTATTGATTTTTCTTAAGGTACCGTACATTAATTTTTGTTTAATGGTTATATATTAAAAAAGCGGGATTCGTAATTATTTCCAGAGCTAGTCTATTTCAGCTTGATAATAATCAAGCGTTTTATTTATTATAAGAAATTTTCAGCCAAACAAATGTTGTATACGTGAGTGCTTTATTATGTTGTATAAGTTTGTCTCATGAATCTACGGGATTAACTGGTCGATTATGCAAAGTAGAATGATTTTAGAATAACAGGTATTTATGCGTGTACATCTCTTACGTAACAATTACGGACTTTAGTTTCCTATTTGGTTCAGCATAGTTTTTACTATTTCAAGTATTAAATAGTCAATAAAATCTTCAGATGGCTGTATGCATAACAGAAAAGGTTAGCCATGAAATTATGTGATGGTGTTTTCAATTTGGATATTTTGTGCATACATTCATGCTTGATTTTGTTAACAAATGTAATGTGTTAACTTTGTTCTTAATTTGTTAAGCATTCTGAGTGTGTATTCTAGATTAAATAGTGTAAATTTTTCAATGCTTAATGTTAGCATCTAAGAATAAATGTGTATTAACTTTCTCATTTTACATTATTTTAGATGTATCTCAGAATTGTACTGTTACTGATACTGCTATGTCAAATAAATAACATGGCGTTTACAGTTTTGAATGTTTTATTCCGAACCATACCTTGTTTTCCTAACTCCTGGCTTGCAACGGTTTAATAATTCCTTTTTATGTAACTGATTCATAGTTACTTGCAATATATTTCAAACCTAAATAAATTGAAAGCAGACATACAAGGGAACTGAGCAATACATAGACACGCAAGTATGTACGAGGCGTGTCGTGGAAAAACCGGGCTTAATGCATGTGCGTAAAGTGTCTTCCCAGATTAGCCTGTGCAGTCCACACAGGCTAATCCAGGACGGCACTTTACGCTTTTATGGTATTTTCTGTTTCAATGAAGTCTCTTCTAAACATAAATCCACTGTAGGCGGAAAATGCTGTCCTGGATTAGCCTGTGCAGACTACACAGGCTGTCTCGTCTTTCCTCAAATCGCTTATGCCAGTCAAAAACAAGTGTGCAGCTAACGTATTCCTTTATCGATGTCGTTTTCACTTTTTTAATGTTTTTGTTGGTGTTTTCAAGAGTACTTCACAAAACTTTATGACTGCCTGAACTTGAGTGCGATCTGGATTTAGATTTTTACGTTATCACTACCTTTGCTTTGAATTTGTCATCTCAAAAATCTAACGGGGAATGCCTGTCAAAATCTGACATGATGTCATGGAAAGATGTTTTGACGTTTTCATGGATTTTCACATGGTTTCATTAAAAATAACGTTGAATTCCCAACAAAACACCTAATTAAGTATTGCCTTTTTAGCCTGTGTTGCTAGGCTTCTACAAATACTAATGGCAACCAACATAATGATATACAAGAGAAAAATGCGGAAACCGCATTAAAGCCGGATTTTTTATTTTGCGGATGGGGGTATATGTACAAGTCAATGTTGGTGAAGAAGTATGGAAGTTTCATGTCAAGCTCTAGTGGCCATTTTGTGCAGTGATGTGGAACCATTTGAATAAGTTTGGTAGAGGACCACTAAATGAACATTGGTGCGAAATTATTTGAAAATCTAGCCATAGGTCTAGAAGACATTGGCGTTTAGACATATTTCGATTTTTAGCTCTGGCGGCCATCTTGTGCAGTGATGTGGAACCATTTTCAAAAGGTTGGTAGAGGACAATCCAAGGAACAATTCTGTAAAGTTTCATGAAGATTGACCAATAACTTTCGAAAATATGACAGGAAAACAAAATTTTAATGCAAATTATATTTTAGCTCTAATGGCCATTTTGTACAGTGAGGCGGAACCATTTGAATAAGTTTGGTAAAGGACCACTAAACGAACATTTGTGTAAAATTATTTGAAAATCTAGACATAGGTTTAGAAGAAAATGGCATTTAGACATAATTCTATTTTTAGCTCTGGTGGCCATCTTGTGCAGTGCAGCGGAACCATTTTCACGGGGTTGGTAGAGGACCACCCAAGGAACATTTCTGAAAAGTTTCATGAAGATTGACTTAGAACTTTTGAAAATATGGCAGGAATACGAAAATTGTTAACGACATCGCAACGCCCACCTGCTCAACTGCCCACCCAACTTACCGGTTTTCGCTAATCTATAAGCAGAGATTTTTCGTTGAAAAATCTGGCTAAAAATTCATAATGCTAAAAAATATTGAAAGACATGAAAAAGCGGTTTATTTTCATATATAATTTTAGAACAATACGTCATAAATGTCAGTTTCATTATCAAAATCCGGATATTTCTGAATCATACCTTGTAGATAGAGATATTTAGTTGTTGCAAGCAAACTAAGTGCAAAAAGGGCATAATTCTCCTAAATTACGGGTTAGAGGTATGGGCCTTGGTCAGTGACCTTACATAATGACCCCAAAGACGTGCGAAATTTCAATTGAATATCTGTAGAAGTTACAGAGGTATGTACTTGCACATTAATTTTCAACAACAGCGCACTCGACTATTTACTCCGCTTTGACAGTATATATATTTTATATATATTTCAGCGACCTTACATAATGACCTTGAAAATGTATGTGAATTTTCAAATGAGTATATGCAGTAGTTACGGAGATATGTACTTGCACACAAACTTTAACATGAATATTTTTAAGAACAAAAATGGGCATAATTCTGTTAAATTGCAGGTCAGAGTTATGGGCCTTGGTCAGTTACCTTATATAATGACCCTGAAGACATGTGTGAAGTTTCAGTTCAATATAATTATGTAGTAGTTATAGAGATATTAAGTTGTCGCATGCAAACTTTAACACAAATTTTAAAAGTACAAAAAGGGGAATAATGCTGCTTAATTGCAGGTCAGTGACCTCACATAATGACCCCAAAGTCATGTGTGAAGTTTCAATTGAATATCTGTAGTAGTTACTGAGATATGGACTTGTTGCATGCAAACCTTAACCAGAGCATTACCCCGACGCCCACGAACGGGCGAGCAGTATAGCTTGAACTATTCGGTGAATAGTAGAGTTAAAAAAAGGCATAATTCTGCTAAATAGCAGGTCAGAGTTGTGGGCCTTGGTCAGTGACCTCACATAATGACCTGAAGACCCTGATGTGTGAGGTTTCAATTGAATATCTGTAGTAGATATAGAGATACAAACTTGTTGCACGCAACCTTAACCTTAACCTGAATTGTCTGAGTACAAGGGGCATAATTCTGCTAAATTGGAGGTCAGAGTTATGGGCAGTCAAATAACATAATAACCCCAACGACATGTGGGAATTAAATAATATCTGTAATAGATATAGAGATATGTACTTGTTGCATGCAAACCTTAACCATAGCATTAAAGTGACGCCGACGATTGGGCGAGTAGAATAGCTTGCACTATTTGGTGAATAGTCGAGCTTAATATGCTCTTTAAATGAGATTAACATTTAAACTATTTGTATTGAAATAACTAAAATTCCTAAATATCTTGTAAATATGGGTAAGGGTAGAAAATGTTCCTACCAATTGTGTGATTTCTTAATTAATTTACAATAGCAATTCCATTGCCTGTTTTTTAAAACCACAAACGTGTTTTCCTTTGAGAACTTTTATTTTTAACAAAATGCACAACATATTTAAATCGGGTACAAATATCTGGTAAAAACCAATGGCTCATTTAGCAGCATCATTTTTGTGAATACAGCAACAAAAAAGCAAGAACAACAAAATTACAAAACAATCACACTTTCATTCATAAAACTAACAGTAAAATTAATAACTACAGAACCTGAATGGCCAGTATTGCTATTCAAAAATGTTCAAAATGCTTCTGACTAGATAGTTTGTGTAGTAGTGTCAAACACAATTCTCAATACATTCTCTAAAAGCATGTGTACTACTTATACAATTTTTAACAACCTTGACAGAAAAAATGGAACGATTAACAATAAGCTTAAGATTCCAACTCAATCCACTTTGATACTGTACATATTTATATACACATTATTATGTATCTTGTGAATAAATATGTTTAAATTAGTCATATGAAAACATTAAAATTTCAAGGCTTCAGCATGAAACTGCTGTATCCTATATCAGATACAATAGTTTCACGCTCAACCTTTGATTTGAGGCGCGTCGTGGGAAAACCGGACTTAATGCATACAGTCCGCACAGGCTAATCCAGGACGTCACTTTCCACCTACAGTGGATTTATGTTTAGAAGAGACTTCCTTGAAACAGAAAAAATCCATAAAAGCGGAAAGTGCCGTCCTGGATTAGCCTGTGCAGACTGCTCAGGCTAATCCGGGACAACACTTTACGCACATGCATTAAGTCCGGTTTTCCCACCACACGCCTCATTTCTAGTTTCACGCTCAACCCATGATTTCTGAAAAATCCTTTTCAAATTATCCCTGCTTGTATTTTATATACGAGGCGTGTCGTGGGAAAACCGGGCTTAATGCATGTGCGTAAAGTGTCGTCCCAGAATAGCCTGGAAAAAACACTTTACGCACATGCATTAAGCCAGGTTTTCCCACGACATGCCTCATATATTTTCTATGATAGAACCACATGCTGATTAGCCATGTGTTGTTCGACACCCCAACAGAAAGGATGATCATACGACACAAAACCAAAGAAACAAGAGCTGTAAGAGGCCAGCGCGCTCGACTATTCAAGTACTTTAGTTGGTACATATTTTGGATAGTGAAAGGGGCATACATTTGTTAAAATACAATATTTTTAAGTGAAGCCTTGTATATATAGTTTATAAATTTTTGGAACAAAAACTTTAACAACAAAGTCTATGTAAAAAGTGGGCTAACCCTGTCAAAATACAAAACAGAGTTATGAGTAATGTTGTCCCTGATACTAGAGTTGATGACAAAGATTAGTTCCAAGTGAATAACTTATGTAGTTTTGAAGTTACCAAACTTTTGAATATAAACTTTAAACAGAAAATCTAAGTGAAAAGGGGGCATAACTCTGTCAAAATACAAAATAGAGTTATGGGTAATGTTGCCCCTGATACTAGAGTTGATGACAAAGGTTAGTTCCAAGTTTCAAGTGAATAACTTATGTAGTTTTGAAGTTACCAAACTTTTGAATATAAACTTTAAACAGAAAATCTAAGTGAAAAGGGGGCATAACTCTGTCAAAATACAAAATAGAGTTATGGGTAATGTTTCCCCTGGTACTAGAGTTGATGATAAAAGTTAGTTCCAAGTTTCAAGTGAATGACTTATGTAGTTTTGAAGTTACAAAACTTTTCAATACAAACTTTAAACAGAAAATCTATGTGAAAAAGGGACATAACTCTATCAAACTACAAAATAGAGTTATGGGAAATGTTCACCCTGATACTGGAGTTGATGACAAAGGTATATTCCAAGTTTCAAGTGAATAGCTTTTGTATTATTGAATTTGCAAACTTTTGAATACAAACTTTAACCAGAAAATCTATGTGAAAAAGGGGCATAACTCTGTCAAATACAAAAAAGAGTTATGGGGAATGAAGCCCTTGATACTGGAATTTATGAAAAAGGTTAGTTCCAAGTTTCAATTGAATAACTTATGTAGTTTTTAAGTTACAAAACTTTTGAATATAAACTTTAACCAGAAAATCTATGTGAAAAAGGGGCATAAATCGGTCAAAAAACAAAACAGAGTTATGGAGAATGTTGCATCTGACTCTGGAATTGATGACAAAGGTTAGTTCCAAGTTTCAAATGAATAACTTGTGTTTTTGAAGTTACAGAACTTTTGAATATAATCTACAAAACTGAGTTATATCGAATGTTGCCCTTGATACTGGAGTTGATGACAAAGGTTAGTTACAAGTTTCAAGTGAATAACTTATGTAGTTTTGAAGTTAAAAAACTTTTGAATATAAACTTTAACTATAAAATCTATGTGAAAAAGGGGCATAACTCTGTCAAAATACAAAACAGAGTTATGGGGAATGTTGCCCCTGTCACTGGAGTTGATGACAAAGGTATATTCCAAGTTTCAAGTGAATAACTTGCGTAGTTTTGAAGTTACAAGGCTTTTGAATAAAAACTTTAACCAAATTCAGACGCGGATGCGTACGCCGACACCGGGGCTAGTAGGAAAGATCACCTATTCTTCGAATAGTCGAGCTAAAAATCAACAACAAAAAAACACAAAACAACAAGCAAATAAATATTAATAAGTTAATGACTTTTGACATAAATAATGTAGAATAGTGGAGTCAATAACAAGCATTTTATGCACTGAACACATAAATAAGCAAAACAAATGAACACATTCATGAACAAAATAACACTTTTACAGAGCAATATATTACGGTACATCATGTATAAATGCCATGAACAAAAAAAAATATGGGTCAAATAATACAACTTTTTCATCCAGTTATGAGATGTACCATAATGCTTGCAGGTATTTAATGACAACAAATTTAGAGGCTTGACTGTTACTACTTAACGCTGCTAATACCAACAGTCAGATTTAGAAATGTCGAGATTGTTTCTATGACATGTCGACAGTGTGACTATGACATTCGACAGTGTGACTATGACATGTCAACAGTGTGAATGTGACATGTCGACAGTGTGACTATGACATGTCGACAGTGTGTCTATGACATGCTGAACTAAGACCCCTACATGTATACATGACGCACATATTGATCAAAGATGTTTTGGTGTTTGTTGATTGTGTTTAAACATATTTAATCACATAAATATCTAACAGTATTCAATATCAACCACACAACTATAACTACATAATAATGTACTGACATTAATAAATATGTCTATATAAATGTGCTCTGAAGTCAGTCAATACATACTGTCTTATTTTTATTCATTCATTTTAATATTGTTGGCAATAAATGTCAATGTCTTACAAGAAGTGTGTCAGTATTTCTCCAGCATGATCAAGGTCTGGTTTAAATATAGAAGGTAGACAAGAAATAATTTATAATAATAACCAAAGTCAAAACATGAATATAAGTTAGGCCCTGTGCCAATATTGAGCTACTTGTTATATGGGCAATATTGGAGGGGCGAAACTGCCGAAAGACCATTTCTGTGTTGGAAATCGTTCCCTATATGTCTATAGAGTAGCGATAGGATGTTGATCCCTATATGTCTATAGAGTAGCGATAGGATGTTGGAAAGCGTTCCCTATATGTCTATAGAGTAGCGATAGGATGTTGGAAAGCGTTCCCTATATGTCTATAGAGTAGCGATAGGATGTTGGAAAGCGTTCCCTATATGTCTATAGAGTAGCGATAGGATGTTGGTAAGCGTTCCCTATATGTCTATAGAGTAGCGATAGGAAGTTGATCCCTATATGTCTATAGAGTAGCGATAGGATGTTGATCCCTATATGTCTATTGAGTAGCGATAGGATGTTGGAAAGCGTTCCCTATATGGCTATAGAGTAGCAATAGCATGTTGATCGCTTCTTTTAACCATTGCAAAAGAGTATTAATCCTGAGAAAATTGCAATAAAATGTACATACTTGGTATGAACAGGTAGCAACAATTTAATAGGAAATTGTCCAAAAAGGGTCTTCAAATGGACAAAATCAGAAAAATAATTTGAACATAAGATATAAATATTGGCATATAATAAAGGTACAAATAAGGTACTAATAATGGGAAAAAGGTATAAACATTTAAAGTAAAAATCATTATATAACTAAGATAGAGTTTGTTTGAACCTTTTCTTGTTTTTTTTCCTTTTGGCATTAGAATAGTATCTGATATTACCAGAGTTTGCAATTTGCACATACATTCTCACAAGGCAGAATAGCACAGATGGTTAGAACGCAGTCCACTGCCATTTGTTTGTATGGCTCATGCGTCCTGAGTTTGATACTAACAAAGGTATATATTTTCACAAACGTGTTTTGTTTATTATGTTTTAATAGAATAACTCATAATTGATATTTATTTTTAATACTTCCTTTCATTATGAAGACTTAGTTTAGTGTTTCCACAATATAATATCTTCTATATCGCAGACATAGAGTATTTAAGCAGAAACAGCCACTGGTAACAATCAGATTTATAGTCAGACTTATAGAAAAGCTTTAAAAAAACAAGTCATTCAAGCTAACCTGTTGGTTATGAACATAAATCTTTTCCAGTTGTTATATTTTCTCTAGCAACTAAAAGCTTCATGACTTTAATATCTCATACCAATTCAATGGACTTAAACAGGCTGATACAACTGAAAACTAACACTTAATGACAGGTATATCTTTGAGACTAATGCTGAAGTAGACAATATACACAGAGCCTTAAATGCCTTTACACATGCATGTGATTGTAAACACCCATTGTAAACACACCTGTCACATGTACATAACACTGAACTTTCACTCAAAGCAGTCTGGGAATTAAAAACATTCAAAATGGTTCCTTCTCCTAGCACCACAGCTATTTATCGAATATATGAAATAATAAACACCTTTATGCAGCACTCAAAGTACAAAAACCCATATTTTTGCTCATTATAAATGGAAGATACACTTTTTCGGTCTTAAAAAAGGACTACTGGTCATGGACGTAATTCCGGCCTGTACGTAAATATTCGGCCACCCTTCAAAAAGCGTTTTTGCGATATAGATTAATATTGTTTTAAAACAATTAGCAAAAGAACTTTCTATGGCAACAGACTTCTACAGATGTCTCGATCCAGTAAGTATATCGTTATTTACTTTTGAATTGAAATCTCAGTAACAGGAAATATTGAGTCACGTGGGGAAACTTACGTCATCATACGCACGCATGAAAATATAGTGTTGCATGATTACAGATTTAAATTTATTATTTCTTCTAACCGTTAACAAATTTTCACAAGCAAATTTGACGAAATAGGCAAAACCCGCTTCTGTTCAAAAGATCACATCACTATTTTGCCCAGACATGTTTTCTCTTTAAATTCGGTTATCTCAGATTTTCTTACAATTCTCGCTGAATTTAATACAAATATCATCGATAACTCTAGGCAGCCCCGGAAAGTTTATGTTGTAGCCTTCTTCAGCGAAGGGGTTACTCAATGTATCGAGAATATTCGGCCCCTAGATTTATCCGGTCCCAGTTCTAGTAAGCATTTCAGTAGACAAATCGGCCCCTTTGACAATTTGGCCCTCAGACTTTTCGATCCGATATGTTTGTTATATTTCAGAAATTTATATTCATACTAATAATATCTATATTTAATTGAATAATGTATTCTCTATTTTATTCGTATCAGCTATAACTGTTTACTTACTCACATAAAACGCATACACCAGCACAGGTGAAAATTCACAGCTATACACTAAGATTTTTAAATTGAATTATCTCCCTTGAATAGAATTACAAGAAGTTTAAAGTTATTTATAACTCACGTCACCCTGGGCTTCAAATTTTAAACACTTGTTTATTTTTGACATAAAATGACGTTAAACAAAACAAACACAATAAAAACAAGCCAAAGAAAGAAACGAAATCATCTGCAGTTCACCATTGCCAACATTGGTTTAAATAATACAGAATTTAAGGGGAGGGGGGGGGGGGGGTACCGGTGAAAGAAAGTCGTTTAGGTAGGATACTTTAGTCAAAATTTTAATTTGTTTAAACCTTGATCGTTACTCTTTAGATACGGATAGTTATTAAAAAAACTATTTTGTTATAAACATTGCCGAGGATACTAAAAAATGGCTGATTATTTACGTACATTTCAGCTAGGAAAATGTACATTTAATACGTTATTTTTTTCCGTTTATTTAGTTACCTTACACTCGTCCATTTTGATATAAACTTACACGTTATATGAGTTTAGAACCCAGGATTATTTTTTTTTTGATGTGAAGTTTAATTTTGATCAGTGGTGTACAACGTGAGATTTAAAAAAAACAACCACCAAAGTGGCCGGAATTATGTTCATGACCAGTACTATACAAAAACACAGAACACAAAGATACAAAATTTATGTCCTTTAAAAACACAGAACACAAAGATCAAAATCTAAGTCCTTTAAAAACACAGAACACAAAGATACAAAATCTAAGTCTTTTAAAAACACAGAACACAAAGATACAAAATCCAAGTCCTTTGATACCCTGCTAGACTTTATGAGATTCCAGTTGTTTTCCCTGTACAAGGTGATGAGGTCTGCGGTGGATGGTCTCACGACGACTGAACACTCTTCACAAAATGTTTGAGGTTTTCTACAGACTGCTTTGCTTTAAGGTTGATGTCTAACAGTTCTTGCTTCTTGATTCCATGCCGCTGAAAAAAATAGGGTAGAATTAAAATTAAATTTAGCCTTAAGTATTTGAACACAAAATATTCATTTCTAAACAAAATTTATTTTGTGCTAGAAGGATGGTGTTCAAATACTTGTAAATGCCCAGAATATAGGTGCACATGTATTCCCCTGATTAACCATTCAAAGTCCAATGTATTGCATAAGTCGAGTTCACCACAAATAGGTCTTTCCCAGGCCACAAGATCTCTATCATTCAGTAGCCTCTAATAAATAACTCGAGTGTTCAAGATTTTAAATACTGATTTCAGAAGCCATAATTCATGTATTTAATTTGTAATGCATTTTTTGCTTTATCTTGTAATTGCCATCAGACTTACAAGGCCTTTTAAGTTTAAGTTGAAAACTGTGTATAAGATACTTCATGAATATGGTTCCTGTGAAAATGAGAACTTTTGGATAATGACCCTAGCAGACTTTAAATCATTAGCAACGTGTCAGATAATGACCCTAGAAGACTTCAAACCACTAGGAAGGTGTCAGATAATGACCCTAGCAGACTTCAAATCATTAGCAAGGTGTCAGATAATGACCCTAGCAGACTTCAAATCATTAGCAACGTGTCAGATAATGACCCTAGAAGACTTAAAATCATAAGGTGTCAGATAATGACCCTAGCAGACTTCAAATCATTAGCAAGGTGTCAGATAATGACCCTAGCAGACTTCAAATCATTAGCAACGTGTCAGATAATGACCCTAGAAGACTTAAAATCATAAGAAGGTGTCAGATAATGACCCTAGCAGACTTCAAATCATTAGCAAGGTGTCAGATAATGACCCTAGAAGACTTCAAACCATTAGCAAGGTGTCAGATAATGACCCTAGCAGACTTCAAACTATTAGCAAGGTGTTAGATAATGACCCAGGCAGACTTCAAACCATTAGCAAGGTGTCAGATAATGACCCTAGCAGACTTCAAACTATTAGCTAGGTGTCAGATAATGGCCCTAGCAGACTTCAAACCATTAGCAAGGTGAAGCATTATAAAATGCTTTAACCATTCAACTAAATACTAGGGATGGCAACGAATATTCGAATAATGTAAATTATTCTAATATTATTTAGTTATTCAAATACTTACCTGTTTAATAATTTAACTTTTAATAAACATAATAGACATATTAAACACAGTATTTGTCAATGTCAGCCCCTTAATATAGAGTTTTCCTGTCACCTTAGCTTCTCTATTACACGTTCACAGGTCAATTTATCACACTATTGTTAGGTTTATGACAGTCTGTTGGTATTGTTAACCCCAATGGGTCCACCACGGTCTCTTATATAGTAGTAGTGTTTTAAAGTCTCCTTTGGATTTGTGTTGCTGCTCTAAAAGATCGTATCACAATGTCACAATGATGTCTAACTCAAATATAATTACAAAATTGCAACTTATTTCTAATATGTAGCTCTATGTCCGTGGATTTGACGCATCTTGTTTTGATCATACGTTTGTAGTGGCTGTATACAGCACAATAAAGTCTTTTAACATTTCCAGCCTTTTACAAATACTGCATCCAACGATCGAATATTCGAATACTTGATCAATTGAATATTCAAATATCAATTTTGGTATTCATTGCCATCCCTACTAAATACCCTTCAACAATAGCAGTTCAGTCGAGAATGCCTAAATTTTAATACACTAACTTGGGCTCCAGAAAATACTACGCGCCCTCCTATATATAACTCAGAATCTGGGCAAGCGAAGCTAAAAGTTTACCACTGCAGGGTCTGTTGGATTGTGCTATTTTCGATATTTTTGCAAAATGATCAAGATAGAATGAACAAATTTGAGAGTTGAGCATTGTAGAATCTGCTTAACATTTCTATTTCAGATACCATGGTTTCATGCTAAAACCTCAAATATGTACTCCATACCGAAAGAATGTCGTTAAGCTGCGTTGTGCAGTTTTCAAGGTGCATTTTCTCGTGCAGCAGTTCCACGTTCCTCTTCAGCAATTTACGTTTCTCCTCCTCTTTGGCTGCATAAATAGAAAATACTAGGGTTAGACCCGCAACGATTTTGATGCATCGATAAATGACGTGTGTCAGGGAAACACGGGCTTAATCCAGTACGGCACTTTCCGCCTACAGTGGATTTATGTTTAGAAGAGATTTCCTTGAAAATAAAATACCATAAAGGCGGAAAGTGTCATCCTGGATCAGCCTGTAAAAGTGCACAGGCTGATCCGGGACGACACTTTACGCAAGTGCATTTAGCCTGGTTTTCCGACGACACGCCTCATATCAATTCTCAATGACCCGATTCAACTGTCGATATTAAACCAACAAATTTCTATTTGATTCTCTTTTATACATGTATAGATGACTTGTCATAAAATTTTAATTAGGGATGGGACCGAATACTCGAATATTGGATAATATTCTAATATAAAAAAACGAATACGAATATTCGATTTTCTCATTTATTTACAGAACAAAATTTCTTTAAAAATCATGTTTTTCTCCAGTTTGATTGCAAAGTTAACATGAATTCCAGACGTATTTCCTGCCTAGCGGGTGGGCGGGGGCAGTGTAACGTTTTTACAACACATGCTAAACATGTCCAATTAACGACAAATGCTAATTGGCAGGGGGACCACGTCTGTACAAGGGCCACGAGTTAACGGTTTGTAGGAGGCGCGAATATGACGCATTGTATACACAAATAACAAAACTGGGTCATGTTGTGATAACTGTTTCACAGTTTGCACAAGGCGTATATTGTTGTTTATTATCCTTAAGTGACATCTATACGGTTAACTTGTTTACAGTAAATTTTAATTACTCTCTAAGTAAACCAATCAAAATGAATCCATTATCAGCCAATCAATTTCTTTAACAAAATTAGCATGATCTGGTCAATCTTACTATACGTCACTTGTAAATTATTCTCCATTATATCAACACCGTATATTATACAAGAGTCTTTATTGTTAAACAATGCCACCATCACATGCTTGGAAGTGCTTTATGCGGTCATTAGACAAAACCCAGGCAACGTGTAATCTGCACAGCAGATACAAGCTTCATGGTTCTGAAAAAAATGGAACGATTAACAAATTAATTAACAATACATTTAACAATATCTTTAAATTTCTTTATATTTGCCTAACACTCACAAAGTTATAGCACTCATTTACCATTGAAACAAGATAAAACAACTACGTACACGTATTTTGGATAGGTAAATATTCGGACAGGGTGCCGTATATAGTAGTATATAGTAGGATTTACAAAACGAATATTCGAATATATTCGAATACCTAAAACGAATATTCGAATATTGATTTCAGTATTCGGTCCCATCCCTACTTTTAATCAATATTATAGTGTTTGTGTAGACCAATTATGTAAATTGATCATGCCAATATATGTTCAATTGAACTAGTTGTGAAACATTACCACCAAATTGTTCCATTGTACTTATTTACATCGATATATAATTCACTAAAGGCACATACGTTGACATTAACTATTACAATGACATTAATACTAGCAAATAATTTGCAACCCATGCTCATTAATTTGCAAAAAACGAGCCTGTCAAAAGGAAACATGAATCGAATCGAAACATTCAACTACAGTCTGTAACAAGAGATTTTGGAGGACAGTGACTTCTCTTGTGCTTGTCAGAGTTACTGGCTTATTTTTTCTAAAACAAGAAAGATGGAAATTCCACGAAAACCAAATTTTTCTAACGAAATGCATTAATGTCAGCACATCAAAATTGTGTTAGTAAAGGTGAACTTGACCATGACCCCACCAACCCCATATGCAATCTTAAGCGAGGTCTTGATATAAGGTATCTATTTATTAAGTTTCATTAAAAATCTCAATGTCTTCTCAAGCTATTGAGCTTAAACTGTTTGTCTGTTTTTAGTAACGGTGACCTTGACCCGACCCACCCGATATGCAATCCCAAGCAAGGTCTAGATATAAGATATCAATGTATGAAGATTCATTAAAATATCTCAATGTGTTCTCAAGCTATTGAACGGGGGACCATTTTCTATTTTTAGTAACGGTGACCTCGACCTTGACCCCTACCACCCTATATGCAATCCCAAGCGAGGTCTCAATATAAGGTTATTAAGTTTCATTAAAATATCTAAAACAATTATCAAATTATTGTGAGGAAACCGTTTTTCTATTTTTAGTAACAGTGACCTTGACCCACCCACCCCATATGCCATCCCAAGCGAGGTCTTGATATAAGGTATCTATGTATAAAGTTTCATTCAAATATCTCAATGCATTCTCAAGTTATTGAGCGGAAACCATTTTTCTATTGTAGTAACTGTAACCTTGACCCTATACACAATCCCTAGAGGTCTCCATATAAGGTTGGTATGTATTAAGTTTCATTAAATGATCTAAATTCTCACGTTATTGAGCTAAAACAGTTTTTCTATTTTTAGTAACAAAGACAATGACCTTGACCCCACCCACCCCATATGCAATCCCAAGCGAAGTCTTGATATAAGGTATGTATGTATTAAGTTTCATTAAAATATCCCAATGCCTTCTCAAGTTATTCAGCGGAACTCGTTTTTCTATTTTTAGTAACAGTGACACTGAACCCACCCACCTTTAGGTATCTATGTATTAAGTTTCATTACTTTCCCACGACACACCTCATTTATACGTGTTGACTGTATCAATTATCAATAGTCAATTTTATTCATACATTAACATACATTTACTGACCCACAATAACAAAATAGAAATGTTATTTTAATTAGGGATACACATGCTTTAAACTTAACTGAAATTTTCAGATCAAATCATCAATGTCAGAGTTCTCGCTAGGATTTCAAAACATGGAGTCCAGGACTCCTTCCTATGAAAAACTACAACAACAATACTTTGTGTCAAAAATCTTATTTAAACAAACTGTTGATTAACTACCAGCAATTAAACAATTAAATAGGACTTTATTCATTAACTAGAACTCCACGAGTCGGATGTGACGCCTGACGCCAGATAGCTTACATGAATCCAAATAAAGAAGCACTTTAGGTTAATGCTCAAATTTATTTTAACAGATTTATTGAAATCTTCAAAAGCACTGCACTCTGGCTAATTGCAAAGAAAAGACTCATTAAAACCAAAAATGCGACAAAAAAATAAGTATGAAAATTTACAAAGGGCAATAAGGTGCAGAGTAACGGTTCTTATGCATTGCACTTCTCCTAAATGAGATCTATCTACCTATGAAGTTTCAAGTTGATAGCTTTCATTGTCTAAGAGTTATGCACCGGACAAAAATTAAGTATGAACATTTACAAAGGGCAATAACTCCAAAAGAATGTGATGCAGAGTAACAGTTCTTGTGCACTGCACTTCTCCTAATGAGATCTATCTACCTATGAAGTTTCAAGTTGATAGCTTTCACAGTCTAAGAGTTATGCTCCTGACAAAAATTAAGTATGAAAATTTACAAAGGGCAATAACTCCAAAAGAATGTGATGCAGAGTAACGGTTCTTGTGCACTGCACTTCCCCTCAATGAGATCTTTCTACCTATGAAGTTTCAAGTTGATAGCTTTCGTAGTCTTTGAGTTATGCTCCGGGCTTTCGTAGTCTTTGAGTTATGCTCGGGACAAATATTAAGTATGAAAATAAACTAAGGGCAATAACTCCAAAAGAATGTCACGCAGAGTAACAGTTCTTATGCACTACACTTCTCCTCAATGAGATCTATCTACCTATGAAGTTTAATGTTGATAGCTTTCAGAGTCTTAGAGTTAAGCTCTGGACAAAAATTAAGTATGAAAATCAACAAAGGTCAATAACTCCAAAAGTATGAGGTGCAGAGTAACGGTTCTTTTGCAGTGCACTTCCCCTCAATGAGATCTATCTACCTATGAAGTTTCAAGTTGATAGCTTTCAAAGTCTTAGAGTTATGCTCCGGACAAATATTAAGTATGAAAATCAACAAACGGCAATAACTCCAAAAGTATGAGGTGCAGAGTAACGGTTTTTATGCACAGCACTTCCCCTCAATGAGGTCTATCTACCTATGAAGTTTCATGTTGATAGCTTTAATAGTCTAAGAGTTATGCTCCGTACAAGCGAAAGGAGATGCCATCGCCGATGCCACTGCCACTGCCTACAAAAGTAACACCTATATTTCGCCTTTTCAGGCGAAACAAAAAGGAACAACTCAAATTTTTTTATAAATTGGAACAAAAAGAAAAGGACGCCAAAATTTATATACTTTCACTTTTGACAAGTACTATAAACTGTCCCTAACTTTCATTCAAATGTTGCCTCAGCCAAAGCGTTTGCATATAATCTATGTACAGTGATGATTTTTAATAACTATTTTATTAATAAACACTAGTAGTTGAAGTTTTTTAACAAATGAAGACGCACGCTTGACGCGATCGGTGTACGCAAATTGTCAAGTTACACAGATTCATCTTAATTCTTATAATTTGTAAATTGTTCATTTCGCATAAATAAAAATTATATTGCCTTCTTTAAATTTGTAACATATTATTAAAAACGCGGGTGTTAATAACACGCACATAACATAACGCATACCTAACGGGAAAGTGTTACAAATCACTTAAACCTTTACTAATTCAAATTAGATTGAGGGCGTGATAAACTTCCTATCGACGACACTCATTTGCATACGCGTTCTTATTGGCTGACTGGTTAGCTGTAGTTAAGCTGACTCCGCCTACGTCTTGAACTTATCGATAACTGACGACACACTGGTGCAGAAGGGGAATGTATTTATTGCCGTGTTTATTGCCCAGTAGGCGTTCTTTGTCTTGGGAAAATATGCATACGCCAGAGACAAGGGTTCGTCCTAGAATCTAACACCGAGATTTATGGCGTCCTTTTCATAAAAGTATGCGTCCAAATACGCGAATTACACGTTACCGAGAACTATGAATGTGTTACCGGTATTTACAAATTTTTAGAAAAACATCGTGAAATAGGAAGCATCAGTCTGTTACTTATTTACTGGAACAAACTCATTTTAATGCACACGACACAATAAAAGGAATTCATGATTTAAAAGATATTAAGTTTTCACTAAAGACCATTGAGAATACAGTACAGATGTTGACCCAAACAGGCCTTGTTTGTACCGATACTTATTTCATCAACCAGTTCATACCTCTGCGAGCTTCAATGTACTTGCTGACAGCGGTAAGTGACTGACTGGTTCTGAAAGCGGCCTCCTGGAAATGGACATCATATGGCTGGCAATGAACAGACCATAACTGTACAGTACATCCGGTGATCTGCCATGATATCAAACTTGTAAGTAATTATACACTTAGTTATATGCAGTAAACACTGAGACTTCAGCTTAATGATACTTGTGACTACAACCAAACACATATCCCCTGCAATTGGTAATAAATGATACCGGTATACCATAAATGGGTGTAATGGATGTAAAAATGTACTAGGAGTCAAGAAAATCACTGAACTCAAACATTTGTATAAGTGGATCTGTTAGACTGAATTCACATGCCTTGATTTGAATTTTACCAACAACTTAAAACCTTAAAAATCTATGTGAACAACTTATACTTTATCTTCAGCCCTCTATCACATCTATGTATTTAAGTTAAAGAAAATCTTATCTCAAGTGAAAAGTTAAAAAAAAAAGTTCTTTGTGAAAATGAATAGTTTATATTTGAAATATATATTAAAAGAAGAAGCAAATGTTGATTCTTCACCAGACTTAAACCACTTAAGACAAAATAAACTTACAAGAGCTGCCAGAGAAAAGCCCGCTCGACTATTCGAAGTATTTCAGTTGATACATATTTTGGATAGTGGAAGGGACATAAATTTGTTAAATACAACACTTTTAAGTGAAACCTTGTATAGTTTATTTTTTGGAACAAAAACTTTAACCACAAAGTCTATGTAAAAAGTGGGCTAACTCTGTCAAAATACAAAACAGAGTTTTGAAGTTACCAAACTTTTGAATATGAACTTTAAACAGAAAATCTAAGTGGAAAGGGGGCATAACTCTGTCAAAATACAAAAATGAGTTATGGGTAACACTGCCCCTGATACTAGAGTTGATGACAAAGGTTAGTTCCAAGTTTCAAGTGAATAACTTATGTAGTTTTGAAGTTACAAAACTTTTTAATATAAACTTTAACCAGAAAAATCTATGTGAAAAAGGGGCATAACTCTGTCAAAATACAAAACAGAGTTATAGGGAATGTTGCCTTTGATACTGGAATTGATGACAAAGGTATTTTCCAAGTTTCAAATGAATAACTTATGTAGTTTTTAAGTTACAAGACTTTTGAATACAAACTTTCACCAAATTCAGACGCGGACGCCTACCCCAGGGTAGTAGGAAAGCTCACATATTCTTCGTATAGTCAAGCTAAAAATGACTAAGTCACAGTAGTTTATTTTAAGAAGTTTTCTATAACCAGCTTTGTGGATACGGCCCCATGACCTCACATCTAGATATTTCACTTGTTTTTTTCAGTCCTTTGTAAATGGGGCTGGGGCCTTTGAATTGTGAAAATTAGCGATGTACATGTGTAATACCAATGTTTGTGAAAAGAACATTTCAATCTATTATGTATGAAGTTATTCTATCAGGGTTAAATTACACAATATTGTAACAAATTTTAATTGAATTTGAACATATTGTATACCTTTTGATATAAACTTCTTAATCTGTCAAGACAAAAACCTGTGCATGGAATAAAAATAAAGCACTCAAAACTCAAGATGTAAACTTGCTAACAATTGTGAATTTTGGTGGAAAATTTGTGAAAAAAGGATACTTTTTTTTCTGTGTGAATTTGGCTACAAAAAACACACACACTGTAGTTAACCAACCAACAAAAACAGAACAGGCATAGGCATTCACATCATTTATACACTGGCTACAGACCTGGCACTGGCCACACTTCAATCGAGATTCAGGCAGGCAGGCAGGGGGAGGTAACACACACTCCTCGTGGAAAGAGAGGGAGCATCCCTCACACACCAACAGCTGACCACCCTCACTGCAGGCATGGCAGCAGTTCTCCCCCTTGGTAATGGTAGAGTTGGAAGACAGTTATATATAAGTGCATTGTATTGGTACTCTCCCTTTGTCAAGAGATGGACCACAGTTACATGTGCATTGCATTGGTTCTCTCCCTTGGTAAAGAGATGGACCATAGTTACATGTGCATTGGATTCATTCTCTCCCTTGATCAAGAGATGAACCAAAGTTACATGTGCATAGTTTGGTTCTCTCCCTTGGTAAAGAGATGGACCATAGTACATGTGCATTGGATTCGTTCTCTCCCTTGGTCAAGATATGAACCAAAGTTACATGTGCATTGTTTGGTTCTCTCCCTTAGTAAAGAGATGGACCATAGTACATGTGCATTGGATTCGTTCTCTCCCTTGGTCAAGAGATGAACCAAAGTTACATGTGCATTGTATTGGTTCTCTCCCTTGGTCAAGAGATGGACCATAGTTACATGTGCACTGTATTGGTTCTCTCCCTTGGTCAAGAGATGGACCATAGTTACATGTGCATTGTATTGGTTCTCTACCTTGGTCAAGAGATGGACCATAGTTACATGTGCACTGTATTGGTTTTCTCCCTTGGTCAGATGGACCAAAGTTACATGTGAATTGTATTGATTCTCTCCCTTGGTCAAGAGATGAACCATAGTTACAAGTGCAATGTATTGGTTCTCTACCTTGGTTATGGTAGAGTTGGAAGATATAGTTACATAGCTCCGACAAATTAACCGGACGCTCATTAACACTGTATGCATAATTATGCGTTTCAATTATTTCCTATATTTATACCCAGTTTCGTGTGTGCACATGTTTTAAGTGTTTATTGATACCATAACTGTATTTTCAATGGAAAACTCTTGATTTTAAATTGATTCCAGTATGGAAACTAATACCAGTATATTTATTGTTACACAACTGTAATTTGTTCATAAATATTACTGTCCGCATAATTTGTCCAAGCTATAGTGGCACTGTTGTTGATTCCACTCCAATGTTCAACAGGTACTGAGATATTTTTTTTATTTATTCATTTCTTTTAAACAAATACTTGAGAGGAGAAAACCATTCAAGATATTCATCATAGAAATACAGCACACATTTTTCTTTCTTTCAATTTGAAATAATGATGTAACACAGAATGAAAAATTCAGGGGGTTTTCGGCCGATTTTATATCTGTTATTCAGTCGAAAATTCCCAATGGCAAAAAGTATATCTTTCCCACTTCCAGTCTCAAAATTCTCAATCATGATGAAGAAATTTTTTTTAAATGAAAGACATGGTAGTTTTTGTGACAGATCTACTTTGTCAATTAAAAAACTAAATAAAAATGTGCGTGAAAGTTGCAGACTGTCAATAATTATTCAAATTTTATAATCAAAAATACAATTTCAACATTAATCAAACAATTATAATTTTTCCCAAATTGATCCAAATTGACGCTAATATAACCAATGTCACAGGTATAGGTCATATTCCCAAAATGGTGAAAAATCCCTGAAATTGTCCCAGATATTTTCTAGTGATATTGATGTTGGCGTTACCAGTAGCCAAAATAGCCAATTGCTAAGTTTAAGAAATTATTTTAAAATGAGGTACATTTTCTGTGAAAAATATTTCAAAATAAAAGGTATTTTTGCAACATTGAAGAATTTGGCCACTAATTTTCAATTCTTATCACCAACCTAGGATATGTAATTATGTCATATAGGGCCTTATCTTACCTCGTACAAAATACTCGCTTTTCATTGGTTTAGCTGGCTGACGTGCTGACCGTATATTATTCCATATTATGCCAGTAGCAGTAAATATTCAGTCATTAAAATCATTCTTTAAAAATAAACATAAAATGACGTCACAAAAATCAACAAGATGACGTCACAAAAATCAACAAGATGACATCATGTTTTCTTTTTTTCCAGTGTTGAAATATAACTAAGTTTATGGGTGTTATTTCGTCAATGATGGCATGATGATAGGAAAAAGAATGGTACATAATTAAATAAATTTGTTACATGGCTTCTTACTGACCCCATGATTTCGCCAAATATTAATTTACTGTTTGTTTGTTTGTTTGGATTTTTTGCCGTATTCAGCAGTATTTCAGTCATATAATGGCGGTCAGTTAACCTACTCACACTTTTCCTGGGTAAGCTGGTTTACCAGTACCAAGTGCACATACTTATGCCAGTAACTGACAACTGCCCTACTTGAATCAGAGGTAGGGGGAGAATGGCCGTAGAAATAATTTCATGACCAATCCCCATACAAGTTATGTGGCCGGGCTGGGAATCGAACCAGCGATCCTTGGATTTGTAGTCCAGTGCTCTACCAACTGAGCTAGCCGGCCGGCAATATTGACCCTGTAGCACACTGTAAGGGGTCAGTAAGAAGCCATGAAACTAATAATATTTACCTGATCCCTGGGTGACCCTTTCTGCTGGACGGCACTGGGGGAGGAGACAGGGGAGCTGGGAGGCGTGTCAGATGAGGAACTGTCACTTTTCTGGACTGGGTACACACCTAGAAAATACACAGCATGGTCTTCATTCATACAGATTCTTAGTAAAATGCTATGAAAAACATACAATAAATGAGGCATGTCGTAGAAAACCTGGGCTTATTGAATCTGCGTAAATCGCTGTCCCGAATCAGCCTGTGCAGTCTGCACAGGCTGATCAAGGACGACACTTCCCACTTTTATGGTATTTTTTGTTTCTTGAAAGTCTCTTCTAAACATAAATCCACTGTAGGCGTAACGTGCCATCCTAAATCAGCCTGTGCGGACTGCACAGGCTGATCCAGGACGAAACTTTAAGCACATGCATTAAGCCCGCTTTTCCCACAACACAGGCCTCATACCTTCAGTTTTAAGAAAAAATTGCACTTGGACATCATGTGTTTAACGGTTAACCTATTTAGTATTTACACACAAGAGAACATGGTTAAGCTTTTGATGTGTTTGTAATGTTTGATTAATGGAAATTAATCCGTTAAAAATAGCTGGGGAGGAGTTTGAATTGTTTGAGGTAAATCTATTACTCAAGTCTGTGTCATTTTAAATTAACCCGGTAAAGATACATAAAAAGATTATTGTGTGTGGTTTTTTTTTTTAGTAAAGACTAAAGAGTCACTGCTCATTAGATTCTTGTATGAAAATAAATTGCTGAATTTCACATACAAAGACCAAACAAAGTCGTGTAGTTTGTGTTTCACCTTCAACTTGCAAAGCCATTGCATCTGATTAAACACAAATACCGCAGTCAGATTCATATTATCAACTTGATGTTTTTCAGTATACTGAATACAAACAATGTAAGAAACAACACAAACAATAAGAATACACATATAGTTTATTTATTCTTAATGCAAAATATTAAAATTACCTTTTGGTTTTTTGGCACCGAAGTAATCAGAAGCAATGAAGTTGGAAAGCTTCGATCGTCTCTGAAATAACAAAAATGCTTTACATACTGCTGACAACATCTTTGACCAAATAATGTAAAGGCAATTCCTGGCTTTAATAGATGACAACTACTATATAAGGGATTTAGCCAGACAAAAAAACTGGCAGGGGGGCCTGAAAAAGGGCAGGGGGGGGCCTTTTCGCGAAAAAGGGCAGGGTTATAATAATTAATTGTATTATAATTATTATTATTATTAATTAATTAATTAATTAATGTTATTAAATTAATAATAATATTCATAATAATATTTAGCAATCCTTACTTTTCATTTCAAAAGACAGAAATATTGTTATTATTATTATTATTGTTAAGACGATTTAACCATATATTATTTACATACTTTAATGCCACTGGAATGTGTTTTTTTTTATATATTTTAGTTATATTTTCATATTTATTTCATATAAAATTCATAGTTATTTCATTAAAGAAAATCGTTGCATCAAATCCTAATTACCTTGCAATCATATTTCCAATTTGAACAAACAATACAATCCGTAAAAAAAAATACAGTCATTGACAATAACACCTGTAACGAAATATACATGGGAGTGGCGAAATATACATGTATTGGACTTAAACGGGTGATTGTGTACGGCATAAAACTTATTGAATATTAAAATTAAGTTTGGATTAATATGTGTTTTTGCATGCAAATTTGGTAAAATAACATAATTCGACATGAAAAAAACAAAATCCTTTACTGAAGCACCGCAATCGGCACTAAATTACCATTAATTTGGTAACTGATAATTGATGTCGCGTGTTAATGACGAGCTGATTTAATAATGATACGTCGCGACGCTACGTCAATGATCATTTAGGCCAAGATGTGATTGCCAAGATGCGCAAGTAACCAATTAAATTACGTTAGGGCGTGTCTGTGCTGACACAAATTACAAAAAGTACACAGGAGGGCGGGCAAATTTTGTAAAGGGCGGAGGAAAAGGGCAAGAGGGCGGGGCTAAAAAATGGAAAGGCGGGCCGCCCTGCCATTCCTCTTTAGCTAAATCCCTACTGTATGAACTAGAAACTCAGCAAGTCAGATGTGTCGTCTGACGGGGCATAACTCAAGTACAATAAGAGCAATTATGCCGAAAACCAAACTTAACCTTCCTTTTATGCCTATTAACACTTCCCACAACACAAGTTTCATAGTGATTGCAAAAAAGCTTCTCAAGCTTTTAAAAACGTTTTTGTCTGCACAAGACTTATTTGAACTATTTTTAAAAAAGGGTCCTAACTCAAGTACGACAAGAACAATTACGCTGAACATAAAACTTCCTTTTATGCCCACTAACACTTCCCTAAAGTTTCATAATGATTGCACAAAAACTTTTCAAGT
This sequence comes from Congeria kusceri, assembly GCA_027627225.1. NCBI lineage: Eukaryota > Metazoa > Mollusca > Bivalvia > Myida > Dreissenidae > Congeria > Congeria kusceri. Next base: position 67,519,623 of record CM051027.1, read on the forward strand.
TATTGTCTGCACAAGCCTTATCAGAATTTTTTTTTTTTTAAAGGGGCATAACTCAAGTAAGATAAAAGCAAATATGACGAGAATCAATCATGACCTTCCTTTCATGCCACACTTCCCTAAAGTTTCATAATGATTGCACAAAAACTTATCAAGTTATTGTCTGCACAAACTGAAGGGGCAGCCGCAGCGGCTGACGCCACCAACAACGCCGCCACAGCCACTGACGCCACCATAAGTAACCCCTATATGACAGCCTTTTCAGGCGACACAATAAACTGTAGGTAATTATGAAGGCCATGAACTAAACAACAGCAACAAATGTTATATGAAAGCTAGGGATGCAACAGGTATCCAAATATACCTGCATTCTCGGTTCCATTCAAAATAACTCGAGTTCAGTTCCTCATTGGAAAATCTTAGTCAGATTAGTACTAAAATAATAGTGTAATTTAACCTTTTTTATTTGAACAGACCACTGGAAGTGCGAAATTGATGTGCACTTTTACTTATCATCAATATCAGTACCCGACCCGACCCACATAGACCGGACCAAAGAACGATACCCCACCCGACCAAAATTTGCTACCCGTTGGATCACTAATGAAAGCAATGAAAAAGCATAAAATGCACTACATTGTCCAATACTTTATATGAACATTCAACACAACGTTTTTAACAAACCTCTAACTCCAGTCCATAGGCGAAATTTGGGTTGTTAGTACTTTTTCGCTTCCTTTCTGACCTCTTTCCAACTGCATCTGACCAAAAAAGAAAGAAATTATGTGATACTGATCAGGCTTGGTTTAATAATTAAAGCATTAATAAAGCGTTAATAATGAACACTATCATTTAAAATTTAAATACTCTGTTAACTAGCACTTTCACTGAAGAAACATACATGTAATACTTGTATAAACTCCTTGATAATTCTTAGCACATTCGCTTTTTTCCAAGAAAAAAATGTCTAAGTTCTATCATCAAAAAATGACACCAAATACAAATTATGTGCCTGACTTACCTGATGCTGATCACTTACCTGATACTGAATCTGGTGGAACAAGATCAATACTGGCCATGAAATCAAGTTTCTGAAAAGTAGAATGGAAATATGCTAACGTGCTAGTACGTCTGCAAAATGCAAGCACAAAGTAACAAATGTTGAAAGCATAAACTTGACTGTTGCCATACTGAACGTAATTTTGTTCAAATGATGTTTTGTAACAATATTATACCAGAAGAAAATGCAGAAACTTAAGCGCATAAACCTGAGCTAAAGACAATAACAGTATGATTGTATACAAGATCATCCTTGCCCCAACCAAAGCTACTCACTTCTAAACATATCAAGCACATTGAATCACTTTTTGCATATAAAATTTGACATTTTAAGGGAGGACAACGGCTGAAACAAGGATACTGAGTAGCATCCTTGATACCTGTTTGAATTCTTGAGCTTTTTCCATTGACACGTCAGGATTTAACGTCAGCTTGTTGTTCATATGTGCCCGTTCCCGCAAATGTTTGGGAGAACTGTAGATGGATCTTGACTTCAGACTGACACCGCTGCTTTTGGACTGGTTTGAGGACACACTTCCCAACACCCTGTGGCTGGCGGTGTCACTAAGTAAATGCTGATGAAAATAAAACAGTAGAAATGTGACTACATTGGTGATAGTGTTACAGCAAAAATGACGTGTATTAAGCCAATACATGTCTCAGTCACTTTAATAAAACGTTTTGCCAAGCAAGCAAGCCTGAATTCTTGTATTATTAATTTAGAGCAAGAAAATGTTACCAGCCCGCCTATATAAACAGAATCTAAGCAAGCCCAGTCCAAACTTTACCAGTGCAGGGCTTACAGGCGTGTGCTCATGTCTACTACACCTGATGTTCAATTGCAACTAGGTAAATTTCAAGAAATACAAGTTTATTGCAGCTGGTGTAACAGGGAAAATGTTGAACATTCATAAGTATACAACCTAATCGACGAGCCTTGGCGAATGGTTTAGGTTTCGTGCTGAGCAAATAAACTTATATGAATTCAACACTCATATGGTATTCGATTTAAACCATTATTTTCTGTCTTTATTTTGAAAATAAACGAAAGAAAATCACTGAATAACACAAAAACATCAAATGATGTCATCAAAATAAACAAAATGATGTCATTATAATGTGCTTGTTTGCTGTATTCAACAAGGTGAAATACGGTTATATTTATCCTACGGGGTGTTATTTCGTCAATGCAGGTGTGATGACGGGATAACATAGGATAAATGTTGAGAATGATACTGCTGTTACTGAGAGGGTAACTGTTTATGAAAATAAGGTATTAAACAAAAATATGTCTACAATTGTATTTTTCTGACATTCTGATGTTGTTTATCACAAGATGGGAGAAAAAAATGTCTACAGCAGAACTGCTGTTGGTTTAACATGCAAATAGTTAATTATATAAAATCAGAGGTATCACTCCAACACATATGAATCCTATAGCCCCACTTTTCCCAACAACGTGGGGGTATAAAAAAAATGGTGAAATGCCCTATAATGGTTTATAAATAGAAGGCATAGATGTCCTACCTCCAGCCTATTGTTGGACCCTGCCTGGTAGGTGGGCACTCTGAGAGTGGTGGGGGAGGGTGTATTGGCGAGGGAGGGTGGTGCGGCGCTGGGGAGGGGGCATTTCTGGGTCTCACTGGAGCCCGGGTCTTCAGTTCTGGATGTAAGGCTGACCTGCAATACATGAGAGAACCATAGAATGTGCACAAGCATGGATGGGCATGTGCAAGGCAAGATTTGTAACATGTCACTGGGCCCGTATTCACCACCATATCCTTAGACTTAAGTCTAAGCTGAAAGCATGAAGAATATTCTTGAAACTATTCTCCACACTGTAAATTTGAATTTTACTTGGTATTCACCCACTCTAATTACAGCATTCACTATTTCAAACAACGTGTAAATAATATATGCAGCATAGGTATCCAGCATATTTGCAAACACAGAGGCATTTTTTCTTTAGTCTTAGTCTGTTGTTCATTCTTAAGTCTACGAATGGTTTGGTGAATACGGGCCCAGAACGTATGAATCTCACATAGTTTCCAAAATGTGCATTCAAGTGGCAGGGATTTTCTGGACGTGATTTTCTGTGGCAAATACGTATATATTGTCTGTCAGGACCGGTCATTTTTTTAAAATCTACGTCCCATCGGACACAGTTTTTCTGAAGTATCAGTACTCTGATCATTACAAGAAAGACAACTCTAGTTAGTCATCTTTGCACAGCATTGTACGAGTTGTGTTTCTTGCTGACTATTGACCAATCGTATGCTCGAGCACCTGTCGTTGCCAGGCACATAGTCGCTTAAAACGGAATACTATATTTATCTCGCAAATGTAGTGTGTTTCATTGTCAGCTATATTGGGTGCTACAATAAAGAAAGAACAAAAGGCAATCAAGATGAAATGATTTTTTTTGGCGTAGATGTGAATAATTTACAGAAAAATGCGAAATACATGTTTCAGTTGGGTTGAAATATAACAAATAAACATTTATTTTTTGACTTATTTAGCATTCATTCATATTCCTAATGGTTCAAATGGCCTGCAAGTAAATATTTCTGCCTTTCATTTGCTTCCGCAAAATGTAAAATGTCATGTTTAAACACTCTTAGGTATGTTTCAATTGCACCGACTCACAAAACAAATTCACAGTAAAAGCGAGCAAACACAATGATTGGGACCCCCACTTCTGACCCCTGAAAATCATCCACCTGAGTCCTGGGGACCCCTAAAATTTCACATTGATGTAAAATCCTGAAGTGGCAATGCTATACTAGGTGTGTGACAGTAAAAAGTACCAGTGAACGAACGAAGACGTTATAACTATTATAACTCCAAATTACGTTAGTTAGTTTAGCACATATAAGTTCAAAATTTATTTCCGACGTATATCTTTAACGAGAGCCGTTCGTAAAACAGTTATGCCCCCTCTAGGTTTAAAGCGATCTCGAAAATATCAAGGTTTGTGAACATCGGATGTTGGACATAGAGTGCGGAAACTACTAATCTCCCTGAGCACAATTAACGGTGGACATTGTAGATACCTGAGGGTCTGCGTTCTCCACACCAGTAGTTCTCTCTATCAGCTCCATCTTCAACTTCTGAACTATCTGCTTCTGTAAATCCAGAAAGCTGGGAGGATAATATAGCACTATTTGTAGTATTACTGAAGCAACATTGTACGAGCTCAAATATCGCATCAATGTTATAAAACGACATACTTTTGCCCATGGACTAAGGGAAAGCAAACCATATAACCTTATCTATATACTAGATTTTTATTACGTCTTTCGTTTTAAACGACGTAATAAACAAGATTCTGTGTTTGATAAACGCACATGCCCCCGTTGGTGCTGGGTAGCACATTTCTTAGTCCAAATTAGGTCAAGGTCGATGTCAAAGTGAGGTTGGGTGATATGGACGGATTGGGAACGGTCATAAGTAACAACTGTTAAATATCTAGGTGTTGTAGTAAGCGGTGTTGGTGCTAGACGAAACAGTAAAATCAACTTAACCTTGTCGGAAGGACGGACAGGACGATCACTATATGCCTCCTGCATCAAGATGCCAGGGGCATAAAAACTTTATAAATCAGAGATTTGATAACATTTTAAATAGTATATTTGACTATTCTGCAAATGAGCATTTCAAATGTTAAAAAAACAACATTGGCAGACTGTAAATGACAAAACTCCACATAGGGCTCCCCGGGCTTTAATGTTCTTTTACCAAATGTACAATACTACATTGTAATCCTCATTCAAGGTATTACACAGGCTAAACAAACTTTTCTTCTGACAACTGTTCACGTTTTATGTCATTGGCTAACTTCTTAAACAACAAAGTAAATTCTGTCATGGATTACAAAATGTATTTAAATTTCCTGTGAGGTACAGTACCTGTTTCTGGTTTAATGCTAAAATGTCCTTCTGAAGGCTGTGTAGCTGAGATTTCAAGCCCAGGTCCTGTCAGGACAAAAATATATTACAACTATTCTAATGAATTGCAAAGTTGGAGAAATGCACTGGAAAACCATCTATCAATTCAAAAACATTTAAAAACCATCCACCCATGTTTCTGCACACAAATTCAAGACCATTCACATTTTATATACACTGTTTTAGTGTTAGTATGTATGCAACTGACCCCGTGGCAATCATTTTAAATTTGCCGGATAATGTGCTTGGACTTACCAATGGTTGAACCTGCATCTTTGAAACCAGAATCTGCAACAACAAATATGTACTAAAATGATCGAGTAAATGTCTAAATGTCTGTCAACACATAGATATTTATTATGTTTATGTATTTATTAAGTATACACAAGTATTATTACACTACATATTTACTTAACAACTTATATTATTTTTATTGGAAAAAAAAATTCGAATAAATTTGATCAAGAATCTCAGGGCCTTATAATTGCTTCACTCATACTCATGTTTATCAACTATTTTTTCTATTAAGTACACAGCCTCCAAAGTCTCCTGAGCACCAGCAACTTCATTATTATGTACCCTTCTTTCCTATACATTCAGCCGTTCCAATACATTCGGCCACCCCAAGATAATGGAAAATAACTATTATTTCTTACAAAACTTGTGTTTGTTATCTGTATTGAGACAATTCTATCACATAAATATTGTTTTTGGTTTTAAAAATTGTGAATTTTAGATTTTGTCTGAGAAAATTAAGATTTTTTAAATAGAAATTCCTCAAAATTGCTACACACTTTGTGCATAAGCCAAGAATTGTGTAAAGATTCATTTTCAAACAGTAAGCACGTGTGTGTTAGTCTAATAAAGAATGCTTGTAATAAATTATATCAAAATTGTAACAACATTTTTGGGTTTTCTTATCAAAATGAGGACTAAACCAATTGATAGCAAATATCTGACAAATGTATGGTTGCTAGGGTGCGTTCCTTGAATTGGCAAGTAATTAACTGAATGGCTGATCTCTACATTATCTGGCCTTTATTTAGTAGGAGACCTTAAATTTATAGATAAAATCTCACTGGTGTTGAACTTGTGTCCATTTAGGATATAAAAGCAGCTTAGCTCTTAAGTGGCCGAATATACAGGAAAAGAGGGTATTAGGTAACGGGCATAACGGTCCTACTAAATACTGCTAAGACGCACAAAGACAGAAAGACACACAAAGATGCTTAAAACTGCACAAAGGCTATATTGCAGTCTTCACCCTAATTTTTTCAAGGCACTTGCCAGTTCGGCAAGCTTGTTAGCAAAACCACTTGCCCAAAATCTGTTTAACTTATCCGAACTTCAAATGCTACTTTACACCAATATAAGAAAATGACGTGTTCTATAATTTTATTTATTCATATTTTATTTCCATAGTCATGTCTGTATTCTTGTTTTTGTTGTTCTCCCTCAAAATGGGAAATCCATAAGGTTCATCATATTTTGTATGTCATGTGTCAAATGTGATTTAAAAGATAAACAAGAAAATATCTAATGTCCAAAAGGTATGTGGCTCTGCTCAAAAGGAGAGGGGTGGACAGCTGGACCAATTTGTTGATATTCTCTTATAACTTGATAACTCACTTAAATGCTTCTAATTAAGGTTTTTATACAAAGTATATTGATAGGATAATCAAATTTGCACAAATATGTTGTATTTCAAAAGATATATATTCAACATTTCTCTGTGAACCAACTCAGAGGGGCAGCATAGCGAAACTAAACAAGGAGCAGGGTGAAGCAACCCGCTATTTCACTCATATTAAACTGCAAGCTACATTTGACGAAAGTAGTTCCAAAATAGTTCCTACCAAAGAAAAGTATTTAAATGCAGTCTTACTTTCAAACAACATGCACTTATGCAATTAATTTCAAATTCAAAATAAAATACTTTATATATTTGTTAATTACTGCAAACAATGCAAGTTATGTGTACACTTCAATTTCAGCCAAACTAGCATGTACTCCAACTCAACTAAGGTAGTCTGCATCTTAAGCTTTTGAACGGAGAAGCGTTAACTCGACTACGATCAATTGTCTATATATTTCAATAAGCGTCTACACAACAATGAAGACCGTACAGCATGATGACGTCATATGTTTATGTGTAAATACTTTATGTGCCAATAAAACAACGGATTTTATAAATATTTTCTTCGAAGAAACAATCTTGAATGTTATTTTTAATGCATTTCTGTTTCCGCATAATATATAAAGCCTCTGAAAACACTTGCCAGATCGGGCAAGCATCCAGCATTTTCTGCTAGCCCGAAATCAAATCTACTTGTCCCGGGCATCGGGCAACCCAGTTACGACGAAGACTGCCATATTGAGTTGTAATTAAATGTAAAATTTTATAAAATTCTCAAATAATCGTTAATATGTCAAATCAAGGGCAGGAATTCAGAATCTCTTCAGGAAACTCCATGAAGCAGTTTACTCATGATTTCCAACTGATCCAGCTAATGTAAGACTAAGAGTACTGGTTAGCGAGTATTTGTCGGACAGTAGCATTATTCGGACGTTTTTAAATATTCGCGTTTCGTATTTTATCATCATAATACAAATAAAAGCTTATATTTTCAAGTACATTTCATTTTTCTTCGAAAATAGTAAGTATATTTTTTGGTAAAATCTCAAATGTTTACGTTGATAGTCTGACACGCATGCAACTGTCATCTGGGAAAGTAAAATGACGTGCGCATGCGTGATAAAATCCAAATTTTGGACCCAGACAGGGTTTGTGATAGTTTTGGCCTTTAGCAGAGAAACTCTGGCAGAACATTATTTAACCCACTACGACGATAAGGACGTGCGTAGAAGCTACATAGATATGTAACGTCTAGTAAACTCTTTAAAACGTCATGCTTCCGTATTTGTTTCAATGCCTAACTTAAATTCTCTGGTCATTATTAAATTATTTGATAAACTGGTAGTATTTTGATATAAATTACGCATCGGATTATTTATTTGTTCTCTAATATAGATAAAATTAAGTTATAAAGCATTCCTCCGTATATTTCACTGTTGAAAAAACGTCCGGAAAATACTACTGTCAGCATGAAAAAGACCGTGTTTTATGTACCCCTTTCAGGGCCTCTATTGTTGCGCATGCGCACAAGTGAAACTTATTTCGTTTACATACGCAAGCGGGTGATCAACCCAGGATGTCACACACGAATTTTCATCGTTTAGTTTGTTCATGAATTAAAATTGTCCCAAAATAAATGCATATTACGTCCGACAAATACTCGCTCACCAGTAATTGGGCAATTTAAAGGAAGAAACAGTTAAAATTAAGATGACTCTCAAACTGGTCAATTGTTATCGTGACTATGCTGAAATACCAATAAACTTTGAAACTTTTTTTATTTTACTTTTTAAAACAGCAATTTCACTTTGTAGATTGTTTGTGTTAATGGATTCTGGTGTAAATTTAGTAAAATGTTAAAAAAGGGCATTACAGTTAATTATCCTAAAAACCAATAAACACGTGAATCATTACGATGCATCATACATGATACAGGGTTGTACCATAATTTTAGTGATAAATAACCTATGCAGGAAAAACGTTTACTAACTTCAATGAACAATCTTAAAGAAAACGTAACTTGCAAACCAGTCAATTATAATTAAAATGCATACCTGATGAGTTTGTATTGCTATTTTCAAGTCAGACTGTGTCTTGTTTAGTTCTGATTTTGACATCTTCACTCTTTTGAACTTTGTTAACTGTTTAATAACAATAACCTCAAATATTTCAGTTTGTCAAAAACAGCAAAATTAAAGGTTTCACAAGACACAACAAAACTATCAAATTTAATAAATAAACTTATCGGAAGACGAGCGGTATGTTTGGAAACGATTTTTTTCTAGATCCATCTCATGTCTTAGGTCGAAATATCTGGATCCCTGGATCTGGATGTAGCTGCCGGGCCTTTCAGCATATGCGCATATGCGCAGCGGGAAGAGGACAGTTATTACCACTGTTGGAGAGCTCTCCTGGGAGCCGTTTCTGGTACTGAAGCTCTGTATTGAATTTTTGTCTTCTTCCATTCTCGTACTGGGCCCACTCTGGAGTATTTTCGTACACACACAGTAAAGGCTATTTCGATTAATAATATTTTTGTTGTTGGAAAAATGGATTTATTCAATTGTTCTGTTTTCCAAGTAATGAATTTAAAACACTTCTGGTGATAACGGATTTAAGGCTTGTTTTTAGTCCGGATCGTTTCTAAGAAAGTCTCGTAGGTCGAAAGAGTCTTTTACCACTAATTACGAGGATCCGATAGGCCCGTGATACGGTAAAAATATACCTAGACGTGAAAACGGTTTATAACATAGCTGGCACCAGCCACTCGGTCATCGTGTACAGGAAGGCTAGGCGTGAAGACTTCCTACTAACCTGCAGGGGGGGTAGTACATTTTTATCGAGTGCACCGGGATTCTCTCCCATATGGCCATCGCCCCCAGAAGACTTATTAGTTGGGTTATGGGGGATAGTGCAAGATACAGGAGACGCCCCGTTCCAGAGGCGACCCTGGGTCTTTTAGTGCCCGGTGTGAAGCACCTAGTACACTGCACCTCGGTTTAACGTCTCATGCGAAAGACGAGTTAGTAGGTTAGGGTGTAGCGGGGGCTCGAACCTGCGACCCCTGGGTTGTGAAGCCAGTGCGTTACCACTAGACCACGGATCCGCCACTAACCTGCAGGGGTGTTAGCTCGACAGTTATACCTGACACTATAATACAGGGCGAATGAACCCAGGGCGAACGGACCCGAGGCGAACATGTATGCAGGGCACACGAAGACGATCATTTTACTTTATACGCATGCACTTAAAGTTAGTTATTAAAGTTGGTGATATTAAACGTAAAACGACTTTTTTTTTACTTGGTTCTTGGTGGCAGTTGCCATATGCATATGATTATATATTGTGGGAATTTCATTAGTACCAGTTACGGTAAGTGGGGTTACTGTGCTCCCCAGTTGTGGAAAGGGGAGTTATATTTCGAATTTTTCGAAGCTTATATGACAATTGCCTGCACGAAACATTCCGGGGTTCAAGTAAGGTGTACGCCAAAGCTTTTCGAGTTCTTCTTTGTATCGTGTCGGCGTGTTGTGTAGGCGCCCTTTAATTTCTAAGGTCGAAATCGCGCCGAAACGATACGCCGACGCGCCGAGTAGATAGGCCGACGCGCTGACACAATACGCCGAAGCGCTTACACGAGGCGCCGACACGATACGGCAAAGCGATATAAACGTTGCAATCTCGTGTTTTTTCATCTTTGGCTATACGTTGGCGAAGATACGAAGAGACGACTTTTATATCGCTTCGGAGCATCGTGTCGACACGATACGCGGACGCGCCGTCAAGATACGCCGAAGCGCCGAAACGAAACGCCAAAGCGCCGAGACGGTGCACCTTAGCGCCGAGACGATACGCCGACACGATGCGCCGAAGCGATATAAACGTCGTCTTTTCGTATCTTCGCCCAATTGTTTTATAGCCACAGATGAAATAACACACGAGATTGCGACGTTTATATCGTTTCGGCTCATCGTGTCAGCGCGACGCGCATCGTCTCGGCGCTTCGGCGTATCGCGTTGGCGAGACGGCGAATCGCGTCGGCGCCATTTGGTATCGGATCAGGACGGCCGAAATCCATGACGGCCCTAGTCGTTGACGGCCCATGTTGTTGACGGCCAAAATTAACTATTATCAGTGTTTTTTGTTATTAGTTATCGATAATACGCTAATAAAGCACAAATAATAAGCTTTTTCTCTTTAATTATTTCTTATTATTTATCACATACATATACATAAATAAAAATTCAGTCTTTAGTGACATTATATGAATTCTCTCAATTGAACATAAATAAAAACGCATATTTGATTACCAAAACATAAACGACATTAACACACGAATGCAGAAACTACCAGTATAATTAATACCAGTATAATACATTAAATCAATTAAAGGGACTTGTTCACATGTTTACGCATTTTTGATGTATGCCATTAAATGTCTTAACTTGACAGATTAAAGCATTGAAACTAAAAAGCTTAAGTATAATAACAATTAAAGTATTGAGAAAAAGAAATTGGTCCCACTGGGTTCGAACCTAGGACCTGTGGATTAAAAGGCTTTCGCCTTAACCTCTCGGCCATTCCGACTTCTATATTTCATTCTGCATTATTTACTTTATGTAAGTGTTCCACGTGATGTCAACAGTTTCAACGAAAACAACCGAAACATTCCAAATTATTCCATCGTTGGCGTTACAAACGCTTTATAATTTTATCAAATTCAACTGATGATTACTCATAAACGAAACGGTTTTTACAGTATATTTCTAGGTCTGTAGTGTTATTTTGCTCTCTTGTATACACTGTTCTTTTATTTTTGGAATCGGTGAAAAAAAGCTGAAAAAATGGTCAATTCGTCAATCTGTGAACAGGTCCCTTTAATGACACTCATCATTTACTAACATAAATACATATAGAACAAGAACAAAAGTGCCAGTATAGTAAATAAACAAGCATAACTGTCCACACAACATCAGTCGTCGTGAACATCAATCTAAGCTCGGACACCGTACAGCTACGAGCACGCCCGCAGAAATCCAGCTGTCGTTACTTCTTTTTTCATGTACCTTGTCCAAACGCTGTCCAGTCGTCTCTGGACCACCTGCCTGCGTCCCCGCACATTCCGCACAAAGTCACCACTGCTGACCGCCAAACGGACCCATTCCGCATCGCAACGACAGCGGGACAAGTTCATAGAACTGCAGTCTGGCGTGGCCTGCCTTCAGTCGGTGATGCCATCCTATAATCATAAAACTGTTATGTTTATATTGTATTATAATGTTACGTAAGTACAGAAGTAAAGACAAACACATAGACCTGTAGCAGAACATTATATATACGTAAATGAAATGTCAAAAATCATTGTTATTGTTTCTTATTGCAAATGTATCTATTTTGATAATGTTAATTGTGTTTAATAATATTTCGAATGTTAAAATAAATAGTAAAGTCGAAACGAGAAACATCTTTAAAAGAGACAATTAGCGTTGAAATTAATATTGAGATGTCATTTAAAAATAACTATTAAAACATAACAGAGGGCCACGATGATCGGTAACGTGACTTCTCAGACCCCAGATCTTTTGGCCCCCACCTATATTAGGAGACTTGTTGGACCCCAGATTTTTCCGGCGGACACCGTAAGAAAACTTTTCGGACCCCAAAGTTAATTTGAGATAATTTCAATTATTATTAATATCTGTACAGTGAATAAACCGATCATACATCTCCAGTGATATATCAATAACCAAAAGAATTTACGTCAACATAATTGTTATATAATTTGTCAGGCCAATTTAACAAATTAACAATGTAAGAAATAATTGCGGGAATGAATAAAAATTATTATGCATGAGACGAGTCTATATAGTTGTTTCAAGTTGTTTCAATTAATATGCCATAAAATTCATCTTAGAAGTTATCTAATATGAACACGATTGGGAGTCAAATAAGCATTTATACTGTGTATCCCAATTCATTGCAATATTCAGGGAACAGTTAGCGCATTTGAAATTTTTAGACTTTATTTTTCATAATATAACATTTCATTAGAGTATGAAGATTTAAAATTAAATTCGGTAGGGATATGATGTGTTAATGGTTCCTGTGTATATTTAGTATTGCAAATTGTGTATTCATGCTACGCGAATAACATTTCGACGTTTTCTGAGTCTTCTTTCATAACATTTTATCTATATAAAAAATGTAGCATCTTTTTACAAAATAACATCTACTGGAGAAGTTGACAGAAAGGTGCAATTATAAATAATTCTTAATAAATCGTAACCACAATTTAAATTCAAATTAACAGTACGTTTATAAATATAAATTGATTGAAACATTCAGGTTTATGATTCTCTGAACGCTAAATGATGCATGTACGAGAATATAAACACAGCGGAAGCTACGCGCGCTATTTTTAGACATGACACTACTATTTTTGGAATGTGTTGAAGTCGCTAGAATGAATGGGCTACATTACGGAATCCTACGGAATCCGGTTAGTGCATATGGAATATCTTACCTCTTAGGGCGAGGCGAGACACGAGAATTGCGGGGAACACGAAGCGAGACGTGATATTCCCGCAAAACACGAAGCGTGGCACGATATTGTAACACGAGATCTCGCACTGTCGCAGTATCCCATACCACGAAATCTCGCGGCAAAATATCGTGTCTTGCATCGTGTTTCGCCGGATTATCGTGTCTCGCTTCGTGCCTCGCGGTAAAATATCGTGCCTCGCTTAGTGTTTTGCGCAATCCTCGCGTTCAAAGGTTGAGACACGAGATGTGAAGCGAGACACGAAGCGATATACGATATTCAGGCGAGACACGAAGCGAGGCACGATATTATATATCGTTCAACTTTAGCCCGAATCTCGAGTCGCGCGGTAGATTTTCAAACCACGATACACGAAACACGAAGCGAGACGAGAGAATCCGGCGACACACGAAGCGAGGCACGATATTTTATCGTTCAAATATCGCCCGAATATCGAGTCTCGCGTTTACCGGTGCACCAGGAATTTATCACGTTGTTGTTGTTTGATATTATTTTGTAATAATATGACGATGATGCTGATGTTGTTGTTGTTGTTGTTGTTGATGATGATGATGGTGATGATGATGATAAGTAACACCGAAGTTGAGTTGACACCAAAGTGCGTTGCTACAAGTACAATATGGCAATGCACCTATCGGCTTTAGTGCACGATACAACCCCACGTCGTGTTGACCTACTTTCAGTGTGTGAAAGTTACTCTGAAGGAGGCCTTTAGTACAAATCTATTTAAAAACGCAACAGAAGTAATTGCAGCCGCAGTTTTCTCAAGACGGATGGCGGACGGACGGACAGACAGACAAAGAGACAGTCCGACAGAGAGACAGACCGTTACTTCTACAGTAATAGGTTTTTCATGAAAATAAACAATAAGCATTCATAAAACATAGACATCATTATAGTTCAAACAGAAACAGTTATCAAATCGAGAAGAAATAATCAAAAAGCAGCAGTATCTTCCAGGCGAATAGGCGGACTGATGGACAGACAGGCAAGCAGGCAGGCAGGCAGGCAGGCAGGCAGGCAGGCAGGCAGACAGACAGACAGACAGACAGACAGACAGACCGACAGACAGACAGACAGACAGACAGTCGTTGGCCGTCATGAACTGAGTCGTCATGGTCTGGGCCGTCCCGCCCTTTCATGAGCACCGGTTGGAGTCGCGAAACTACGATGGCATTAAAAAGCACCGTACTCGTATCATAAGTAATAATCGCCATTTTTTTAAGAACTAGTTTGACTCGCTTTTAATACGCCCGTTTGAAAAACGGCCGTATTATGGAAACGCCCGAGCGGGCGGGCGGCGGGAGATCTTTGTCAGGAGTATAACTTTGTCTAGCCTGGATGGATTTTCAAATAACTTGGCAGAAGTGATAAGCATGATGAGACGGAGTGTCCCTAGGTCCAAGTTCAAGGTCACAATTCAAGGTCAAATGTCAAATATCGGAATTCAATCCTTAACTCTTTGTCCGGAGCGTAACTTTGTCAAAGCAGAAAAACGGTTTCTGGTCAATAAGTTGAGAACGCATTGAGATATTTCAATGAAAGTTAATAAATAGATACATTATATAGAGACCTCGCTTGGGATTGCATTTGGGATGGGTGAGATCAAGGTCACTGTTACTGTAAATAGAAAAACGGTTTTTGCTCAATAACGTGAGCATGCATTGAGATATTTTAATGAAACTTAAGACATATATAGTTCATATTGAGACCTCACTTGGGATTGCGTATGGGGTGGGTGGGGTCACGGTCAATGTCACTTTTACTAAAAATAGCAAAATGATTTCCCCTCAAAAACCTGAGAACGAAATTGAATTATTTCAATGAAACTGTATATATATATACCTTATATCAGGACGTACCTCGCTTGGGATTGCGTATGAGGTGGGTGGGGTCAAGGTCACCATTACTTAAACTAGAAAAACGGTTTCCGCTCGATAACTTGAGAACACGTGGAGATATTTGAACGAAACTGCATACATAGATACCTTATATTGAGACCTCGCATGGGATTGCATATATAGGGTGGATGGGGTCAATGTCACTTTTACTAAAAATAAAAATCGGTTTCCGCTCTGTAGCTTAAGAACACATTGAGATTTTACAATGAAATTTCATACATAGATATCTTATATCTAGACCTCGCTTGGGATATTGCATATGAGGTGGATGGGGTCAAGGTCACCATTACAAAAAATAGGCAATCAAGTTTCCATTTGATAGCTTGAGAAGACATTGAAATATGTTAATGAAACTTTATATGTACATACCTTATAAAAATGAAAAGTAAAAATGTGGTTTTCGGGGAATTTCTATTTTTCTTGTTTATTTTGGCTTTGGAGATGAATTAGATGCACGAAGGCCATGACTCTACCTTATTAGTTTTTGAATTGTTTCTCTTTAGTAATTGAATCATAACTCCCCCAAAAGCTTCGTTGACGGGCATATCTTTGAGCAAAATGGCACTCTTGTTTACATTACATGTTTTTTGGTAGCTTGGAGTATTTTGTCGTTCTACAAAAAGCCCGGATGTAAGTGTGTGAAAAGGAACGAAAAATATTTTGTAAATTAATGCACTGTAAAGGGGGAAAATGACAAAAATAAGCCATGTTTTCGAACAATTTTTATAAATTAGCTGTTTAATTAACATTTTAATTGATGTCAATTGTTGCCATTGTGTATTAACTGAATAAATAATATTTTTCTTACCGGTGCACCACCCCACCCACATGGCATTTAACAATATTATGGTCCCTCATACTATGGTTAATGAGAAGAAAATATGTATATTTAAATTTTGTTTAAGTATGTCATGTAAGTAACTCATCTGGAGTCCAGGTATAATGTGTCATATTACAGCTTGTTTATCAGTGTTTTCACTACTGTTCATAAATCATTAAATTTGGGTTTACCAAACCCTCATGTGCAACAGAGTTTTCTGCTGAATTCTGAAAATGGGAGTCAAAATGACCCCCTAGTTTGGGATTTTGGGGTTAATTAAAAAAAATTGAGGGTCATTCATCAAACTACATTTAATTGTAAATACACATACATATTGCTAAATACAATGAAGTAATTTATAACTGACCTATCAGATTTTAAACTTTCAGTTAAAATGATACAAACATTTATAGCATCATAAAACAAAGGGCATAACAACCTTGAATGATCTGAATTGGTTAATACATATTAAAATCCACCCACATTTACTAAAGACATTATCTTGTACAGTGTTTTTTTTAGGACCACTTTGGGGCCGAAATTCGGCCCCATTCCCCTGCTTAAAAAGTACATATTTTTTCCCCTATATTTACCTTAAAATTCCCCTCTAAATATAAGCTTTATTTGAAAAAAAAAGATCAAACTCGGACAAAAACTGAATTTTTCTAAACAATCCCAGAAATTTTCATAAAACTAAGTTGGTGCTTAATCTAAGTTATAATTTGTGACAAAACAGTTCATTTATGTTTTATAACTAAGTAGAATATAAACATGTAATAATGTTTTTCAAAAAAAAATAATTCCCCTTATGGCGTAAAATTCCCCATCTGAAGGGCCCCCCCAACTTTCCCTCAAAGGTGAGAAAAAACTGTTGTAAGACACAGATTTTCTGCTTTCATACTAACATAGGCTTCAAAGCCTAGCAAAATTTCTAAAAAACCACAACCCAAAACCAAAAAAAAAATAAACATTCTGCATTCCCCCCCCCCCCCCCCCCAAAAAAAAATATAAATAAATAAAAAAAAACAAATTGACAACCAATGTTTTTTTAGGGCCAATTGGGTGCCAAAATTCGTCCCCATTTCCCTGCTTAAAAAGTATGTATTTTTCGCCATTATCTACATTAAAATTTCCTTCAGAATGTAAGCTTTATTTTGAAAAACAAAATTAACCAAAATCAGAAAAAAATTGACTAAGATAGAGAGATTTTTGTAAACAGTCCCCGCAGTTTTTCATCAAACCGTGTTAGTGCATATTCCAAGTTATGATTTGTTGCAAACCAATTGATTAATGTATTATAACAGAGTAGAATATAAACATGTTATAATACTTCTCTAAAAGAAAATTCCTCTTTTGTCGTAAAATTCCCCATTTGAAGGCCCCCCCCCCCACCTTTCCACCAAATGTGAAAAAAAACACTGTTTACACATGGTCAAGAGTTCGGTTCCACTTTTTCAAATTTCTTGTGAAATTTCATCCCAAACCAAGGGAACGTGCCCCATCCCCTGCTACAACAACTGACCTACAGGTATTGGTGTACAGTTTCCGCAAAAGACTTGTCAGACCTGGGACAAAGGCAATAAAACTGTATGAGGTTCAGGAAAAATAAGCAGAATACTGGCCCTATATGGCCAGTGAAAAATTCTTATTAGGTATCTGCTTTCAAGATTTAAATTGGCCAGTGATTTGAAGTTTCGGCAAGTAATGTAAAGATTATCAGATGATTCAGAGCTCATGGCCAATAATTAATTTGTGACCTTGGAGAGGGGTGTACAATTGTAAATCTGTAACTGAGTGTGTTTCTTTTTAATATAGTGCAAGTGTAGACGATGGCAAAGCGTGGTGCAACGAAAGAGTTGACAGATCGTAACTGGGATGAGGAGGAGGAGGCTGAGGAGGTCGGTGGGCGGGGCAAGGGCATCTTGTATTTAGTACCGACCTATTGCTTTTAGCACGATTGTGTCAAAAGCCAGATGCTTATTGAGACACTGTTGAGTCCGTTTCCTGGGACGAACCAGTACTCTTTTTGTGATCGCCCGTTGTCCGTCGTGCGTGCGTCTTCAACTTTTCATTCAAACAACATCTCCTAAACCGCTTGGCAGATTTTCACCAAACTTCACAGGAATGATCCTTGGGTGGACCTCTTTCAAAGTTGTTCAAATCTTTCCAGTCCGCTGAATATGTAGGTCACCAGAGCTAAAAATAGATTTAAAAAGTGAAAACTTTAAAAATCTTCTATGAAACCGCAAGGCTCAGACCTTTCATATTTGATATGTGACATCCTCTAGAGGTCCTCTACAAAGATTGTTCAAATTATGCCCCTGGGGTCAAAACTGGCCACGCCCCGGTGGTCTCGTGGTTTATATAGAATATATAGCAAAATGACTTTAAAAATCTTCTCCTCTGAAACCGCAAGGCCCAGAGGTTTCATATTTGGTATGTAAGATCCTTCAGTGGTCCTTTACAAAGTTTGTTCAACTTATGCCCCAGGAGTCAAAACAGGCCACACCCCGGGGGTCACATGGTTTATATAGAATATATAGCAAAATGACTTTAAAACTCTTTCTCCTCTGAAATTGCAAGGCCCAGAGGTTTCATATTTGGTATATAACATCCTTTAGTGGTCCTTTACAAACTTTGTTCAAATTATGCCCCTGGGGTCAAAACGGGCCACACCCCGGGGGTCACATGGTTTATATAGAATATATAGCAAAATGACTTAAAATCTCCTCCTCTGAAACCACAAGGCCCAGAGGTTTCATATTTGGTATGTAACATCCTATAGTGGTCCTCTACAAAGATTGTTCAAATGATGCCCCAGGGGTCAATACTTGCCACGCCCAGGGGGTCATATGCTTTATTATATATATAAACTTATATAGCAAAATGTCTTAAAATCTTCTTCTCTGAAACCGCAAGGCCCAAGGGTTTTGTATTTGGCATTTAACATCCTATAGTGGTACTCTACAAAGATTGTTCAAATGATGCCCCATGGGTCAAAACAGACCAAACCCCATTGGTCACATGGTTAATATAGACTTAAATAGCAAAATGACTTTAAAATTCTTCTTCTCTGAAACCACAAGGCCTAGAGGTTTCATATTTGGTATGTAACATAGTATAGTGGTCCTCTACAAAGTGTGTTCAAATTATGCCCCTGGGGTCAAAACTGGTCACGCCCGGGGGGGGGTCAAATGGTTTATATAGACTTACATAGCAAAATGACTTTAAAAATCGTCTCCTCTGAAACGGCAAGGCCCACAGCTTTCCTTTATTTGTTACGTAACATTGCATAGTGGTCCTCTCCAAAGATTGTTCAAATTATGCCCCTGTTGTCAAATCTGGCCACCCCGAGGGGTCACATGGTTTATATAGACTTAAATAGCAACATGACTAAAAAAATCTTTACCTGAAACTGCAAGGCCCACAGCTTTCCTATATTTGGTACGTAACATTGCATAGTGGTCCTCTCCAAAGATTGTTAAAATTATGCCCCTGGGGTCAAATCTGGCCACCCCCCGAGGGGTCACATGGTTTATATGGACTTAAATAGCAAAATGACTTAAAAAATCTTTACCTGAAACCGCAAGGCCCAGAAGTGTGTTCAAGGTTGTTTAACTTATGCCCCTGGGATAAAAATAAGCCACGCCTCAGGGATGCAAATTCCAATTGGGTTACAAGGTCTCAGGTGAGTGTCCTAGGGCCCTCAGGGCCCTCTTGTTATGAGAAAGAAGATGGCTCGAACATCCCCCAAGTGGGGATCAAACTCAAGACCTCCAGGTAGCTAGACAGTGGGAGCAGTGAGGGAAATAAGCCAATGTGCCGTGGCTGCATACTGTGCAGAGTGTTAACGGATGACTGATGACCCAGTGATTGGGGGGGGGGGGAATGTAAAAGTCTGCTGGAGATGTATATTGTAGCAGCAGACTCTATAAACCAAACCTTTACCTTTACAGATAGCACTCATTACACTACTGGGCATCTTGTACAATCGGGACTGATTAGGAAAAAACCACATTTAAACTGATCGAAAGTTCATTAGCAGTAACTGATTCTTACATTTTGAAGCATTCCACCAAACTATAGAAATGAAACTCAATTTCTCAGATTATGTGAAACTTCTAATTCGCCCTCGGACACATCTATAGTTGCATAACATCAACACATTATGCACCTATCAATATTTTTCCCTGAGAGATCAGCGGCAGGCATATACGGGACTTTAGACTGAAAAGCGCTTTCCGCAGGCAGGAATTTGACATGCCAAATGATTCCGGGTCCCGGGGAAATAGATTGGTCGGATTTTAGATTCCGGTAATATTGGTCCCCGGGCCATTTGATACCCCTATAACATCTCCCACTGAGGGGATTTAGACAAACATGCTTGGTCCTAGATTGGGGAATTAGACCCCCCAAAATTAAATAAGTCAAATTCCCCTGGGTCAGCCCGCCGTTCCCCCCCTGGGGGAAAATATTGATAGGTGCATTATGTACAACTTTGATAAAATGAGGTTCGAATATAGACCAGTAATTACAGTTTAGGTATAAAGTAGTTCCTAGAAGTATTTACTACAGTAACACTTTATTAAGGATAATTTACTCAAAATGTATTGGAGACTTGTTAAAATATTGTCAGATACCAACAGTTTTTGTCATACAGTGTCAGACTACCTGACAAGAGTTCGCATTGTATGCAAACAAAGCAAAAGGCTTTTTAGTACTGGTAAATGGAAACAAAGATTTATTACATAACAAAGATTGGAATCAATATAACTCACAACATCTCCCAGCCCCAGCCTGAAATCTCACAAAGTGTCATTTATTAGTATCTCCGGAACAGTTAGAGGTGAAATGCTACTTGATGTACAGTTTTAAATTGCCTTCAAAAATAGACTTCATTCAGGAAAATCCGTCCAGAAAAAGCAAAGTTATATGTATAAAAGGCAGGTTATAAATTTTTGTGAATGGCAACTTGTTTTTTGCTGAAAATATAGTGGATAATTGGGGTAAAGTGACATTAAATCACTAATATTGAATTTTTATTTTATTTGTAATAGTAGAGCTCTAGATGACTGTAAACTTTACATACAGCACATGAAGGTAAGCCATTACAGTAAGTATCTTTACAAATATTGATGTTATAATCAAAGGCACTCAAGGGATGTATGATAAAACACCGTCTTCTGTGAAAATGATAAAGATTCCAATCACTGTATAGATATGTCACCAGTTAAAATAAGTCATTCCCTGAATCTAATAGTTAAATATGTAACTATGTATGCTATATGTGCATGTGGCCAACCTTAGTAGTAATATATTTGAGGCGTGGCGTGGGAAACTAGGGCTTAATGCATGAGCATAAAGGTTCGTCCTGCATTAGCCAGTGCAGTTTCGCACAGGCTAATCCAGGACGACACTTTCCGCCTACAGTGGATTTATGTTTAGAAGAGACTTCCTTGAAACAGAAAATACCATAAAAACGGATAGTGTCGTCCCGGATGAGGATAGTGTTGTCTTGGATTAGCCTGTGCAGACTGCTTTACTCTCATGCATTCAGCCCACTTTTCCCACGACACGCCTCATTAATTAAATTTTGTTATTTGTCACTGTCATTCAGGCAGGAGAGTTCGCGAAGGCCAGTGAAGACACATTGAAACAAAGGCAGATCATCAAAGCTAAAAGACGGACAACGACTGAAGCAATTGTAAGGACTGTTACTTAAATACAAGATTTTTGTGTTTTTTTTAGCTCACCTGAGCACAACGTGCTCATGGTTGTGCTCATGGTGAGCTTTTAGGATCGCCTTTTGTCCGTCGTGCGTCGTCTGTCGTGTGTCAACATTTTAATTCAAAGAACATCTCCTCCTAAACCTCTGGACAGATTTTCACCAAACTTCACAGGAATGATCCTTGGGTGACCCTCTTTCAAAGTTGTTCAAATCGTTCCGGTCCGCTGCATATGTAGGTCACAAGAGCTGAAAATAGATTTAAAAACTGAAAACTTATAAAATCTTCTTCTCTGAAACCACAAGGCTTGGAGCTTTCATATTTGATATCTGACATCCTCTAGTGGTCCTCTACAAAGATTGTTCAAACTATGCCCCTGGGGTCAAAACTGGCCACGCCCCGGGGGTCACATGGTTTATATAGACTTGAAAAGCAAAATGACTTTAACAATCTTCTTCTCTGAAACCGCAAGGCCCAGAGGTTTCATATTTGGTATGTAACATTGTATAGAGGTCCTCTACAAAGATTTTTCAAATTATGCCCCTGGGGTCAAAACTGGCCACACCCCGGGGGTCACATGGTTATATAGACTTGAATAGCAAAATGACTTTAAAAATCTTCTCCTCTGAAACTGCAAGGCCCAGAGGTTTCATATTTGGTATGTAACATTGTAAAGTGGTCCTCTACAAAGATTGTTCAAATGATGCCCCAGGGGTCAAAACTGGCCACACCCTGGGGCTCACATGGTTTATATTGATTTAAATAGCAAAATGACTTTAACAATCTTTTTCTGTGAAACTGCAAGGCCCAGAGGTTTCATATTTGGTATGTAACATTGTATAGTGGTCCTCTACAAAGATTGTTCAAATGATGCCCCTGGGGTCAAAACTGGCCACACCCCGGGGTCACATAGTTTATATAGACTTGAATGGCAAAATGACTTTAAAAATCTTCTCCTCTGAAACCGCAAAGCCCATAGGTTTCATATTTGGTATGTAACATTGTATAGTAGTCCTGTACAAAGATTGTTCAAATGATGCCCCTGTGGTGAAAACTGGCCACACCCCGGGGGTCACATGGTTTATGTAGACTTGAATAGCAAAATGACTTTAAAAATCTTCTCCTCTGAAACCACAAGGCCCACAGGTTTCATATTTGGTATGTAACATTGTTTAGTGGTCCTGTACAAAGATTGTTCAAATGATGCCCCTTGGGTCAAAACTGGCCGCACCCCATGGCTCACATGGTTTATGTAGACCTAAATAGCAAAATGACTTTAAAAGTCTTCTCTACAATTGTAAGGCCTAGAGGTTTCATATTTGGTATGTAACATGTATAGTGGTCCTGTACAAAGATTGTTCAAATGATGCCCCTGGGGTCAAAACTGGCCACACCCTGGGGGTCACATGGTTTATATAGACTTAAATAGCAAAATGACTTTAAAACTTTTCTCCTCTGAAAGTTCAAGACCTAGAGGTTTTATATTTGGTATGTAACACCGTCTCCGTGGCCTAGTGGTTAGGGCGTGCGCCTACGGAGCGGGAGGTCGAAGGTTTGAGTCCTACACAGTGCTTGTTCTGTTGCCTACCCAGCAGCTTGTTAAATCAAGGGGTACTGATTGCCTTCCTGCCAAGCGCCCGGCATATAGGATAGGAATCGGGAGTAAAGATGTTCATCAGTAAAATGGTGTCTCATAAGTCAAAACTGGCCGGCCCTTAAGCGCGAGGGGTGACACTATAATAAACAAACACTTTACTTTATAGTGGTCCTCTATAAAGATTGTTCAAATGATGCCCCTGGGGTCAAAGCTGGGCACACCCCGGG
Source organism: Congeria kusceri (assembly GCA_027627225.1). NCBI lineage: Eukaryota > Metazoa > Mollusca > Bivalvia > Myida > Dreissenidae > Congeria > Congeria kusceri. Next base: position 67,543,095 of record CM051027.1, read on the forward strand.
GCTCACATGGTTTATATAGACGTAAATGGCAAAATGATTTAAAAATTATTCTCTGAAACCACAAGGCCCAGAGGTTTCATATTTGGTTAAAACAGTATATCGAGACCTCCATTGGGATTGTATATGGGATGGGTGGGGTTAAGGTCAAGGTCGCTGTTATTAAAAATAGAAAAACGGTTTCCGCTCAATAACTTTAGAACGCATTGAGATATTTTAATGAAACTGAATACAAAGATACCTTATATTGACACCTCACATGGGATTGCATATGATGTGGGAGGGGTCATGGTCAAGGTCACTGTTACTAAAAATAAAAATACGGTTTCCGCTCCATATCTGGAGAACACATTGAGATATTTTAATGAAACTTAATACATAAATACATTATTTAGAGACCTCAATTGGGATTGCATATGGGGTGGGTCAAGGTCACCGTTATTACATATAGAAAAATGGTTTCCCTAAATATTTTGAGAACGCATTGAGCTATTTTAATGAAACTTAATACATAAGTACCTTATATCAAGACATTGCTTGGGATTGCATATGGGGTTGGTGAGGTCAAGGTCACTGTTACTGAAAATAGAAAAACTGTTTCCGCTCAATAACTTGAGAAAGCATTGCGATATTTTATTACACATATCTTATATTGAGACCTCACTTTGGTTTGCTGATGGGGTGGGTGGGGTCAAGGTCACAGTTATTAAAAGTAGAAAAATGGTTTACGCTCAATAACTTAAGAATGCATTGAGATATTTTAATGAAACTTCCTACGTAGATACCTTATATTGAGACCTTGCTTTATGTATGTGGTGGGTGGGGTCAAGGTCACTGTTACTAAAAATAGAAAAACAGTTTTCGCTCAATAACTTGAAAACCTATTGAGATGTTTTAATTAAACTTCATACATAGATATCAGGTGAGCAACCTAGGGCCATAGTGGCCCTCTTGTTTAAAGAAGTTATAACTAACGACAATATTACCAAAGAGAGAAAGTCAGTATTAATCACAGCAGTAAAGGCTATAGTATTCAACTCATTTGTATTATTACTGTTGAATTCTTGGAATTAATTGTGTAATCTATTGTCTTCTATATATAAAAAAAAAAAATCAAATAGTTCAATGTTGTGGCACATACATTGCCAACATTTGCTTCACAATTAGTATTTAATTATGTAAGTTTCCAATATGTTCAATATGATTTGTATTGAATATCTGTCAGTGAAAACATGTATGCCCTCTTAAAGTGTTGAAACATCACCTTCTTTATTTCTAGGTAAAAACTTGATTGACCTACTTATGCCTGCCGTTTTGTTTCCCAGGAAAAGAAGTCCGCTTTCGCCGGATTTGGTGGCTTCAGACCTACCCAGACCAGCACCCCTCTGTTCACGGGGGGTTTCCTCAAAACAGAATCCAAGATATCAGCCGAAGAAAAGAAAGCGGAGAGTAAATCTGCCACACAGGATTCGTCGGCTAAGCCCAGTACTAATGGCAGTGAGGAAAACCCAACACCTAGTACGGCCAGTCATAATACTTACTTGTCAAACTTGAAGTCTTTGAACATGAGTGTAATGAACTGGATATCACAGCACTTGGATAAAAATCCCTACTGTATACTGTCGCCTATATTCAAAGACTATGAATCTCATTTAAAGAAATTGGAGGATGAACGAGAAAAAACTACAACTTCTGGGACAAATGGAACAAGTTCAGAACTGAAAAAAGAAGAATCCAGTGAGAGCATTTTAATTTATTTTCCTGTATATTGCAAGAGAATAGATCTACTTTTCAACTGTTAAGTTCATTTCTGTTTTTAGTGATCCTTTGCTTCACTATTAATTTTTTTTAAAGTGGGTCAGTGAGAAAAACATGTTTCTTGTACATTTCTAGCTTAATGTGTTTTAACCATTTCAAGAAATGTGTAATTTTATATAAACTAACGTGATAAGTTATTTATATCATTTTGACCTAAACCTTTGCTAAACAAGTATACATGAAAAGTAGATAAAACACAATAGCATGATTTTAAAGGAACCTAATAGATTTAATTGAAAATATATAAATAATTTTGCTGGTACAAGTAAGCCTAAATGAAGGGTACAGAAACGAACACGTCATTAATGTTAAAACCTAATAGATGTAATTGAAAATATTAATATTCTGTTTCATAGTGAAGCCAATGGAGGAAGACAAACCAGAACTACCGAAGACCGGACTTACGTTTGGAATGGGCACTTTGCAGACCAAATCCACTGCTATCGCATTCCCGGGCTTCAGTTTCAAGCCCAGCGCTATGACCTCAGGCTCATCAGCCCCGGGAGGGTTCAGTTTTGCCAAGGGGTCTTCAGGAGCATCGGGGAGTCAGGACTTCGGCGCCAAAGGGGACGATGAGGAATACGTTCCACCTGTTGCAGAAACTGTGGAACACAAAGAAGAGGGCTCATTGTATAGCAAAAAGTAGGCCTCATGAATGTGTGATATTCACAGTTGTCAGAAATCATTGTTTAGCTGTACAAAATATGTATTTGCAATGTCATGTCTTTTATCACTCACAAATACATATGTATTTACCTCTATTTTTATGCTCCCACAAAGTGGCAGGCATTAAAAGTTGCACTTGTCTATCCGTCCAGAAATGTTTTGTGCTTAACTTGTCTTTAACTGCTGGGCCGATTTCACTCAAACTTTCACAGCTGAAGAACCTTAATGTGTCATAAAGGAAAGAATTGTGGCAGAATTATGGCCCTTTGTTGTTTTTCCACTATAGAATTCAATTTTGTATGTTCAACTCCTCTTTAACTGCTGGGCCGATTTCGCTCATAATTTCACAGCTGAAGAACTTTAATGTGTAGATGATTGTAAACGAAGGAATTGTGGCTGTGACCAATTTTGCCAAAATTATGGCCCTTGGTTGTTTTTTTTCCACTAAAAAAGTTATATGAAAATAAATGTGTGAAGGCAAAAATTAGTGTTTGCAACACGCCCTTTGTCCGTGCCCAAACATGCATCGCAAGGGCATCCGTTTCTGTGACACATCTAGTTTTGCTGCCAAATATATTTTTGCATTTAGACTTTTTATAAATAAATTCTCTGAATTTAATATTTAACTATTTTGTGTTAATTCCATTAATTTGTGTTTGTCATACAAATGTTCACTCTTCTAAAATAGTCAAACTTTTGTATTGAAACATTTGATGAAAAACATGACTGTAATGTAATTTTTGCATTCTTGCTCACCTTGTACATCATGTTATATTTGTTTATGTTTTTGTTGGGTTATCCCAGCACTTGTGCATTTACAAGTGTAAAACATGACATGATTCAAATCCAGTGCAAACCTGCCAGCAATTCACTAACTCCTGTTCCCTGGTGTTTTCTATTTAAGGTGCAAGTTGTTCTATCAGAAGGATGGGGAATGGAAGGACCGAGGGGTGGGATTCCTGCATTTGAAGAAGGTCGATAACAAAGCTCAACTTTTAGTACGAGCCGATACAACATTAGGTTAGTTCATGGGCTTGGCAAAAATATGTTGGTATTTTTGCTACATGGTAGGTCCTTTAGCACCTCATTCTGTATAGGTCTGGATCATAGTCTAATTCGCTGTGTAGAAAAAATATGAGGCGTGTTGTGGGAAACCCGGGCTGAATGCATGTGCGTAAAGTGTCGTCTTGGATCAGCCTGTGCAGTCCGGTCAGGCAAATCCAGGACGGCACATTCCTCCTACAGTGGATTTATGTCTAGAAGTGTCGTCCTGGAATAGCCTGTGTGGACTGCACAGGCTGATCTGGGACCACACAACGCACATCAGCTGGTAGAGCGCTGGACTACAAATCCGAGGATCGCGGGTTCAGCCTGGCCACATAACTTGTGTGAGGATTGATCATGAAATTATTTCTACAGCCATTCTCCCCCTACCTCTGATTCAAGTAGGGCAGTTGTCAGTTACTGGCATAAGTATGTGCACTCAGTACTGGTAAACCAGCTTACCCAGGAAAAGTGTGAGTAGGTTAACTGACCGCCGTTATATGACTGAAATACTGTTGAATATGGCGAAAAATCCAAACAAACAAACATGCATTAAGCCTGGTTTTCCCACTACACGCCACATATTCACAATGTTTTAACTTTTGTTTGCAATTTAAAAGTAGTTAATATTATTGATTGTTATTAAAGGGAATTCAGTATGACAGTATGTTGTTTGTGAAGCAAGAGCACATAAAGACTTGGTATATAAGTTGGTTTTTATTACAGGGCACTTTTTTAAATATTTTTAGTTTGTTTGCGAATTAATTGTTTGCCAGTAAACTTAGTAACATGGTGAGGTCAGTGTATGGATATTGTTATGCTGTCAATGGTTGAAGACATTTTTACTAGACCTACAAACAGTTTGTCTAGTTTTGTGTCCCAAATTCCAAGTTCTTTATACCTATGACAAATTAATTTGACACTCATAAACTCTATAGACACAATTTGTTTCTGCACAGGTTATACATGTTGATTGATACCGTAACTGAATTTTTAGGGGAATACCATATTTTACCTCGGTTATCAGAAGTGATAAATAAAAAAAATTATCTGTCAGAATATTGAAGAGTAACAAAATAATAATTGTTGGAAAACATAGCTAATAATGGGAATGCTATCTATAATAATAATTGTCGTCAGCACTTATTTCCAGAAGCGTTAACTTAATGAAATGAGATCATTACATGAGACCTTATTCTGAAGCCATTCATTGTACAGTAAAAAACTGTATAATTGTCATACAAAATGGCTGCAGGTGTGCATGTACATTAGTCTGAATATTCAAAGTTTACTTATGCCCAGTCATTAACTATAACACTGTCTTTGTATGAAATATGAAAAAACATGTTATCCCTTTGTAGGCAACATCCTGTTAAACGTTCGTCTAACGGAATCAACTCCGATGTCTCGGCAAGGCAAGAATAACGTGAGCATGATGTGCATTGTCAGCCCTCCGATTCCCAAGATGCCAGAAGACAAACCTATACCCATGTTGATACGCGTGAAAAGTGGCGAAGACGCAGACGAGTTGCTGGAGAAAATGAAAGAAATCAGCTCCTGAATTAACTGCTGTGTGTGAAAGGAATGTGTGCCTGTGGGACTTGGTTACGTGAGGAAAATAATGCTAGTTTTCTTGTTGCATGCATTGAATTATTTGTAAATGTTGAGGAAAATGGAGGTTTGTTTACTGATAATATATGCCAACTCTGACAAGCCTGGCATGTATGTGGGTATTTTGTTTGGTAGCATGTTTGGCTAAATTTTTAGACTTACCCCAGTTATCTTTTTAGATTTATTCAATAGTTTTGCATTATCATGGCTAAATCACTTAAAATGGGGAACAAGGAAAAGCAGGAGCATGGTTTGTGGCTCTTATACTGATACGATTCACGACTGCATTCAGTATGTTTGTGAAATGTAAACAGATACTTAGTATGCAATGCAATTGCTGCAGTATCTATCTGAATTAGTTGTCCAGTTAATCTAGTATTTTAAACGTATGGTTATTACAAAAGATCTTGTTAAGAGATCATTTTGACGAAATGTTACCCCCGAGTAATTGATTGTCTCACTTTATAGAGGTTATTGAGCTATTCACAATCACGATGATTAAAGTGTTTCTTTAATACAAGACTTTGGAAGTTACATGTAGCATAACATTATCTTTCTGTTGAACAATATTATAAGTGGGTTTCATAGATTTTTTTTAATGCAAACTTCGATAAACTTCATATGGTTTAGTGTTGCAAACATTCAAAATTGTTACTGCAGTGGCTCTAGTAATTTGGTGATTAAGCCTATTGCATGAACAGTTAATTTCCATTATTTCCATGTTACTTGTGCTCAATGGTTAAATGATTCTCTTCCATATTCTTCAATTGACTACAGGTAGTTGATACTTGTCAATCAAGGATTGAGTTGACCAGTTATGGGTTTATATTTCACTGGTAAATCATACTGTAGCACATGGTTGCGTAATCCAATCAATTTACTTCAAATCCTTGGACAAACAACCTTAGGCAAACAGGTGGAGCGATCTATGTTTTTGCAGCATAAACAGTTATTAGTAATTAGAATCATACATTGCTTGCGTATATTTGTAAAAAAAAATAGTGTGTCATTAAGCACACTATGTGAAACAATTATATAGCCCTGTGCTTGTCTGGTAAAATGAGTGCCTCGCAATGAAATATTAGCCATTGACAATAAATGGTACATCACTATTACAATTATAACCTGAACAACTCAATTCAGCATCCATCATTGTTTGCAGAATGCAGTTGTTTTTAGAAGACTTCTCTGTGAAACAACAAAGATCTTACTTGCTGACTGGCTAAGAGCATTGGCAGTCTCTTATGGTGAAATGTTTAATTGTGGCGCGTCGTGAGAAAACCGGTCTTAATGCATGTGCGTAAAGTGTCGTCCTGGATCAGCCTGTGCAGTCCGCACAGGCTGAACCAGGACGGCACTTTCCGCCTATAGTGGATTTATGGTTATAAGAGACTTCCTTGAAACAGAAAATACCTTCAAATCGGAAAGTGCCGTCCCGGATTAGCCTGTGCGGACTGCACAGGCTAATCTGGGACGACACTTTACGCACATGCATTAAGACCGGTTTTCTCACGACACGCCACTATTACATTTTATAATAATAGTGGACTTAAAGATACAGGAGACACTGGTGTTCTTTAGTTTCAAGTTTGGAGATACAATCATTAATTTGAATATGGGTGTTTTGGGGCAGTTACCATGTATTGATTCTTGGTGTTTATAATGGTGTGCAAGTAAATGTTCATGCAAAGCATGGCTCCGCGTTTTAAACGTTTGTGATTTCTAAGAAATCTAGAACTATTGTTGAAATGTCAAGTTTTCTGGGAACAGTATAAAATTAGTGCTTGAATCTCTCGTTGTTATGATTTTACTTACTCTCTTAGGTAGATAATTGTACATGTGTTTTGTATTTTTCTGAAAGGGTTTGTTTTCTAACAAAACTGTAGACATTATGGTTAAATGTTCATTTTGTTGTTCTAAAAGTATTACCAGTAATTGAAGATTAAACAGTGTATATTCGAGAGTTGCACATTATTCGTATTTGGAGATTTGATCTGTAATGTTTTAGAACTCTACAGGAATATTAAATGTGTTCCAAATGTTGTAGTACATGTACGTTGTTCTTTCAACATTACACGAGTTTTTTTTTCATTTACAGTAATGTCGTTAAAATAGTTAATCATGTGGCCATTATGAATATCGTTCTGTTTTGTGCATGTTAATGCTAGTTAATAATAAATTTAAGAAATATTCTGGTGTCGCTTACTTAGCAAAGTATAAAAAGACAGGGTACTTCCCCTCATATACCATCCCAGCATCGGGCCGAATTGTGTTCATCACACTTCGTTTCTGCTCCATATAAACTTCTAAATGCCTGGAAGGATTTTAATATAACTATATATTATTCCCAATGACCCGATTAAGTTTATTGTACATCACCCATGCTGGTCTGTCAACGGTCAAGGTCAGTATCAAGGATTTTTGTTTCCGCTGCATAACTAAATGTAAATATTACTAAGATTATTTTTACTAGTCAACTTTGACACCTAACCTGTGTACTGCAGAAGCTAAGGTGACAGGAAAACTATCAAGTGGCTTACAATTTAATCAATTGACCAACTTTATTTAATGTAAATCATATACTGCCTAAATTTTAATGATCAACTCTTAATCTTTTGATAAACATTTAAAGGGACCTGTTCACAGATTGACGAATTAACAATTTTTCAACTTTTTGTCACAGATTCCCAAAATAACACTACGGACCTAGAAATATACTGTAAAAACCGTTTCGTTTATGAGTAATCATCAGTTAAAATTGATAAAATTATAAAGCGTTTGTAACTCTAAACGATGGAATAATTTGGAGTTTGTTGTTTTCGTAGAAACTGTCGACATCACGTGGAACACGTACATAACGTAAATAATGCAGAGTGAAATATAGAAGTCATAATGGCCGAGTGGGTAAGGCAATACTGTCGAGATCACGTGGAACACGTACATGACGTAAATAATGCAGAGTGAAATATAGAAGTCATAATGGCCGAGTGGGTAAGGCAATACTGTCGAGATCACGTGGAACACGTACATAACGTAAATAATGCAGAGTGAAATATAGAAGTCATAATGGCCGAGTGGGTAAGGCAATACTGTCGACATCACGTGGAACACGTACATAACGTAAATAATGCAGAGTGCAATATAGAAGTCATAATGGCCGAGTGGGTAAGGCAATACTGTCGACATCACGTGGAACACGTACATAACATAAATAATGCAGAGTGAAATGTAAGGCAATACTGTCGACATCACCTGGAACATGTACATAACGTAAATAATGCAGAGTGAAATATAGAAGTCATAATGGCCGAGTGGGTAAGGCAATACTGTCGACATCACGTGGAACACGCACATAACGTAAATAATGCAGAGTGAAATATAGAAGTCATAATGGCCGAGTGGGTAAGGCAATACTGTCGACGTCACGTGGAACACGTACATAACGTAAATAATGCAGAGTGAAATATATAAATCATAATGGCCGAGTGGGTAAGGCAATACCGTCGACATCACGTGGAACTCTTACATAACGTAAATAATGCCGAGTGAAATATAGAAGTCATAATGGCCAAGTGGGTAAGGCAATACTGTCGACATCACGTGGAACACGTACATAACGTAAATAATGCAGAGTGAAATATAGAAGTCATAATGGCCGAGTGGGTAAGGCAATACTGTCGACATCACGTGGAACACGTACATAACGTAAATAATGCAGAGTGAAGTATAGAAGTCATAATGGCCGAGTGGGTAAGGCAATACTGTCGACATCACGTGGAACACGTACATAACGTAAATAATGCAGAGTGAAATATAGAAGTCATAATGGCCGAGTGGGTAAGGCAATACTGTCGACATCACGTGGAACACGTACATAACGTAAATAATGCAGAGTGAAATATAGAAGTCATAATGGCCGAGTGGGTAAGGCAATAGTCTTTTATTCCGGAGATCTTGGGTTCAAACCCCGGTGGGACCTTTTTTTTTTTGTCTTTTTTTCTAAATACTTTCCTTGTTATTATACTTGAGGTTTTTAGTTCCTATGCTGAAATTTGTCAAGTTAAGACATTTACTGGCATACTTTAAAAAATGCGAAAATCTGTGAACAAGTCCCTTTAATAATAAATCGACATACTTGCTAAATATCACTGATTACTTGGCCATGCTTGATCTGTTGTTTAATGCTAATGAATGTTTGGATTTGTTCGCTGTTTTTAACAGCATTTCAGTCCTATCACATTGATAGTCCAGCGCTCTACCAACTGAGCTAATCAGGCCCAGCTTTGAATGTAAATACTGGCTAAATAAAACAACAGTTTAACAGTTGAAAAACTGTTTTATTTCAAAGACTAATTACAGTTATGAAAATCATTGTCTACTTCATATTATACACAAATGCATCATCAATAAATAAATAAAAGTATGATCTTCGTGTTAAAACTATATACAAAGCTAGACTGAAAAAAAATCATTAATCTTGTACACAATAAATAACACATTCACACTGCACAAATAAAATCGATGCCAAACTTAAAATTGAAACAACACATGGAAAAGGTGTTACATTTTTGTTTTAACATTTAATGACCTGCCCTTAACTGCATGTATAACTATGATATAGGAGTGGTTGGAATTTCCCCAAGCAGGCAAGCCAGCTTGGTAAATTCTGAGATGAATGGTCTTTGCTCAGATTCATGTACATAATTCAGGATTGTAGCATTTCTTTGCTCTTAGGTTTAATACATGAAATCGAGTCTGCTTGCTCAAACTGCATATTTTGATGACACGACCCTAGTTTAGGAAGAACAAGACTAGTACTCTACAAGACTAGTACTCGACAAGACTAGTACTCAACAAGCTCCCTAAAAATTCTCTTAACTGTCGTGAGGAGAAGCATGGATGCAGTAATTAAATAATGCATGCCATCCAATGTACAGATGATCCTTTATAAATATATTTGTGGCACGTCGTGAGAAAACCGGTCTTAATGCATGTGTGCAGTGTCAGCCCGGATTAGCCTGTGCAGTCCGCACAGGCTAATCCAGGACGGCACTTTCCGCCTACAGTGAATTTATGTTTAGAAGATACTTCCTTGAAACAGAAAATACCACAAAAGCGGAAAGTGCCATCCCGGATTAGCCTGTGCGGACTTTGCGCACATGCATTAAGACCGGTTTTCTCACGACGCGCCACATTTGTTCATTTCAATCTACACAGCATACTTAGTATGCAATGTCAATTGCAAATCATAGGTACAGAGGCAAATACCGACAACATTTTTATCAAGTTTTGGAGATCAGTGTCCGAAACATTTCATTAGCTAACCTGCGACACAAATGCAATTTATGAATTGATAAATAAAAGTTGTTTCATAGTAACCAAAAATAAAATTATACCCAAATTCATACCAGGCAAAAAAGCCAAAAGTAATCATCTTTATGTATTTTTACATATCACCGTGGAATAATCTTTATTTAAAACAGTTATATTTAAGTTTAACCAACTATCAAAATTCCGCTGACTTGAACAACTTCATATTCAACATATTATGCTAGTTTTGTTGCACGATTTCGGCCATGTTGGCCAGTGTTGTAAGCGTCTCTTGGTCGGGTGTGATGATGGAGCCGTCATTCATGATCACCATGTTGGAATCATCCTCCTGGGCGGAGCCTGCCACTATACTGCCATCATCCATCTGCTGCAAAATAGAAATATCACTTGATTTGAAAACTCCAGTGTTGGGGAAACCCTATTTTTATTTTGTACGGCCATGAAGGTTTTTTTATTGGTAAGCTAAGATCTACCAAAATGTTAATGGCAGTTAATCAACAACCACTCATGATTCATCCCAAGCAGGCAAGCGCTTGGCCCTACTGTTAAATTCTTTGCAAGTTTACCTTGATATATAAGAAAATACAAAGATTAAATTGTGAGAACTGACCAAAGACAGAACAACAAAAGGACTCCAAATATAACAGAAATTTATGGGTGTATAATGATCACCTGATACAACACTTGTCTATGCTTTTATGGTATTCGTTGCACAGATATGATAGTTCAAAAAGAACTTGATTGGGTACACCAAAGTTTAATATACAGTAGAACCTGTCTAAACCGAATGGTGTCGGGACCCGGCCGATCATTCGGTTTTCAGAGGTGTTCGGTCAATTTGAGTATATAATAATACAACAACATGTTAATGTTTACATTTTTATTATTTGTTCATTATTTTTACTATTTGCATGTAAACATGTATATTTGTACATAAACCGACACTCAATCTATAAATCAAACAAGTTCATGTATTCAACGTACAACTCAGTTCCATCTGCTTTGATTAGTTTAAACCTATTTATTTTAGCTAGATTGTATCGCAAGCTTAGGCTTATAGAGATCAGTGATCAAAATATTGCCAGAAATTATTGTATGTATAAATTAATAGCACTGTTGTAAATTTTTTAAAATTTTCCACTGTACATAAATTTCAACATAAAACACAGCAGACTAATCTGTTTTTCAGAAGTTGACTATAGTCGTATGCACTGACTAGCTTATCGCTAACTGCACCACTGCACAGTTATCACCATGGCGATTATGCCCTTTGTGTGTAATTGTGACACCAATTATCGGGTTCACGCCTCTGTGGTAGCGCGAAGTGACACCTGACAGGATACACAATTCAGTTTATTCAGGGTTTTTAAGGTTGAATGAGATCAAATTTGTGATAGAATCGTTCAGTATTCAGTTTGGACAGGGTTCGGTTTATTGAGGGTTTTTGATATATAAAACAAGAAGGAAAAAAATCGGGACTGACACAGCCGTTTGGTTTTGACAGGGATTCGGTTTTCACAGGGTTCGGTTTGGACAGGTTTTACTGTACATGCATTTAAAACCACAAGTATCTAAGCAAAGATTTTAATTTGAAGTAAAACAAGATAAACCATCGTCGGAACCCACGTTCGCTCAAATACGCTATGGTTCTTGATCAACCGTGGGAGATTAGGCTCGCAAAATTTCGTACTTATGAATAATTAATGAGACATCTCATTGGTTCACATTGGTTCGTGTCCAAGACAGCAAGGAAAATTCAACCAATTGCAACTACGGGGTATTAAAACAGTCGCATGTAGGCGGTGTTGACTTTTATCATATTTACTGTCATCCTGCACGTGGTCGGTTTTTGAGCGGTGTGTACTCGATGACTAGTAACAGGTCCACTGATATTTGTTTTCAGGACTTCGTGCAAGGAGTATTCAACGTTACTTAAAAAGTTCATTGTAATTTCGTTTGTCAGCAGGTTGCTCATCAATATTAATGAAAACGAACGTTTGACAGCCAATTCTCCTACGGTACATAATGTAGTGGTAACTAAATATATACCGTGGGTTTTGACGATGAAGATAAACCAGAAGTTCATTTTAACTTTCCTTTTCTCTTAATTTACACTGAAATTTGAGTAGAAGAATTTGTTGCTAAGAATCAGTTAGCATGTGATGCTTATTATTCAATTTACTATCATAATTTAAATAATAAATTATGTTTTGCACGTTTAAAACACATCCATGGCAGTTACATTGCCAAGAACAGCCACACAAATGGTAAGGAAGGCTTTCCATTTTCTATCATATATCATGAATACTGCTTTACAGATTACTGGTAGTAAAACACTTTAGTAGGCTGGTATATTCAAAGGCACAACCCAACAAAAATGACAACGCTTCCACACTGGCTTTTATTAGGACTGGTACATCTATCTTCACCAGCACAGCCCACAAATGGTTTTCAGAAAAGTTTTGAACCCATCTAGCACAAAAGGTAAGGCCAACTCTTGCATCTATACCTGAAGATTGGCAGACTCAATGACTTGAAGCTCCTCCCCCGACCCTGCTATAATGTACCGGACACCGTCAGGACCCTCTATAACCTGCGTCTCCTGAAAGGCAAAAAACAAGAACACTCTGAAAACATTTTAATTAAAACCAACAAGGTTTTTAACAAGTAAAAAGAACTTCTGACAAGGTAATGTTCTCCTGCGATGTCATGAATACAATCTTTCATCTAATGCTACCGTACTATCCACTGCAACAACTGCAACAACAAAGTGCTGGATCACACTTTAGGTCTTCAATTTAATGCGATTATTTCTCAAGTGGTTTCAAATGAAATTCATCAGCCACTGCAAATCTAACAAAAAATCACAACTGGTTATAACTTCTCAACTGTGTTGAATTTGTGTGTGTGTGGGACTATGATATATTATTGTTTTTGTAAAATAATAATACAATCCTATTAGTGTTGCTGCATTGTACCTGCAGGTAAGCTGTTTCCCCACCGTCCTGGTTCCCCAGCCCTATGAGGTACACCTGCTGGGTACCAACCCCTCCACTCATAACTAATTCCTGCTAAAGCTATGTACCCCCAGGAAGGCTGTTTCCCCACCGTCCTGGTTCCCCTGCACAATGAGATAAACCTGCTGGGTACCAACCCCCCCCACTCATAACTAATTCCTGCTAAAGCTATGTACCCGCAGGAAGGCTGTTTCCCCACCGTCCTGGTTCCCCTGCACAATGAGGTAAACCTGCTGGGTACCAACCCCTCTACTCTAAAACTAATTGCTGCTAAAGCTATGTACCTGCAGATAGGCTGTTTCCCCACCGTCCTGGTTCCCCAGCCCTATGAGATACACCTGCTGGGTACCGACCCCTCCACTCTCATCCTGCACCACGTCCACATGTAGCTGGTTCACACCCGAGTCCTCCTCACCTGGGGAAAGGAGGGCAGTACATGTAGAAATAAGGAAACAGACATACCTGGAAGAATACATGAAACTTAGTACTTTTCATGATGAATATACTAGAACATGAGCAAAGATAGTTTTCAGGTGTGGGAAAATCTGATATTGATTTACTTGTCCTATATTCACAGTTGCTATTTCATAACTTGTCCGTAAAGTAATTATTATAGTAATTCCTGGCAATTTTTAACTTGTCCATACATGCTATGGAACAAGTTGGGTAATAAGGACCATTGATTTTGCTATGCCTGGTTTGAATATTAATTTTGGTCCCATTGGCATTGTTAATACTTTGTATTTTTGATCAAACAAATTTGTTTCAATTTGATAATAATAATAAAATATTCATATTCATGGAATAATGTGACCAATTTAACTCCACACAACACTCTAAACCATATATTCTGAGCTACGTATGAACATGTACCTTGTACAATATGATACATATGATTATTCCCCTCAACAGTTTCCGCCTTCACAATGACAGGCCCACCTTCCGACTGTCGCCGCGTGGTTACCATCAGGCTCTCGTGGGACTTGCAGTGGTGCCGCGTCTTCATGTGCCGCTTTAACTTGTCGTTTCTATGGAAACTCTCACCACACAAGTCACATTGGAATGGATTTTCACCTAAAAATACAAATATGGGTAACTTTAAAGTTAATCGGAAGCTCTATTGTCACATTCTTGACTCACACCCTGTCATTCACAAATTAACCAATGGCTATTCAAGAAATACAACCCAAGCAAGTGCACTAAATCAACATGTTTTAATCAATGTAAGAGGAATTTGGCTAGAGAAATGTTTCAGACAGGGAAAAAAACCTGCACCCTCAAAGTTTCCAGACGTTAAATACAACTTTACTACTTCAAACCAATACATACCCAATTATATGATGCAAGAGACTTTTGCAAACATAATTAACAATGCAAAATACCATTAGTAAAGTGTAAATGTATGACTTGTATGTGGTAAATATATCGCCCATCAATAAGGCAGTAAAATACTGCTTTGGAAAAATATCAAATATGTAATATGATCCTTATTAACATTCCGTTACTAACCTGTATGCACTGATCTCATATGATGTTTGTATCCTGTGACCTCTGTGTACTCCTTTCCACATAATTCACATTTGTATGGCTTGAGGCGTTCCTTTGGGTCTACATGAACCTGTTTGTGACGAACAAGGCTCCTGTAGAAAATAGTACATAGGATGTTACAATAACTGATGGAAAGTTATACAGACTTGCGGTACTCACACGATAAAACAGGTTCAGTTGGAAAAAAACAATCAGAAATAACTGCTTTTATCAGGTAGCTGCAAGAAATAGAATAATTCTGTCAATCTCAATGATAGATCATATTGGATCAAATAAAATTGTATGTCACAAACATTATTAACCAAAACAAAGTAATGGGGTAAGAACTCTATTCCTTACATACATGTAACATCAAAAAGCATGCACCAACATCCTAATTACCACAAAATACAAAGAGAATTTAGATATATATGAATGTCTTGACAAATGCACATGCAACAATGACATATTTGCTGTTACCAAGCATTACCAGAAACAAAGAGTATAAACCAAAACTAAGCTTCATTAGCAACATTTTTGACCACCACCATATGTTTGATTTACAAAAAGAGTCCAACCTGAAGTAGATAAATTCCTTTCCGCAGGTCTCACACCGATACTGCTGTTCCCCGTTGTGCAGTCGCAGGTGGTCGTGGAAGTGCTTGCGGGACATGAACCCCTTGCCGCACACGTCACACACGTACTTCTTGAGGCCGGTGTGGATCAGCATGTGCTGCTTGCAGAGGGAGTTCGAGCCAAACTGCTTGTCACAGTACTGGCACTTGAACGGCTTGTTCGTCTGGTGTTGGCTTCTGAATGGGTAAAGAACTAGCACTTCTAGTTTTCATTTTGCATTAACACTTTCTAAAAGGACTGTAATATCACACATAATACAAAATGTTAAGGAAGAAAACATACCGGTGAAAACCCCTCCTAATTAAACAATGTGTAATACCGTCAAATCGCTCTTTATCTGTAGATGTACAGAGTTTCATATTCAAATCCCTTTTGTCACTGCAGTATTAAGTTGTTGTTTTTTTCTATTTTAGTAACATTGACCAGACATCTGTGTTACTTTTCGAGTTATTGCAGTACTAAAATGACAGAGGGCAATCATATAGTCCATTCTGTGTACCAAGTTTCATGATCATATGTTATGTTCTTTTCAAATTATTACAGTATTAAGTTTATTTCTATTTTAAGTAACAGTCACGTGACCTTTGACTTCTGGTGAAAAATAAAGGGTCGTGTACAATCCTCACCTTGCTCTTTCTATGTATACAAAGTTTCATCAAAGTATCTTCAGTATTTTTTGAGTTATCGCAGGGTCCAGGTTTTGGGGACGGTACAGACAGAGTGAGACCGACGGACGAACAGACAGACAGACGCAAACAGATGGAGGGCAAACCCATAGTCAAATCTGTGTACCAAGTTTCATGAAGTTTCATGATCATATCTTATGCACTTTTCAAAATATTACAGTATTAAGTTTATTTCTATTTTAAGTAACAGTCATGTGACCTATGACCTCTGGTGAAAAATAAAAGGTCGTGCATAATTCTCACATTGCTGTTGCTACGTATACAAAGTTTCATCAAAGTGTCTTCAGTACTTTCCGAGTTATCACAGGATCCAGGTTTTGGGGACGGACGGACAGACAGACATACGGACGAACAGACAGAACGACACACAGACAGATGGCAAACCTATAGTTCAATCTCTGTACCAAGTTTCATGGTCATATCTTATGTCCATTTCGAATTATTACAGTATTTAGTGTATTTCTATTTTTAGTAACAGTCACGTGACCTTTGACCTCTGGAGAAAATAAAAGGTCCTGCATAATCCTCACATTGCTGTTTATATGTATATCCAGTTTCATCGAAATATCTTCAGTACTTTTTGAGTTATCGCAGGATCCAGTTTGTTTTAGTTTATTTCTATTTTTAGTAACAGTCATGTGACCTTTGACCTCTGGTAAAAAATAAAAGGTCGTGCATAATACTCACATTGCCGTTTATATGTATACCAAATTTCATCGAAGTATCTTCAGTACTTTTTGAGTTATCACAGGAACAATATCTTGCGGACAGACGGACAGACAGACGCATGGACAGACGGACATACGGAGGGCAAACATATAGTCCACTCCGGTAAAACACCGGTAGGGGACTAATTATGATAATAATAGCAATTTCATGAGCTGTGACCAACATAAGCCTTGATCATGTATGTACCCATACCGTTTATGCTCTGTCAACTGTTTGTTGTCTAGAAAGGATTCCCCGCACACTTCACACGTGACTTTGTCCCCCTCTTGATGGTTCAGCATGTGCGCCTTCAGGTAACTCCTGTACTTCAGTACCTACAGCAGGGAATGGGGAATATACAGCCATTTTTTTCAACGCTTTCGGAATGGGTCCAGCACCCATTAAATTGTGAATTTCATGTCAATCTTGCAATTTGGAAAAAAAAAAGACAGAACTTTAATAAAAAAATTACTTAAAACTAGTTTTACATTGATTGAACATGGTATTTTAATGGTGTTTATACATAACCATACAAGTCGTACAATGATTTACAACAGTTGAATTTAGATTCACATTTAGATTCACATTTCCTATATATTTGGGATTTGGTCACTTCAGATTTCAATTTTTTTTTCATTCCAATTGGAACAAATCAACCCTTTTTGGCATTGGGAAAGGGTCAGGTCCCTGCTAATCAAACCAATCACAGCCCTGAGTGGTGCTTGCAGTCGTATGTAGACAAGAGATAGCCTCACTGACAAGGCAAACATGTCCCTATAAATCCACAGAACATTTTCAGAACAAAGTAATAAACTAGAACTCTGCGGGTCAGATGTGTAATTATGCCAAAAACTGTACTTAACCTTCCTTTTATGCCTACTAACACTTCCATAAAGTTTCATAATGATTGTACAAAATCGTCTGAAGTTATTGTCTGCACAAGCCTTATTTGAACTATTTTTTTGTAACGAGGGCCATGATGGCCCTAGGTCGCTCACCTGATATCTATGTATGAAGTTCCATTAAAATATCTCAATAGGTTCTCAAGTTATTGAGCAAAGAACTGTTTTTCTATTTTTAGTAACAGTCACATTGACCTTGACCGCACCCACCACATACGCAAAGCAAGGTCTCGATATAAGGTATCTACGTATGAAGTTTTGTTAAATACCTCAATGCGTTCTTAAGCTATTGAGCGTAAACCATTTTTCTACTTTTAATAACAATGACCTTGACCCCACCCACCCCATAAGCAAACCCAAGTGAGGTCTCGATAAAAGATATGTGTATTAAGTTTCATTTAAATATCGCAATGCGTTCTCAAGTTATTGAGCGGAAACAGTTTTTCTATTTTCAGTAAGGGTGACCTTGACCCCACCCACCCCATATGCAATCCCAAGCAAAGTCTCGATATAAGGTACTTATGTATTAAGTTTCATTAAAATAGCACAATGCGTTCTCAAGATACATGTATTTAGCGGAAACCATATTTCTATTTTCAATAACGGTGACCTTGACCTTGACCCCACCCACCCCATATGCAATCCCAATCGAGGTCTTAATATAATGTATTTATGTATTAAGTTTCATTAAAATATCTCAATGCGTTCTCAAGATATTGAGCATAAACCGTTTATATATTTTTAGTAACAGTGACCTTGACCTTAATCCCTCCCACCCCATATGCAATCCCATGCGAGGTGTCGATATAAGGTATCTATGTATTAAGTCTCATTAAAATATCTCAATGCGTTCTAAAGTTATTGAGCGGAAACCGTTTTTCTATTTTTAGTAATAGTAACCTTGACCTTAACCCCACCCATCCCATATGCAATCCCAATTGAGGTCTCGATATAATGCTTTAACCAAATATGAAATGTCTGGGCCTTGTGGTTTCAGAGAAGAATTTTAAAATGATTTTGCCATTTACGTCTTATAAACCATGTGAGCCCCAGGGTGTGGCCAGTTTTGACCCCATGGGCATCATTTGAACAATCTTTGTAGAGGACCACTATACAACATTACATACCAAATATGAAACCTCTAGGCCTTGCGGTTTCACAGAAGATTTTTAAAGTCATTTTGCTATTAAAGTCTATATAAGCATTGTGACCCCCGGGGTGTGGCCAGTTTTGACCCCGGGGCATCATTTTGAACAATCTTTGTAGAGGACCACTATACAATGTTACATACCAAATATAAAACCTCTAGGCCTTGCGGTTTCAGAGAAGAAGATTTTTAGTCATTTTGTTATTTAAGTCTATATAAACCATGTGAGCCCCAGGGTGTCGCCAGTTTTGACCCCAGGGGCATCATTTGAACAATCTTTGTTGAGTACCAGTATACAATGTTACATACCAAATATAAAACCTCTAGGCCTAGCGGTTTCAGAGAAGATTTTTAGTCATTTTGCTATTTAAGTCTATATAAACCATGTGAGCCCCAGGGTGTGGCCATTTTTGACCCCAGGGGCATCATTTAAACAATCGTTGCAGAGGACCACTATACAATGTTACATACCAAATATGAAACCTCTGGGCCTTGGGGTTTCAGAGGAGAAGATTTTTTAAGTCATTTTGCCATTCAAGTCTATATAAACCATGTGACCCCCGGGGTGTGGCAAGTTTTGACCCCAGGGGCATCATTTGAACAATATTTGTAGAGGGCCGCTATACAATGTTACATACCAAATATGAAACCTCTAGGCCTTGCAGTTTCAGAGAAGATTTTTAAAGTCATTTTGCTATACAAGTCTATATAAACCATGTGATCCCCGGGGCGTGGCCAGTTTTGATCTCAGGAGCATAATTTGAACAATCATTGTAGAGGACCACTAGAGGATGTCACGTATCAAATATGAAAGCTCCAAGCCTTGTGGTTTCAGAGGAGATTTTTAAAGTTTTCAGTTTTTAAAACTATTTTTAGCTCTGGCCACCTACATATGCAGCAGACCGGAACGATTTGAACAATTTTGAAAGAGGGTCACCCAAGCATCATCCCTATGAAGTTTGGTGAAAGTCTGCCCAGCGGTTTAGGAGGAGACGCTCTTTGAATGAAAATGTTGACACACGACGCACAAAAGGCGATCCTAAAAGCTCACCATGAGCACGGTGTGCTCAGGTGAGCTAAAAAGGGGCATAACTCAAGTATGATAAGAGCAATTATGCCAAAATAACAAACTTTACCTTCCTTTTATGCCTACTAACACTTTCATAAGGTTTCATAATGATAGCACAAAAACTTCTGAAGTTACTGTCTGCACATACTGAAGGGGCACCACCAACGCCGCCTAAAGTAACCCCTATATGTCGCCTTTTAAGGCGATACAATAAAAAGTATCACTTTTATATGACTAAGAAAAGACAATAAAAGAATGAAGGGAACTGCTTCTGGTATCCAAAGCATCAGTCCCCTACTACAGACATTCCCCCACCTGTCCACAAATGTTGCACATGGTGGGGGTCTTCCCCTGAGTGACGGGTATGCCCCTGGCTATCTTGTCAGCCCGCTGCTCGTGGTACTTCATGTGCTGTCGCAGCTTCATCTTGTCGTAGAACACCTTGCTGCAGCCCTCCCACTGGCACACGTTCCCAACACTGGCTGAGGCACTGTCCTGTAAGAATGGCAAGACTTAGCGGGACACCAGAAAACAAGAGATATATGAAGGAACCAAACTTTTTTTTTTAATGGAAGAATTGTTTTTCAATACTGATATCGATAAAATCAGGATAATTTTTTCATGGGCTTTTAAATCCTTGTGAGCTTGTGTATACAATAATCAATGAACTTTAATTATACCAGGGCATAACCGTGAAGGCGACGTGGGCGATAACTTCGCCTTGGAGCTAATGATATCGCCCATAAATTTTATCAAGGAGAAGTCCACTTCGCCGTCTGTTTTAAACTTCGCACAGTAATAATTATCAATCAAACACCAGTCATAAAAGCTTTGAAGTCAACTTCCATAAAAAAAGAGAACGTAATGAAAGTAAATTTCAAAAACGCACAAAATTACTGATACGCAAAACACATATCAATCCATACTAGATGCAAATATTCATGTTAATATCCAATAATTTCCCTGGTAACACAGTTTTCATTTTAATTCCAAGACGTGTATTTCATCACCCCATTTAAATATCAATTTTATTCAATGCAATAAAACAACTGTCTGATTTTTTTTCACACCCTTGACATTTTCTCTAGAACGCTAATTCATTAATGCTCTATCGACAGTGCTTGCATTGTTCAGGTACAGTGGTATAGATCGATGCTTTTTTCACTGGCCACAAGCTAATCGTGTTACACGCTTAGTGCTACAAACTGCTAGACAATGGCCCCAGCTTGGCAGTCACATCAAAGACTTTTTTAAGTCAAACCGACACCGTTGCTATAAGCTGTTGCTAACGTCTTGCAGATTTGAGAGCCCAATCTAACTGATAACGTCACGCTGTCACTCTTCTTAGATTTAACGTGTGTTATTATTAATGACTGGTGTTTTTAACCGATTTTATTGTTTGTTCAAATTGGATAAATAATTGCAAGGTTATTTTAATGAAGTGTTTTATTGATAAAAAAATGAATTAATAACGAAAAAAAAAAAAATATGTAGTTTTTTTTTTTTCGAATTCCAGAAAAACAATGTTTTATGATGCATTGTGAATGTTAGATAAAAAAATATTTAACAAATATTTAAATTTAAACCTTAATTGATGTGTGTATTGCTAGAATGGAAACTTGGAAAAAAAACTAGAATTATGTAATACAACTTGAAAATATCTTATTAATTTATGGAGAATATGATGATAATGACCTGAAGATGATGATGGACTCGGTACTATGGTAATGATTGACATGGTCTGATGATGGTAATAGTAAGCAAAATTATGGTTAAAGCGCTTTTTGAAAAAACACTTCTCCTTGAAGTGGCCTCACTTCTCCCTAAACTGAACTGAGGGAGAAGTGACTTCTCCCTAAAATTTGTCCCTAGGCTGAGCCCTGTATACAATAATCTTATACACAATTTCAACGAATCAGTGTGACTATTATAAAGTAAGGTAGAAAATCCTCTACTTAATAACTTATCCCTTTGTTCTTAAGCAAATCTTAAATAAAATGGCTACCATACCAACTGTTATTTTATACATGTAGTCCCCACTCACATGCATTCAACATCTATTTGTCCTTTAGACAATCCCAAACAAAATGTCTTTCGTACCTTATCGCCCATTATTATCTTATGGTCCCTTCTGGCATGCACTGTCAAGAGACTGAGGGCAAAGAAGACCTTATCACAGTGGTCGCACTTGTAATGCTCCTCTGTGATCTCGTGTCGGTGCATGTGCTGGTCTAGCTGGTTCTGTGAGACCAGACAGATCCCACACAGTGTGCATGCAAACTCCTCCTTCATGGAGTCCGACTGGCTATTTTCATCCTCGATTGTATCTGTTGATTTATCGTCCGACAAAAGTGCCGAAAATTCGGCTAAACTTAATCCACCCGGAAATTTCACACGTAAATGAATACGGCGATGTTCGACTAAGGCTTCCTTCTTTTTAAATGTCTTTTCGCAGAGTTCGCACTTGTAAGGTCGTATGATGTGAGCAGCCACCCTGTGATTCTTCAGGTCTCGTTCGCTCGTGAATCCACGTCCGCACATCCTACATACGTGCGGGGAATGCACCGGATGGGTGTCGATATGTTTGCTGATCAAGTTCAACTTTGTAAACTTCTTGCCACAGATTGTACATTTGTACAGTGCTTCCCTGTACCTGCAGTTTTGCTGAAACAAGTACAAAGAAAAGTTTTCATATAGAATTCAATTTTGTCTCATACAAAACATACATTTTTGTATCTAAGAGAGTATTTCAATAATATCAAATTACAGGCCTAATCAGGAACATGATTTACAAGTAGACTGAGACTGACAGGAAAAAAGTTTTTTGCTAAAGGGACTAAAATGGATTATGGCCAACATGAACATGTCATCATTTAAAATATGTAATGTTAAACAGTTTTAGTATGAATAATACAATTTAAAGTACTGGTAATAAAGTTTCAAGTGTCACACAAAACAAGGTTGTTAAGTAGGTGCCAATGAATTGAATATTCAGCGATCCCATAGTGATGAATAATCTAATACATTTTTATCAGTCAATATCGCTGCTTACGGTGATGTGTGTTTCCAGTTCAAGGTAGTCAAAGAAGCCCTGCCAGCACTTGGAACAGAAGCAGGCGTAGTCGAAGTGGATCTTGCGATGGTTCATCAGCTTGCCAATGTCCTCAAACATCTGCTCGCAGATATCACATTTCATGGCCAGGCTGCTGTTATGGCACTCTATAGGATATAAATGTGGTTACATTTCATGGCCAGGCTGCTGTTATGGCACTCTATAGGATATAAATGTGGTTACATTTCATGGCCAGGCTGCTGTTATGGCACTCTATAGGATATAAATGTGGTTACATTTCATGGCCAGGCTGCTGTTATGGCACTCTATATGATATCAATGTGGTTACATTTCATGGCCAGGCTGTTGTTATGGCACTCTATAGGATATAAATGTGGTTACATTTCATGGTCAGGCTGCTGTTATGGCACTCTATAGGATATCAATGTGGTTACATTTCATAGCCAGGCTGCTGTTATGGCACTCTATAGGATATCAATGTGGTTACATTTCATGGCCAGGCTGCTGTTATAGTACTCTATAGGATATCAATGTGGTTACATTTCATGGCCAGGCTGCTGTTATGGCAGTCTATAGGATATAAATGTGGTTACATTTCATGGCCAGGCTGCTGTTATGGCACTCTATAGGATATCAATGTGGTTAAATATGATACTCACTGCGGAAATTACAAGAATTTACAGCTCAAGTGTAACAGACACAGAACATAATGGAATACACAAATAGAAATAATTCAAGACTAACATCTCTCATTTTCATAGCTTTCAAAATTCCTATAATAATGACAGCATAACAAATGTGTGAATATATTACATTGTATTATTAAATGAACTCCTTGGACACAGTTATTAATGACATTCCTGAGATAAATGTCTTCATACCATTCTAAAATACATGTTTGTAATCAGTCCAGAATATTCTGCTAACATCTCCCTACCCGCTATGTGAACCCCCAACTCCTTGGAGCTCTTGAATTCCCGCACGCATGTGTCACACAGGTATCTCCTGTCATGCTTGTCATGGGCGTCCTCTATGTGACGGGACAGAGAGCGCTGCTGGGTGAAAATGCGGCTACATTTCTCACACGCATAGTCTGTCTCATTGTGAGCAGTCTTCTTGTGTGACTAAAACAAAACAAAACAAGTACTTAAAATTACAGTAAGCGTTCAAATAATGCCTATAGGATGACAGGCTTATAATATGTCTGGAAACATAAATGACAGTACTGGTATATCTTTGGCAATAAGGTAAATCAAAGACAATAATCAACTTCAAAATCTGTTTACTTGAAATAGAACAATTACTCCACTGTATATATTCAACACAATATATACTATATACTTACCCGCAACAACTGGACATTATTGAAAACAGCTTTGCAAATCTCGCAAAGAAATAAAATGTTGGGCCCCATTTGCTGGTTCTCTTTTTCAGAAGAGTGGGCTTCATCCCCTCCCTGCTCCTCACCATCATCAGTTGTAACAGGCAGGGGTTTGATAGTCACCACAGAGGGGGTAGGGGCAACTTTCTCAACTTGTTTCGGGCTCTTCTTTATGACGATTATTTTCGGTTTAACACTTGTTGGTGTTGTTTTCTGAAAACACAAAAGAATAGTTTAAACAGCATTGCATGTTTGACCAAATGAAATGCAATTGTATCATAATAAGGAAAAATAAACAACTTAAACAACAGACCCATAATCAATTCATGTGAACATGAAATGTATCAGTGCAACATAAAGATGTGTTTAAAAAATGTTTTTAAAGAAACAAACAAAATAAAAGGACACTTTGAATTGTACCTGTGCTGTTTCCGGCAAACTGTGTTCAACCTCAGTATCTTGCTTCATATGTTCAGTTATACCCTCCATCTCTTCTGGGAACAGGCTGTCATCACCAGAACGATTTCCCAGAGCCGAGTTCTCATCTGCTGATTGTAAATGAAACAAAACATTATACATAGGTAGGTGCTAAAACTCTGAAATAACCATAAATTTTGAACAGAAAAACTGTTATTTAGAAATATTTTTATCTGCAAGTGTGAAAATATGCTTCATTTTCAATTATTTTTATAAACTTTACAAGACAATTAGATTTATTAGTAGCCAATGCCCAATGGCTATTTAGGCTATTGGTAGCACTAACATAGTACTTTAGCACTGATCAACATTAGTCACCTATTTAAATGCAAATTGCACAGAGATACATGTTTTATAGGTGTATACCCAATATTGTAAAAATGCCATTTCACAAGCTTATGGTCTTTTTTCTCTACAAAACGTGTAAAATCTTCATATTACTGTATGCATATTAAATTTTGCAATTCATAAACAACTTGAGATGTGCATGTAAATCCAAATACACTCATTTTCATTGAAGTATTAAAGTGTTTTATGCAAAGAATAACTTTTTGTGTTTTCTAGTATTATTGTCTGATGAGAAAATATGTTTTCAAAAGTTTTGGTAAGAGAAAATCTAGTAGCAAAGACCTAATTGAATATTTATTTTGTAACTACCCGTATAATCTTTCATATTTTACTAGCAAAGCATTGTTGTTGGTGGTGATTTTACAGTGGCTCTGACAAAGAATACATAATAATACTTGACAACACAATTCAGGCCATACTCTGACAGAAGTTGGTGAAATCCTTTATAAGTTCTGGTCGCAGTAGGCAGAACTGGTCTCCCTTGATAGACCCTGTGTGTTGACAGACATTGTCCGATGGATTCAAAGACAAAAACATGCACTCCTCTCCTAGATCTGACAACTGTTCACACTGAAAATAACAAACGACCAGGCACTGACTTTAACTAAAATTGTCACATGAGTGACGGATATACCCCCATACTATGGCCTTGTCAAAAAACTATGGCATCCAATCGAAAGAAATGGAACACAATGACAATGCTTTATTTTGTGAATGTTTAACAGTGTATTTGGAAAATTCAATTTCAATAGGAGCCATAACTATGTCAACATTTAGTGGTTTGTAACCAAAGTCGAACCTGACTTGTATTTTATGATGTTACACCTATGTACCAAAAATAATTATAATATGTAGAGCCTTTCATGAGTTATTGTCCTGAAACCGTGTTTTTAGCTCATTTTAGAATTAATTCAAAAAGGGGCCGTAATTCTGTCAAAATTTAGTGGTTTGTAACCAAAGTCGAACTTGACCTGTATTTTATGATACTACAAATGTGTACCACAAATTATTATAATATGTTAAGCCATTCCTGAGATATCATCTGGAAACCATGTTTTAAGGGAATTTAAGTCAAAAACGGGCCATAACTCTGTCAACATTTAGTGGTTTGTAACCAAAGTCGAACTTGACCTGTATTTTTTTATGTACCAAAAATAATTTGAATATGTCAAGCCATCCTTGAGTTATCGTAAGGAAACCATGTTTTTAGGGAATTCAGGGTGTTCGTTTGACCCGAGCTCCCGGGTTTTTAACCTGTGATTTTCATGGAAATCATGAAATTGACGCATGATAAAAAAAAAACAAAGAGTCATATTGACCTTGGTAAATGTCTGGATTGCATCATCGCTTCCTTTACAACTGAAGCCAGTCAAGACACTGTCTGTTATTAACGCATTAGGCCTACCTTATCTTAATCCGTTTTGCATTTACTGATAAGATCTTCCATGCCAGGAAGTTATCAGTGTCTATGTATTGGACCCTTCCACCAATGAAAACACAGACATTTTCCATTATGCACCTTTAGCCTCATGTGAATTTCTGTTTGTTACACCTTTTGTTAGGCCTACGGCATTTGTGTACTGTCAGCCTGGATAATTCTGATGTGTATATGTTTAAATGTAGATGAAATGATGTTTAAAATGTTAAATAATAACAATATTTTACATAAAATATAATAATCTAACAAGAGCTGCCGGAGGACAGCGTGCTCGACTTTTCTTGTGCTTGTCAGAGTTACTGGCATTTTTTTTCTAAAACAAGAAACATGGAAATTGCAAGAAAACCAAATTTTCTAACAAAATGCATTAAAATCAGCACATCAATAAAATTTTAAGTAATGGTAAACTTGACCTTGACCCCATCCACCCCATATGCAATCAAAAGCGCGGTCTCGATATAAGGTATGTTTGTATAAAGTTTCATAAAAATATCTCAATGCGTTTTCAAGTTATTGAGCAGAAACCGTTTTTCTATTTTTAGTAACAGTGACCTTGGCCCCAACCGCCCCATATGCAATCCCAAGCGAAGTCTTGATATAAGGTATATATGTATTAAGTTACATTAAAATATCACAATGCGTGTTCAAATTATTGAGCGGAAACCATTTTTCTATTTTTTAGTAACAGTGACCTTGACCTTGACCCCACCAACCCCATATGCAATCCCAAGTGAGGTCTTGATATAAGCTACCTATTTATTAAGAATTATTAATATATCTAAATATGTTCTCAACTTATTGAGCGGAAACTGTTTTTAGTAACAATGACCTTGACCCCACCCACCCCATATGCAATCCCAAGCGAGGTCTCGCTATAAGGTATCTATGTTTGAAGTTTCATTACAAATTGTAATACAATAGCTTAATCCGTTCTCGAATTGGAGAGCGGAAACAAAAAGTTGAGAAACTAGCTTTTAATGTGGGGAATAAATGTTTTAAGTTTGAATGAAATCCCTCAAGCCATTCCTGAGAAACTAGCTTACCAAAAAACTTTAACCTAGCTCGGATGCCGACGGCGACGCCGGGGCGAGTAGAATAGCTTGCCTTTTGTTTGATAAGTCGCGCTAAAAACAAAACTGATCAAAAACATCAGAAACACTAATGAAAAAAAACGACAGAAAATTTACAACTGTCAATCATTTCGGACAACTCTTTCTGATATTTGTTGATAAAACAAACAAAAAAGCAGCATTAAGTTTTGTCTGTCTTTTATATTGCTCAATTATTGCAAAATCTACCTTTTTAGGTCTTTCTAAACATTTGTACATTGCATAAAAAAACATAACAACAACACCTAACACAAACTTACAAAGGCTAATTTTTTAATATTATGATCAGCCCACCAGGTAGATTTTTTTTTTAGTAATATTTTTTGATATACTATATTTATTACATGTAGTATAATGTGAACCATGAGTGTGTCTGTTTTGTTTTGGTCACTTTTGAATATTTGAATTTGACTCTTCAAAATTGAATTCTGACCCTTGAAAATTTTGGTCAAAGGGTTAACGACCCTCGAAATTTACAGTCTACTGAACACCCTGGGAATTTAAGTCAAAAAGGATGTAACACATGTGTACCAAAAATTATTTGAATATGTCAAGCCTTTCTTCCGGAAACCATGAAAACCAACATACAGACAAGCTCACTCCTATATACCCTCCCTAAACTTTGTTTGTGGGGGTATAATAAAGCCATGGAAAAAACAAATAGAATAATTGTAGTTGATTTTGTTGACCTTGGAAAATAAATGTTCGTTGTTTGCAATATATGAGTTTGTACTGAATCGATCAAAGAAAAAAGTCAATGCAAAATATTGCCAAATACAATTCAGGGACACATACAACAGACAAATAATATAGAAAGGGTGCTAAGTTTATACATATTCATTTGAAACTCTATTCAGTGATATTTTTGAAACTTTTTGATTCACTGCTTCCACAGAACACAATATAGTCATTTTACTAAGTCCAATTATGTATTATACTGACCAGTGCTGCAATCTGTGTCCTCAGATTTTCTCGTAGTTTCGAGGTCTCATCTAGCATGCTGTCCTCGTCCAGATTCAAACCGTCGTTCTCAAAGTCATTTCTTGCACTGACTTGACGCAGCTCTTCTTCAAATGGGCCCACTTCATTTTCTTCGCTCTAATATGTAAATACACATGAAAAACATGAGGCGTGTCGTGGAAAAACTGGGCTTAATGCATATGTGTAAAGTGTCGTCCCCGACTAGCCTGTGCGGACTGCACAGGCTAATCCAGGACGGCACTTTCCGCCTACAGCTGATTTATGTTTATAATAGAAGTGACTTCCACGAAACAGAAATATCATAAAAGAGGAAAGTGCTGTCCTGGATTAGCCTGTGCGGATTGCACAGGATAATCCGGGACGACAATTAACGCACATGTAGTAAGCTCGGTTTTCCCACGACACACCTCATATATACATTAAAATGCATAAAATATTGCAATAAAACCAAAAGATCACTTTGCTAAGATAAACATGCAGAATACTTGTACATCATTTATTTACATTTTTCAGAACTAATCAGCAGTATTGATTAATTGTTCTTTATATTATTTTAAACAGATTCATTCCCAACCCAATGCCAGAAAAAAGCATTTTACCAAGCTGATTAACCGAAACAATCTGCCACTGAACTAATAAAGACAACAAATTCACCTCTTCACTGGTGACTCCCAAGAGGCTTGGTACGTCCATTGACTCTACTGGCATGTCGGCGGACTGCAGGATGGCCTGAAACTCCATTGGCAGCCCAGCCCCACTGCTCACGATCTGCATGGAGCAGCTGGCAGACAAGGCTCTCATTTCCGCTGGAAGGCCCTGGTCTCCCATGGCTTGTGGACCTGAGCAGGTAAATACATCAGTGAAGTAAGTGTTACCTGTAGCTAAATTAGGTTATGGCTCGTATTTCCCCATTTCTTTTCATGCAAAATCATTGGAAGCCTATTATTAAAAAATATATTCGAGATGTACAGTTCAGCATGAGATTAAAGTGTAATTCACTGTAGTACAGGAAGATTGACTACGTATATTATTGTTGTTTATTTTTAAAGTGAATTGAAAAAATAAAACAATGCGTACGTAATCAATGTAAGACAGCTATATAAGAATCTGTTTAGTATTAATAGTAAATAATAGTTTTGTTATTAAAATTATAGTTTATTTGTTTACATTTATACTCGATGCGCACAAGAAAAACAAACATATATCCATATTGAAGTACTTTTCTATGTTAAAAGAACAGATTAGAAATAGGTATAATACAAAATAAGAATTGAAACTGATTATTATAGGTAAAATTGCATCAGAAGCTTGCAATTTCGGATGTCCCAACAGTAACGGGTATACTTTATTCTTCAGATACTGTTCTATCTAGGATACTGTTTTTTTCACAAAATGCTCTAGAATATAGCGTGTTCGGTAACCTGACAATCCAGAAATATATGCTTTTTATGCAGAAATAATGTTAAAGTAAATAAAGCCACAAAATCCTATATAACGGTAAAAAAATCACTCTTAATGCGCTACTTTCATGGAAAACATGTTCTTGTATTTAACAGCAGTGCTAGTTCCCCTTTTCCATCGAAATTCACTTGATTTTTCTAATAAAACTAATGAAGTATTTCACTAAAATCGAGATTAAAATAGATCGCTATAAATTTGTAAAGAACAATACCGCGTGCACCAGCCTTAGATGACTTCATAACCCAAACAAAGGCAAGAAACGGTATCAAACGACACTTGTTTTTTATTGGAGATCGTTATGATTGACCTGTTCTGAGTACTGTCATTTGTTTATAATGTTATATTTTACAGATTTCCTATTTTGAAATTAAAGATACATATTTTGTTAATATTTAACATGTTTTAAAAACAAGTAAGGTCAAACCAAGTCTGATTTCATAGTGTCATTAAGAGGAACAGTAACTGAAGAACAGCGCATGTATTGAATTAATGAAGTGCTCCTCTGTACAAATAATTCGCCCCATCAAGCCATTCAAGGCTTCATAATATTCTTTTCAAATAGGTTATGCATTATATTTTGATGTTTTGTAGCTTAATTTGTGTGTGTATAACTCTGTTACGTACATACATACTCTTTTGCACTCACCAACACACATCGTGTAGGTACCTATTCTCGAACCTCACCTATTTTTTAACCTTTCGTTCATGCGCTATTAACAAGTAAGCACAGTGTGTATGACGCCATCATATCATGTGTAACGGTGATATGGTAAACATTCTGTACAATCGTCGCAAAATTATCAGAAATATGCGTCAAAACATGTATTTACTATTATAATTTCGTTAAACAATTTTATTAAAAACTCAATGACTTGTTACGCATTTCAAATAAAAGTACACATTTTGTTAATTAAAAGTTTTTTTTCTGAAAGAAAAACTCCCTTTTGAGCTCCCCTATCGGCTGCATCGGAAACACACGTGATAATCATGTGTTCGTTATTTATAGCTGTGGGTTCGAGTACAGGTCAGTTATTTTTAGGCCACCATGACAGTTTAATAGCAGGGTGGCAACATAATATGCTGTAAATTATCTAAAATAGACAGAATTAGGTCAGTATTAATGTATAAAAATGTGTATCTAGTGTTTAATCTAGAAGGGCAGATGGGGATGGCGCTTGCTTTTGAAAAGGGGAATTTTGTGCACGGTGACACCGTTAAAAAGGGCACATAAGATTTAAATAGTTTTTTCTTGAAGTATTACTGACTGATTCCTTTTATATATTTGATGATTATTAAGTCAATTTATAAACACATTTTAATGTTCCAATATAATAAATTCTTATTATTATAAAGTTATATTATTCGCAAAGATCAGAACAATTATTTATTTATTATTCATAAGTATTTCCAATGGGCAATCAAACAAGACAACTTCAAACGGTTTACAGGCAATTAAAAATCATGTTTATTAATGATAAAATCCTATTACTCTGGTATAATTTTTATTTTTCATCCTTTTTATTGTAGGAAATATTTTTATTTTGATCATTTTGGTTTATATGAATTATGCTGCTGATGATGATATTGCTACTACTATTTTGATTAATGATGAAAAGCAAAAGTCAAGACTGAACAAACACTGAAAATCGGATTGAAAATGATGTATCCGAATATGTTTGTCCGAAATTAGTTCTGCATTTCGCGTTTTTTCTGGGATTTTTGGTTATGATTGGAAGAAATATTGTATCATATGTATTTCTTCACAGTTTATGAATAAAGACAACATTGGGTCTACATTTATATGCAATCTGCCCTTTGTTATCACGTTTATCATAAAAATTCACGAAAAAAACATGTTAGAAATTGCATATGAAAATGAGGCTGTTAAAAGCAGACAATTTACGCTCATTTTTAAAACAAAATCAGCATGTTTTTATTGTATCTGGACACAAACTCGTAATATGACTGCCCCTACTGCTGACATTATCAGCTGGTCACAGATTAGTTTATAATAACATGCCATCACAAAGGGCCCTTGTTAACAATCAATACATTCAATAGATAAGAAGGCAAGAGGCGCTAATTGCCTTTGAAAAGGGCAGGGTGGCGGATCAATAAAGGGGCGTGGCATGGATCCGCGCTGATTAGGTCTGGATAAAACACTAGTATCAGAGATTGAAATATTGATCTGTAATGTAGTTTTCAAGAATGCTTTTGCAATATAGTCCACATGCCAGGGTACATCTGTCGTAGGGTATAAAATTAAACACTTTAACTTTTATTCCAGCTATTGTAAATTATCATTAATTATCATTAATTATTTAAACACATGTTCATTATTACGATATACAAATAAAATTAAACCTTTATTGATCAAAGGGAAACAACCCAAACAGTTTAATTGCATGCATAATCGACTAACAACGTAGTTATCGCACCTTAACCTGTGATCCATGAGCACGAAACATTTAGTTCAGGTTGGACATATTTCAAGAAGTTGAAGAAAATTTGATATTTATTCAGGTAAATTATTATTATTATAAACAAATAAAGGTTCATGTTTTAATTTAAGGTATACTTTTTTGTATTTTACGCGTGTATTTGTTAAATATGTGTCTTTTGTATTTTATTGCTAAAATAATACTTGACTCACCGTACTGACATGTATGATAAATATTCGTTTTCTATGTTTATTTCAATATTTCTTTCAGAATTTCGTAGTTTGGCATCAATCTAAACGGTCGCCCAGAAAATAAACCACTATAATATTTATTTCTGCGTTTTTGAATAAACCACGATTCACAAATCAGAAACGACCCTGAAAATGGCGCCCAACGTGATTTGACCTTTGATGTCAGACTTTTGGGAAATACTAAAGTGACGCTGATTCTGGATTGAACATTCATACATTGCATCATAGTAAAAATTTGAACTGTATGCAGAAAACTGAGAATTTTTCGTAACTAAGTGGAAATTACAGCCGTAAATTTGTTGTGAGTGATATGGCTCATTTGGTGGTAAGAACTGTACATGTTACTGGGAATATTTGACACGTGTCAGGATGATGTGAGAGTTTGAGCGTTCGCGAACGGAGGAGAGCATTCTGACGTCTTAGACCGTGGTGCACCGACTACTTTACTGAAGTTGTTGGGCCCAGGAGTCAACCAGGAGCGGCGACCGATTTCTGGGACTTGGATACTTGATGAACTTTGAATATAAAAACATTTTGAAACATTTTTAAAGTGTTATAAGTGTTAGGACTTATACAGTGTTAATCAGTTGTACAGTATCAAGGTACGGTGAGTGATTGTCTTTATTATTATTATTTAAAGAGTATGTACTTCATATTATTACCTTTTGTGTATTTGTTGATGTTTATTTGATTGTACTGTGCTATTTTTCCATTAAGTTCAATATTATTAGCCTAGGGTTTTCAAAATAGCTGTTTTATTTTGAAATTTAAAATAGATTTTAATCAGTGTCTATTTATCTGGTCGACCTTGCACATTAGAGCAGGGTGTCTGCAAATGCATGCGATAAATTACTATTAAAACTTACTAATAATAATTACTTGCTCAATCCATTGACATAAATCATTACAATATACCTCATTGCAAATACACATTGTTGTCAATACACAAGCAGACTGTATTTACCGGTGCTGCTCACTGTTTACAGTCAAGGGGATTAAATGGAGAGTTATCAAAACATGTTTTGGTTCTGTAAACTTAAAAGGGTGTGTGATTGGTTTGGTTTATAAAAGTTATATATTTCTTTTCGGGGTTATTGTAAATACATGGATTTATTTTAATCATACATATTGAATTATTGTAGTTTAATTCAATATATTAAAACGTTTGCTGTAAATAATTTACAAAGAATGTAAACGGTTAAACGTTTGCGGAATAATGTAAAAGTTACCGATTAAATCTGTAAAATTTACTCTTTTTCGGAAAAATAAAAGTGCACACGAGTTGCTGTAAATATTATCGACGTGGTTAAAAATTTAGCTGCGTTTTAATTTAAAAAAATCGGCGATATACTATATGCGTGTTGCGGAGAATTTAGAAAAAAAAGTACTGCGTTGTAATTATTTATTAAAATATATGTCTGTTGTTTGTTGTTTGTGGAGGTGTGTTGCACTGTATAGAATTTCCTGTATAGTTGCTGTAAATTTAGATTGTAGTTGTTGGAGCATTTAATACATTGTTGTATTTGTACAAAACCTTTGAGTCTATTGTTGTTGTATTTAACGTAGTGTGATTGTGTGTTGTCGAAATAGTTAGAAATATGGCACACTATTTTTCTGCGAGTGAAATACGCAAAATTGAGAGTGATCGAAAGAAAGAGAGCGTGGGTAAATCTACTGCTACAGATGTTGAGATGGAAATGAGACAAATACGAGATCAACGCGCTCGTTTAGTCGAAGAAAGAAGATAGAAAAATAAACAGACATCTGGTAAATTAAACATCGCAGAAATAGAGAAAGAAAAGGAGGAACTGCAGAAAGAACTTATTAGATAACAAAGGAAAGTTTGAACAGTGATTCCCAGAAATGTCAGAGAGGATACGAAAGTACAAGAATAGATCATATGCACGAAGAAAATGGAGTTGATAGGGACAGATATCAAACAATAGATGAATGTGTAACAAACGCGACTGGTGCTGATAGTAAGATATGTAAACCGGAAGGGGAATATAAAGATGACCTTGATGAGAATCTAGAATGGATAGACAGGAAATATTAAGAAATTGTAGATGAACTGCACATCTCTACACCTCAGAAACTTGTGCAAGCGGTGAAACTAGACACTGAGAACAAACTTGAAGGTGATGAGAAGTAATGAGGAAACGGGTTCAATAGTTAAAATTGAGCGAAAGTTTGATGAAGGAACAAATTGAGCAGACCAATGCAAGAAGACGGAACCAAGAAAACGAAAACCAACTGAGAATTAGAGAAGAAGAAATGAGACGATTAAGGGAAGAAGAACAGCAGTTATTACAAAACATACAAAAACATGAATTGACTTTGCGCTCCCTAGAAGACGCCAAAACAAATGCAGATATTCACAGATTGGAAGATGTTAATCATCAGCGAATGGAGGATCGAAGTCATGAAGCCTTCAGCGGAAAATATCTAAAACCGAAACTACCTAGATTAAGAGAGGAGGCATTCGGATAATGGAAATTAGATGTAGAAGTAATGATGGCATCAAAACTGTATTGCCCAGATGCACTCCTAAATGCTGTGCGAAATTCCATTAGCAACTCAACTAGAAATATGAGGCGAGTTTTATCAACTGTTGGGACAGAAGCTACGACGAAAGAAATCATAGAGAAACTCGAGGATATATATGCAGATAGAAGGCCAGGGGAATCTCACATAACAGAGTTCTACAGAGCCAAGCAACGACCCGATGAAAATGTGGCTGATTGGGGTGTTCGCATTGAAAGTATCATTCAGATGGCAGTCAAAAAAGGACAGATAGATGCAAATCAAAAAGATGCGATTCTGTGTAAAAGATTTTGGAAATACCTGCACAATGAGAAATTGAAATTGAGTACACGTTTATTCTATGAATCGCGTCAAAGTTTTGAGGAGTTAAGAAAACATGTTAGAATAGAGGAGACTGAAATGAACACAGACACTGAGAGTGATGTATCGCATGCGAAAATGGTGATAAAGGCCAATGAAAATCAGGTATCAAAAGCAGATGAACAGCTCAACATTTTAAAAGATATGGTGAAACGTATGGATAGGCTAGAAGCTGATATTACTGAGAATAGAAAGCAGCAGAGACACCGAAACACACCAGAAGAGGACAGAAGGAATAGGAACGATAACTGGAGAAGCCAGAGGCGAGTATCAGCCAATCAAAGGTATGAAAATTACCAAAGAAATGAATACGTTCAGAAGACAATGTAACAGAAATGATAGAAAAGACAGTGTAAACAGCAGTGACAACAGAAACCTGAGAAATAGGAGTGACAGTCAGAGACCTCAGCAACAGCAAGGTAACAACATTGAAAGGTCTAACAGAAATCAAAATCGAAACGGCGATGTAAATAGGAATGATAGTAGGTATGTATATAGAAGTCAGGTTGGATCCGAACAACAACATTTAAACCAGTAGATGTCTCTGTTACTGGGCGAACAAGAGACTGTACTGAAAATGAATGCCCACAAGATAAACTGATGAGACGTATTGTTGGCGAGAATAATGTGGGTGACATCAGCATCCACAGGCCATTTTTTTAATTTAAGAAATGCTATAAATGTTATACATCATTGGAAAGGTATTGATAAGACAAACATAATGGTGTGTATTTTTTTAAATTCGGACTACCCAATCAGGAGTTATGGCCCTTTGAAATTTTGACTTAAGCCGTTTTTTCTGCCGGATTGGGATACTATTATTTAGCAAGGCTAAATTGTAAATAAGTATCCAAATAATGATAGTTTAAACAGTTTATCAATAAAATCAATATGATTTTATGTTTTATTAACATGTTACCTTTTATAAAAAACATAAAAGCTGAAAAGAAAATTTTTATATACATAGGAATTCATATAATGAGTATGAAATTGACGCCATTTTGTTTTGCCTTCTATTTAACAATATACATGTTACTAATCTCGCTCCCGGATTATGACGTCTCCGGCTTGGTATTCTTCTCCCAGTTTTGCAGTGTAAACAGCCTCGTCATTATCATATGTCACGTTGAACCATTGAGGGAAGCCTGGAACCTGAAAATAAAAAAAAATATATGTTATAAGTCATCAGATCTTTGCTGTATACTTTTTTTTTTAAATAAATTGACCTGAAAATGAAATTTTGGGTATAACTATATAGTTTTGCAATCACCTGGGAATAACTCTGCCTTTGTACCACTTTGGTTCATCATTCTCCAACCATTTATGGTCTATCACTTTACCAACTAACATATGAGATTGTTCTGGTGGTGGGGTTTGATATGCATGTTCTATTAATGACAAGACATTTTCCTTTAATTGATCTACCGTTAAGTTTATTCGTTTACCATTAATATTTTTACTAAATGAATAAACATCTGGCTTATTACATATTTGCTTAAATACATTTTTTCTAAATCTTAATTGAACTTTTAGGGCATCTTCCTTTTCTTTTTTAGAATTTATTTTAGAAAGCTCCTCTTCCATTTGTTCTTCATTTTGCCACAGTCCATAGAAAAGCATATCTATTGTTTCTTTTTCTAGTCGTTCAATTATTCTTTTTTCTAATTCTTGTTTCTTAAGAAAATCCTCTTGTTGTTTTTCTATTCTTTTAGCAAGTATTACCTGTTCTCTTTCCTTGAATTTCCTTCTTTCTAATGATACCTCTTTTCGTGCCTGCTCAATAATTTCCTTGCTATTTGTTTTGTTTTCCAGCCATTCACCGGTTTTATTAAGGGAAAAGGCAATTTGACTTTCTAAGGCTAGTGTTTTTATATTTGGTTTTGCAGACAATATGTGATCGACATAGGAAAACACGCGCTCATGAAATTTGTTATGCTTGTCTACACTTACAGTCACAGCAGGGTCAATATGTTCATGTTTTCCTCCTGGGAGATGGTCACCATACTGTTTCTTAATTAACTTTTCTAAAGCTGGAAGAATAACGGACATGAGTACTATCACAGAACTGTCGTGTTCCCAAGGAACGACTAAAGAATCGTACACAACATCTTTTTTCACTTGAACATCATCAAATAGTTTTAAGTTGCCTTTAATAAATTCTTCAAGGTTTTCCTTTGTATCATTTAGAAATGTTAGTAAAGTTAAATATTTTTCATTCATTTGTGAAATAGACACGTTTGCTTTCAATTACAGTCCAGAGAGGCGTAGTTATAATTTTGGAAATAAGACCAAGAGCCTTACATCCTGCCAGAAAAATGGTTCTTTGAGATCCTTTGCAATACTCTTCAGTAAGCCATTCATAGAACTTGTCTTGTCCAAAAATTCTAGCATTTTATTTCTAAGGAAAAATACATGGCCGGCATTTGAAAATAACATGTTGAAACGATTCCCTCTTAGTGGTTGTAGTTTGTTAGATTTCAAAAAGTCAGTAATGAATGTCAAAAAAGCAGGGTGGCAACCATTTTTTTGATCACCTCTTCTTGCGAATGCCTTGCAAGCTGTGTGTACTAATCGTATGGTTCCAGACTGTCCGGATTTAGCAAATGAAGGATTTTCAATAGGAATATTACCTTCAAAATGTTCCTTTTCTGCTTCATAGATTGCCTGCTGGGAAACATCTGCCATATGAACCAATGTGTGTAGGCCGCAAAAAAAATTGTTCATTTGACTAATGGCTTGTTTTGACTGTTCATTCATGCTATTATAATTCTTAACTACTTCTGGCAATAAACTGGTCCTATATTCTTCTAGCATGGAGTTAAATTTTGTTTCTGTGGATGCTCTGTCGCTCATGGTATTTTTTATGTTACAAGGAATTTTTTTTGAAGGACTTTCCATACTTTCACTGTTGCTTGCAATGTCAATGTCATTTAAAATATCTTTAAAAGTATCAAGTGTATCTGATGCTGACTTTGTTGCCATATCACGTAAGCCTAGTAGCAAATAATTTCCATCACTGTCCCGAGTGGCGAACGCTCCCCATTTAGATCCATATTTTGAGGCCTCATCTGTATGCAAGGTTGTGTTTTCTTTTTCAGAAAACTCAGACAATTGACGTCGTACTATAAGTGACCTTTCCACAGACCAACTGTTAATTGTGCTAACTGATGGCAGTTTATTTGGACTTTTGTTACAAAGCTTTAGAACTGATTTTATTACCGGACTTACATTTTCACATGAAACATGCAAATCTAACAATCTGTAGACACATTCATGCAGCTCTGGTATATAACAGTTCTTGTTTTCATCAAATAAGGCCATATCTTCAATTTTCTGCAAACTATCATTTTGAATATTAAGATCATCAATAATCAATTTAAGATTTTTATTTTCTTCACTTCTTTGCAGCAATTCATTTTTCAAATCACATATTTTGGAATTAAGTTCATTAATTGCATATTCATGGTCTGAAACCATATTGTCAGGGTCTAATTTCTGAAACTTTTCACGCCAGTAGGATTCTCTGTTAGCCGTTCGTTTCAAGGCTTTTTGCTGATATTCAGTTTTATTAATATAAATATCAAGTCTTTCATTTAAACTTTCTTTTTCGGCAAGAGTCATGTCTATTTCATCATCTTTCAGTTTTATTTGACTTTATGTTTGCTGCAGCTCAGATGCCAATTTTTCAGACACAGACATATAAGTTTCAGCTTTAATTTGCAAATCATCATTTGCAGCAAATGGATCAGATCGATAACCTGGACAGACTGTTTTCTCAATCTGAAACCTTTCATTCATAAAGCGATCCAAGTTTACTTTCCCTTTTACGCGCATTTTACTTTTATTTAAATTCTGAAATTTTTGATATGTACGTGTAACTATACCCAGCACTGATTTATATGTCATATTTTGTCCATGTTTTTCAATGATGTACTTTGTTGTTTTGTCAAGTCCATGGCATTTAATATATTCAACAATATTTTCATTTTTCATTATTTCTGAAGCCATTGTTATCACTCTGAAAATAAATAAAAAGACTGATACTTACATGCAATTAAGAACTTGCACTTCGTTTCAGCATGGTGCTAGGGGGTAGCTACAACAATAAACATAAAAAACAAACTTTAACTAAAAGAAAACAACAACAAATAAAACAAATTTATGATAATTAAAAACAATAACTAGTGTCCATTTAAAAGAAATTATAAGGTTAACAAAACAAAAATGTAGCTTTCTCTAGACCATTGGAAGTATATAAATTTTGCACTTAGTCAAGTTAGTGATGTTAGTCAGTCAGTGTTACATGATTGTGTTTGTTTATTTTAATCTGATGGCACATTTCTTCAAATGAAGTATATTTTAATACCAAACAATTAACACGCACCATAAATGTACTAAATTCAATTAATAAACACAAATTACACCTATATATTACGCTTCCTGACGATGAAATGAGTTGAAATCGTGTTTGTTTACATTTCCGAATCGAAACCGAAAGTTGACATTTGACATTCGGACAACTTCCGGTATCACGTAAAAATACCCCACGTTACGAAAATACATTTGCGCGGGATATGCGCAGCCTCTTTTCAATATGACCTTGACTGATTCGGATAGAAAAATCAACAAGGATTATAAAAATGTTGTAGATAATGACGGGGGAGGGTGTTTTTATCTCGAAATACCTATTTTTCCACCAATGGAGAACAATTTCATGCAATTAGTATGGACAAAAAGCGGTTAGATACCACAAAAGTCCATGCAGCTGGTGCGCAAACATACAGACGATGCAAATGAGGTAACCGGAAATCGTTATATCTCACGCACTCGCGAGAATCATGGTTATTGGCAACCCATGTACAATTAGAAAATGGCTTCCGAAAACCCGGAAGCGGGTGTCGAAATATGATTTCTAATACATATTTTGGCTTTATTTCAAAAAATAACATGAAGTAATGACTTAAATCATATAAAAAAATCTTTTATTTTCAACAAGAAAAAGAGAAATAAATATTTACTCACCTCTTCCAGTAAAAATTCTTGGGTATTGCAATGCATATAAATACATTACGGTAGAAGGCAAAAACAAAATGGCGTCTTTGACTGTGGTCGCTAGTGACATATTATGTACAAGGTCAAATTGTGGCAGCAGTCATTGACACAGGGTCAATGGTTACTACCATGTCAGAATCTTGCTGCGAGCAATTACACCAGAAACCACCCCTTTTACCCCTTACTGATTTGACACTGAGTGTAATTGCGTCAAATGGTCAAACTATACCATATAAAGATTATGTTAAAGCTACCGTAACAATACCTTCTATGATGGATAAAGAACTCCATGTACCGATTTTGATTGTGTCCGATTCGGAAAGCAATAAAACTGAGTCTGTAATAGTTGGTACAAACGTTATTCGACTATGTCAAACAGCGTCTAGTGCAGAATCTGTACCATGTGAATGGGCCACTGCTTTTAAGTCGATAACTGATGATTGTGTTGGTACAGTTAAAACAACAAAAAGTTCAACTGTAGCCAAATGAGGTAAAGTTAGTCACAGGTATCGTACGAAGGGTGAAAGCAGTTGACGCTGCTGTGACTGAAATATGTAGTGATGATCATTACTCATCACGTGTAAATGTTTGTCCGAGACTCGTGACCTTGAACAAACCGGGTAGTTTGAAGAGTACCTGTAAACTATTTAACATGTCTTCTAAACCAATAACGATACCAAAAAGGGCTAAGATATGTCAATTAAAAGAAGTGACAGTTCTGAGAGACGCAATGACTGACTGTGACGATGAAAAAACTGACTCTGAAACTGACAAAATAGTTGATGTAGATCTAGAGGGTACCAATCTAAGTGAAGATAAAAAACAAACTGTCAGATCTTTTCTGAACAAATGGCATTTTATATTTTCAAAGGGTCCCACTGATCTTGGAAACACTGATTTAATACAACATGAAATTCATTTGACTGACAATACATCATTTAAAGTACCTTCCCGCCACATTGCCCCTGCTTTACTTGATGAAGTTCGAGAGCATTTAAAGGAAATGCTAGCTTGTGGTGCTATAAGGGAATCAAATAGTTCATACTCTTCGAATGTTGTCATTGTTAGGAAAAAAGTTGGATCAATCAGGTTTTGTATTGATTATCGGAAACTGAATCAGAGAACTATTAAAGATGCATATTCCATTCCTAAAATTGAAAACACTCTTCATTTATTGTCAGGTTCTAAATACTTTTCGAAATGGGATTTAAGATCAGGATATTGGCAGGCTTCCATGAGAGAGGAGGATAAGGCAAAAACGGCTTTTTCTGTGGGTCCTTTAGGCTATTATGAGGCCAGTCATATGCCTTTTGGGCTGGCCAATGACCCCCCCCCACGTTTCAGCGTTTAATGGAGAAGTGTATGGGAGAGCTGAACTTGCGTGATTGTCTCATATATATTGATGATGTGGTGGTGTTCAGTGATGATTTCCGTTCCCATATTTCGAAGTTGGAGGACATTTTCACACGTCTGCAGCAACACAATTTAAAGCTCAAATGCTCCAAATGTGAATTTTTTCAAACCAAAATTAAGTATCTTGGCCACGTTGTTTCCGGAAAGGGAATAGAGACCGATCCCGACAAGATTGAAGCGAGAAAATCATGGCCTGTACCTAAAACAACTAAAGATGTAAGACAATTTTTAGGTTTCACTGGCTACTAAAGAAGGTTCATAAAGGGGTATGCCAAAATTGCTAGGCCACTACGAGTTATTGATCGGTCATGCAACAAAGAAAACAAAAACCAAATTAAGCAAAAACAAAGCCATTTTTTAATAGGACAATGCACAACAAAATGCTTTTGATACACTGGTTGAAGCACTAACACACCCTCCCATTTTGGTTTATGCAAATTACAAGCTACCATTCGTTGTACACACATGCCTCTACTTCCGGTCTCGGGGCTGTACTGTATCAAAAGCAAGGTGGCTCTGACCGTGTAATTGCTGGCGCAAGCCATAGTTTGAAACCTTCTGAGAGACATTACCTAGCTCACAAGTTGGAGTTTTTAGCTCTCAAGTGGGCCGTTACTGAGAAATTCAGTGACTATATGTATGGCTGCAAATTTCAGGTCCTGACGGATAACAATCCATTGACCTATGTCCAAACTACAGTGAACCTTGACGCAACCGGCCACTGCTGGTTAGCTGCCCTCAGTAGTTACGACTTCACTATTAAATATCGTAGTGGCATGATTAATGCTGACACTGATGGTTTGTCACGCCGTCATGACGCCAATATTTCTACCGAGCAAACCACCATTGAAAGTCCAGTCATTAAAGCGGTCTCCTTAGCAGCATTAGTCAGCAAAGATCAAGCTCCTTTGGTTTTTAGAGTTGCTGCCCTGTCTGATTCAGCACATGATAGTAATGTTGCTGATGTTCCGTTAGTCGTAGTTGAGACTGAGTCCCTTACCTCTCGAGAGGGTCAATTCCGATAATGGGCTATGTAAGTATGTCAGGTGTTGGGAAACCCTCTTTCTTTGAGATGGCGTAGTGTACCTCCGTGGCAAAATAAAGGACCGAACTTACTTTCAGTTGGTTTTGCCCAGCGCTCTTCGAGATGATGTTTTCAAGTGTTTACATGACGACTTGGGTCATCAAGGACGTGACAGAACAACGTCTCTTTTCAAACAAAGGTTTTTCTGGCCGGGGGGGGGGGATGGTTGGATCAGAGAGAAAGTTGAGCAGTGCGATCTATGTATACGTAGAAAATCATTACCATCTACCTCTAAATTGGTAAACATACAATCTACTGCACCCATGGAATTGATTTGTTTAGATTTCTTAAGCCTTGAAACATCCAAAGGTGGATTTGAAAACATATTGGTGATTACTGACCATTTTTCAAGATACGCCCAATATCTACAGATAGTTACAAAGAAAAGTCACAAATTAAAAGCCCAAAATACATTATTCTGGCCCGTCGTACAGATAATGACAAATCTGATGCCCAACCAAAATGTATCCGTCAACCCCCGAAATGGCTACGCGAGGGCGAATATATGCTGTAAATTGTATGTATATAATATGTATTGAACATGATAGTTTCCAAGTCAAAATGACACTTTCCAAACGTTTATATTTTGTGTCATTGACTTTGTAACATGTTCAATACTTCACACTGGAACATTGCTGTACATTGTATATACTAGTATGTATAGCCCATTGTAT
This sequence comes from Congeria kusceri, assembly GCA_027627225.1. Taxonomy (NCBI): domain Eukaryota; kingdom Metazoa; phylum Mollusca; class Bivalvia; order Myida; family Dreissenidae; genus Congeria; species Congeria kusceri. Next base: position 67,587,341 of record CM051027.1, read on the forward strand.
TAACATGTATTATGCATGGAACTGATATGAAATTATATTTTATTTCTAAAAATGCCTTTTAGTTTTGTATGAATATATTGCATCATTTATTGTTGTTATTCTTAAATGGAATTGATTTCCGTCTGAATGCGTGCGGAAGTAATACAGCGAGAAGTTTTGCGGTGAGATATTACTGTGTGAATATTGTAGAATTTACTGCACGATACGGTTTAAACGTAGGCTCTAATTCGAATTTGTTATTAATTTTGCAGTTTTGTAGTAATATTTAGTATTACTTACTTACCTACAAAACTGGTGGAGTATAGTCAATACATCCACCAAATAAGAAATATACAAACAAATAAAGTCAAGTTACGAACATAAAACCTACCTTGACGTTTTATTTATACTTAAATTCAGACGCAGTTATGCACAATTACGTTCCGGAACCCTTGCATTGGAAATCAAAACAGGCAGATACCATGGCAGAACTAGAGAGCAAAGGTCTTTTCCAATTTGCAACACTGGTGAAATGAAAATGAATTACATTTCTTACTAAAGTGCCCTGTTTTACACGACATAAGAAAAGAATATATCCATAGCAAATGTTTCATAAGCCCAAATACTCATAAATTGTTTATACTTCTATCAAGTAAAAATGAACAAATTATCAAACAAACCGCCTCGTATATCGTGCATGCATTTGAAACAAGAAAATTTAATTCTTGAACTATAATAACACCTAATGTGATTATTATGTTTTATTGCCAATATATCGTTTTACATTGTTATCCACGTGTATTCATGCTGGTCTCTATATACGCATGTATATTAATATATTATACTGTTATAAATTAAAACGAACAAATAATTAAATAAATTGCTTCGAATTGCTTTGCAATACATGTAATCAAAATAAGAAACTCAACTCTTGTATTATGTTATTATCTGATGTGATTTTCTTATTCCATTGATATTACCACGATATAATTTAAGTTTGTCAAAAGTGTGTAACCATGTTTGTCCTGATATATATCTATATGTGCACACATCATTGTATTTGTATATATTGTATTTTATATGTGTCAGGGGCCGGAGGCCTATATCACAAATAAATATGAATGATTTAATACTTTGATTAGTAGTCGCATAGTTTTATTAATACTGTGCCTTGCATAGAATCATGTTTTTGAATGTCCTGTATTGTGTTGTTGTTGTCATTGTTGTCATAATCATCATATTGTATTTCGTGGCAAAAGTAATATCATGCTAAGTGTATCAGCGGGAGTATGTCGTATGTTAATATTGTATTAATTCTAAAATAAATGTCGGGGACGACATTTAAGAAGCAGAGGGAGTATGTCGTAGGGTATAAAATTTTTAAACACTTTAAATTATATTCCAGTTATTGTAAATTGTCATTAATTATTTAAACACATGTTCATTATTACGATATACAAAGAAATTAAACGTTTAATGATCTAAGGGAAACAACCCAAACAGTTTAATTGCATGCATAATCGACTAACAACGTTGGTATCGCACCTTAACCCTTGATCCACATGCACGAAAAATTTAGTTCAGGTTGGACATATTTCAAGAAGTTGAAGAAAATTTGATATTTATTCAGGTAAATAATTATTATTATAAACAAATAAAGGTTCATGTTTTAATTTAAGGTATACTTTTTGTGTATTTTACGCGTGTATTTGTAAAATATGTGTCTTTTGTATTTTATTGCTAAAATAATACTTGGCTCACCGTACCGACATGTATGTGTATTTTCTATGCATTTATGTTGATATAATAATTATTTGTTTTCTATATTTCATTTAACATTTCTTTGAGAAATTCGTAGTTTGGCATCAATCTAAACGGTCAACCAGAAAATAAACCACTATAGTATACTATTTCAGGGATATCACTAAGATTTTAAAATAGGAGTCCTGGACTCCTTCCCCCTAAAAAGTAGGAGTCCCAAATAGAACAGAAATAAACATGTAAGTCCAGCATGTGACGCATGACATTAAATGATTTTTTAAATATTAAACAATATATGACAGTTCTAATAATAACAATTATTATTATTAATTTATTATTATTTAGTTATGTAATTATAATGATTATATATAATTTCTTTAATGATCATTTCTAATAAAACAATATAATTACCGATGTTTAATGTAAAGCAGGTAATTGATGGTCTAGCCTTGTGAGCACAAGCAAAGTTTCACAAGTCAAACTGTTTTAAAATTAGCAAAACTGAAGCCTAACAAATTACCGTCTGTTAGTCATGTTAATAACATGAATATTCAACGGGTAATTCTTTCCCAAAAACAGTTGTCTGAAAAACTGCCATGTGAACGGGATTTATGTTTGTTAAGTGATGAAACGTCTAAGTTTGGCAAGAAGATTGAAGGTTTTCATGTCAGCGACAAAGATGGAAATGTGTTTGTATTAGGTCTTAGACAAATGGTTAACAAATCAGGACATGACACAATGTCAACTCTTCAGAGCACTTTATCTGATCTTGACCAAGTGAGCAAATCATCTGATAATTCCATCAGTAAAAGTATTTTATTGAATATAGTGTCAACAAGGTCAGACAGTGCAGCAACCCAGCAAAAATGTAATTCCATTCTTGAAGAATACAGAAAGTTGATCATAATGGAGGACTTAAATTCTGCATGGCTGGAAATGAGCAATGCTGAACAGCAGGCAGTAAGTCAGCTGAACAACTTTTTTTGCGGCTTGCATGCCCTTGTACACATGGCCGAAACAGCCAACTCGTGCATAAAAGTTATCGAACAGGAGTTCTTTAATGGTGACCCCCCAATATTTGACACTCATTACAAACAAGGTACAGAATCTGGGACGACACAACTTGTTAGAACTGCAAGTAAAAGTTTCGCCTGTGGTGGGGATGAAAAAAGTGGCGTATACAGTTCTTTTTACATCTTTGTCAAAGATCATCTTCGAAAGAAAGGCCTTAAAAGTGTGCCAATTCAACGCTTTATACTATTTTACAATGCAGGCAATGTATACTTTTTATATGATCAAATTATTGACTTCCTAAAACAAGACGACTACTTAAGTCAGTTAAACATGACATCAATACCCCTGAATATGTAGCAGGATTAAAAGCGCTGGGTCTCGTTTGTCATCTTGTGACTACTCCGTTATGGTGCTTTATTGAAGATAAAAATATTCATATCATGGATAGCCCATCATACTACAATCAACTTATTGAGTTTCGGACCAAATCAGTTGAAAATTTGCAAAGCTTTATTGAAGGGAAGTTAACACTCTCATTTTGTAATAAATCAGCCTTGTCTTCAAATGAAGTCTTCAAAAGACTTATCCTGCCCTGGGAACATGATGACAAAGTTATTACAATTCTGGGCACTTTATTACCAGGACTGAGTGAAACTGTTCAGAAACTATTTAGTGATTTCCTTGAGGGTGGAAAGTGGAATGATGCACCCCCTGAAAAACGAGCTAAGACATTATCTGTTCCAAAGAACAATAAGTTTTCGGAAACAATATTTGGTCATGTTGACCGCATACTAAGAGAAAAACCAAATGTCACAGTGATTGCTCAGGAGGCATATGTAATGTTTTGCCATAACAAAACATTAATCTGGATGCAAAATAAAAGTATCAGTGAAAAAAACAAATTGTTAAGTGAGGCAAGAAAAGAAGTTGCGAAGACAAGGATGCTATTTTACAAAGGGTTGAAATTGACGAAAAAAATAAAAGAACTGTTAAAACAAAAACATTCCGAGATGGAGCGAAAAGAAAATATGCGTATTCAAAAGCTTGAAGGTTTCACCAATGATATTATTACTTGGGGACTGTGGCAAAGTGAAGAGCAGGTTGATGACAACCTATCTGAATATAAAACTCAAGGTGAAAAACTTAAAGGGTTAAAGGCCCAATTACTCTTTAGGAAAGAAGTACTTAAACAAAGACCAAATACAGCAAGTCTTAAGGATGTGTTCAAGTTGACGAAGGTTGTTGAAAAGACACGTGTGAATCTAACAGTCCAAGAATTAACAGCAAATGTAAAAAAATTAGTAAGACACGCATTTACTATAACATCGGTGGATGATCACGGTGGGCCCATTTTAGTTGGACTTCATATCAACATGAAGTTCTTAACGGATTCGGGGCCTAGCTGGTGCAAAGGTCACGTTATTTCGAAGGTATCAAGTGAAGTTGTCCCTGTTACAACGCTGTTGATGTTCCGAGTTATATACAGTTGTTGCTGGCACAACAGTTTTTAAGACTGATGTTCACAATGAAGTTACATGAATGCATTGTTTCACAAATCTGCATGAGTTCATATCCATGTTCATGAAGTTTTTGTTTAGAAGGATATATCTTAAATTTTCATTTTTTAATGTCATTTAACATGAAATCCATGCAATTTATATATATAATATTACCTTCTAAACAAAATACTTTGATTTCCCTGCCTTTGTTTTGCAATACAGGGGCTGGTTTGGTGGTTCGCATGTGCGACTTACTTTTAGCCACATACATGAGCATTATATAGATCATGTGCTTGGTTGTGCTTGCCTTTTTATGTGCTTTTATTTAATATTTTCTTTCAGTGCAGAGATGATAGAAATGTTGCTCTCAACATTGCTCTTTTTTGTCTCTGGCTATTTTTTTTTTTTTTTTTTCGTGAACTATTGTCAGTGCATGATTGAGCGTGATTGTGACAGTGCATATACAATCGGATATACAATCGGATTACGCCTTCTCCAATTCGAATAATTATCGGCCAATTATCTCGAGCGCTGCTATACCTTATGCTGGTGTGGTTATGGTGGATAACAGTAACAAAATTTGCTAACAATCAATACAATCAATAAGTTGTATATAAGCTGTACATAAACAATTATTTATTGGCCGTGTACGGTGATATGACCAGAAAAAAGCGGACCAAGGAAGAAGCGTCTCCGGACAGTGTGAGTGGACAACCTGACAAATTACACAAAATGGCATCCAATACGTCCGCCCCTTCAACACCAGCATCGCATGATACATCTTCTGGAACGGGTCCTTATTTTCCTCCACACTTACAATTTCTCGCAAGCCAGTTGATACCGGTACAAAGTAGCCAGTACCTAAGCCCACCACCTTCTACGCCCAAGAGCGGCGGATCTACATACTCACCGGTGTGTAACCAACAGAATCAGGTACCGTCCCACATTGATGCAAACATGATTAATGCCATACTTGTTTCATTACATTCAATTGAAGAAGGACAAAGAAACATTCAATTAAAATTAAATAAACTCGATAAAATCGAATGTGACGTACAAACCATCTCCTGTAAAGTCACTCAAGTGGAAGCAAAAGTTATAACACTTGAAACAAAGCTAACCAGTACCGACAAAAAACTATCTGATCTTGAAGATAGCAGATCATTTGACAGTGAAATGTATGACGATGTCCGGGCTAAGCACCAAGATCTACTCAACAGCATAAAAACTCTGCAGAGTGAAAATTCGCAGTTGTCCGAAAATCTGATAGACCTCCAAGCGCGATCTATGCGCGACAATTTGCTCTTTTTCAATTTTGAAGAAGAGAAGTCTTTTGAAACCAGAAAATCAGAAAACTGTACGAGCAAAATACATCAATTTTGCGAACAGCAATTGCACATAGATGACCCAGTAAACAAAATCAAAATCGATCGCGCACATCGGGTCGGTCAATTTGAACAAGGTAAAAAACGACCTATAGTGGTTAAATTCAATTTTTACGGTGACAAACTCGAAATTAAAAATAAAATTCACGAACTTCTTCCTGACAGTCATTACCGTGTGAGCGACCAGTTTCCGAAGGCTATCCAAGAGCGCCGACGAAAACTTGTGCCATACTTGATACAAGCCCGGAAGGACGGTAAGCAGGCGTCGCTTTCGTACGACGCGCTCTACGTCGACCGTGTTAAGTACACGCATGATCACCCCCCAACAGGGCCTATACCGGAAATGCCGCACCATGGACCTCTGAACAACCTTCGTCGCGACACCGGAAGTCACGGTACTACTCAAACGCGTACCAGTTAGGAAGTCGACCAGAGGCAGCTACGTGTTTGCTCGTGGAACGTTCATGGTTTATTATCGAAATTAAATGACAGTGACTTTCTAAATTTTATTAATACATATGACATTCTTATTCTCACGGAAACTTGGAATTCTAGATTAGCAAATATTAATATTGATAATTTTAATTGTTTTTCATGCCCCCGTCCAAAATGTAACAAAAAAGCAAAGCGGGAAAGTGGCGGTGTTGTAGTATATTTTAAGAAGCCATATTCAAATGCAGTAGAACTAATTAAACTTAACACTAACGGTATACTTTGGCTTAAACTGAAAAAGCAGTCATTATGTTTAGAAAATGACATTTTTGTATGTGCATGCTATATACCACCATGTGAATCACATGTTTATTCAAATGTAAACTCGCCGTTATTTGAATTTGATTTTTTTGAACAGATAGCGTCTGATGTACTTATCTACAGTCAGCAAGGAGATATCATGTTAGTTGGTGACCTAAATTCGAGAGTGGGCGAGCGGCCGGACATTATTAAAAATATAAATCTTGACCGTTATGTTCACATGCCTGTTTATGATGTTCCGCTCGAAATAGTACCGGCTCGCTCATCGTTTGATAGTCATGTTAACCAATTTGGTAACAAGTTGTTGTCACTTTGTAAAGAAAATAGCTTATTAATTGTGAATGGTAGATTAGAGCCGGGTCATTTTACATGTTTCAACTGTGCTAGAAGTTCTTTGGGAGCCAGTGTTGTGGATTATGTAATAGTTAATTTTAATCTATTGCCATGTATCTCTAGTTTTAAAGTGAATGACTTAACTGAATTTTCAGACCACTGCCCTATTGATTTTATTTTTACATGTAGGTATCGAGAACCTAATGCTACTAATGTGGTATTTAATAAGTTATCTTGGGAGGATGGTAAATCCGCAGATTTAAATATCCTGCTGAATAGTAAAACTCATATTTTTGAAAATATTACTAATAATTTAATACTGGAAAATGAAAATTTTAACACATGCATTAATCAGTTATGTGAACTTATATATGATGTATCTTTTCAAGTACATGGACGTATTTTAAATTTAGATAGTACAAAACCACGAAATATACGCAAATCTTTATGGTTCGACCAAAATTGCAAGAGGCACAAACAAGCTTTCTACAACAGTAAACGTATGTACAAAAACGATCCATCATTTGCGAACAGAACGTCATTTTTACAAGCGAGATCGACATACTGTACAACAAAACGTACTGCTAAAAATAAATTTTATAACAAAGAAAGTAAAACATTGTCAACTTTAAGTAAATCCAACCCAAAGAAATTTTGGAAATACATAAACAAATATAAGCTTCATAAAAAAACGTCTGGTACTAATGACGTAAATATTGATGATTTAATAAATCATTTTAAACATCTATCTAACACACCTCATCACAACTCGTTCAATGTTGATGAAAACGTATCAAGACATGAAACACTACATATTGAGGAGTTAGATCGCCCATTTACAATTTTAGAAATACAAAAAACAATATCAAAGCTCAAACGTCATAAAAGCGCTGATATGTCTAACAATGTTGCAGACTTTTTTATTGACTCTAACGAGTTTATTTCTCTGTATTTAGTTAAAATTTTTAATTACATATTCGAGAAAGGTATATATCCTGAAATATGGTGTAATGGTGCTATTGTCCCTATTTTCAAAAAAGGAGACAAAAATGTTGCTTCTAACTATCGAGGTATTACATTAGTAAATATTATAGCTAAAATTTTTTCACTTACATTGCGCAACCGAATAAATTCTTGGTGCGAGAATGATAATATATTTAACACATCGCAATTCGGATTTAGAGATAATCGTAGTACGATTGATTGCATTTTTATATTGCACACTATAATCCAGAATATTATTAATAATAAATCAAAACTTTATTGCATTTTTATTGATTATGAAAAAGCATTTGATACTGTAATACATGAAGCACTGTGGATTAAATTAGTACAAACAGGAATAAGTTGTAAAATGTTAAACATGATCAAGTCAATCTATCAGAATGTTAAATCATGTGTTAAAAATCATAAAGATATGTCTTATTCGGAGCTTTTTGATGTTACGTTAGGTGTAAAACAGGGTGAGCCATTATCACCTTTATTATTTATTTTATTCATAAATGACATTAATGATTGTATTGATGTTAATAATTTAACCGAAAAAGATATACGTTTATTATCTATATTTATGTTGTTATTTGCAGATGATATTGCATTATTTACTACAAATCCAGAAAGTTTGCAATTGCAATTAAATTCTATATATCAATATTCATGTAAATGGGGATTAAAAATAAATGTAAACAAAACTAAAATGTGCATATTTGAAAAAAGGAAAAGTAATTGTTCGTCTAGGTGGAGTATTAACCAACAGGCTATTGAAATTGTTGATGAATTTTGTTACCTTGGCCTAAAACTACACTTTACTGGTAATATATCAAGAGCAATAAAGGCACTTAATGAACAAGCCTTAAAAGCTTATAATCATTTATTGTCTATTTTTAGTAAAGTGCAGCTAAGTACTAAAACAAAACTTTCTCTTTTTGACTCCCTAGTTGTTCCAATTATTCTATATGCATCTGAAATATGGGGAATTTACAACATTAAAGAAGTAGATAAACTTCATTTTAAATTTTGTAAAACTATTCTAGGTGTACGCTCACAGACTTCTAATGCCGCTGTTTTAGGTGAATTAGGCAGATTTCCTCTCTCTATTATATGCAAGCAACGTGCCCTTAAGTATTGGGTTAAAATTAAGCAAAACCCCGAAACTTTGATGCACATTGTTTACAACGAACAATGTAATCTCTACAATAATTCTATTAGGGATAATAAAAATAACAATACTCTGTGGTGTGTATTTGTTAAACAAGCATTAGAACAACTAGGATACGGAATGTATTTCAATAACTTAAACGACAATTTTAATTATTCTAATGAAATTAACCAGAGAATAAAAGATCAGTTTATCCAAAATTGGCACGTTACAATTAATAACCAACCGAAACTAGAGTACTATAGAATGTTTAAGACGGAATTCGTGTATGAAAAATATCTAGATTGCATTAATAATAAAAATCAAAAACATCAGCTATCACGATTTAGACTTAGCGCCCATACATTGGAAATTGAGACTGGTAGATATAATAACATACCTAGAGATGAACGCAAATGTAAACTATGTAATGCAAACACTGTTGAATCCGAATATCATTTCTTTCTAACTTGTTCAATCTACAAAGATCTTCGAACAAAATATTGTATTCGATCCAACTGGCCAAATTTAGTAAAATTTAAAAACATTCTCTCTTGTCAAAATACTACAGTCATTAACAATGTTGCCAGATTCATTACCGATGCTATGAAACTCCGTGAGGAAAAATTACAACTATTTGCTGCTTCTTAATAAATATTGTATGAAACACTAAATATATTGTCTATTTATTACTTGTTTGTTCTCACTGCGTTGTTTTAATACATACACTTTTGTACACGATGTTTGAACACTCTTCACTGTAGTTTATGTCTATGTCTATTAACATGATTGTATTTGTATTGTACTGATGCACTTTGACTATATGTTGTTTACTTGTATGTTAATGGTCAAAGGCGTTTTGCCGATGTTCCAATAAAAAACTTGAATTCTAAAAAACTTGCTCTTTTTTGTTGATATTTTATTAGCATTATATATATATTTACAATAATATATGTGTGTGTTTTAACTTAGTAAAACTAGTATAGTATTTAATCACTTGTGGTGTTAATTCTTTATTTTGTCCTTAAAGGGTTCATTATTACATTATTTGCTACTATAATTAAGATTTGTATTAGTTAATATTAAATTAATCAAATGTTGAATACTATTTGCAGGTGCCAGGATATCACACATGGTATAAAGTCAAATTCGAGAACGACCGGGCCATATATACATACGAGCTGATGAAAGACTATCAAGGTGGAGAAAATCAGATTTTAGTATAAAGGTAAACCTATGTTATTCTTTGTTGGCAAAACAAAAGCAATTGCTTATATTCAATATAACAAATAATACAACCAAGATTTCGATGTAATAATATTCACGAAATTGACAGAAAAAAAAGGTGGGTAGCCTCATTCAAAAAGGCATAATTTCTTTATTTGACCAGATATTAAAATTCTGTTTGCAACGTTATTTTTCTTAAAGAATGACCTTTAAAATGGTATATAATTTTATAGGTTTTTCTAAATTTAAAAAATCCTCTGTTATCGCTACTGAATTTGTAACAAAAACGTGAATGGCAAGGTTGCCACCTACTGTCTTGATGATGACATTGTATATACTCAGAAGTTGCTTAGAATTCAAGACCAATTTTGTGTGTTAATCGATATTTATGAATTAAATACAGTTAAATATTATTAAATGTCAACACATTTTCATTGAACCGATTTCTTAATGTTGATAGAAATTATCTCCCCTGATTAGAACGCGTCACGCCATTTTTTCTTAGAATTTACAGACAGACTGGTTCAAATTTGCATCGAACAAAAATGTCTGCCCCAGTCCCATTCACGTCTTAATTGATAATAAATAACCATTGATCATTGGGAACACTTACATAAGTCTGAAACAGCTCCTCAGATGAAAAGTTCGTGTTCAAATGTTCGTATTCAAAAAAACCTTATAAGTTGTACAGTGTCAAGGATATTTGAAAATGAGGCTTGGAGTAGACACACCGAAGACCAGGAATGCACCAAATGTACTTTCGATTTAGGTTACGCTACTTTCCAATATATCACCATACATTGTTGGAAAGATAAAGCCATAACCTTTAGAAAAAAACGGCATGTAAAAAAAATCTATGCGTTGTAACTCAAAATATTTACCTTAGAAAAAACACACCGGTTTTGGCGGGCATGGAGGCTGACATTTTGCGCATGAATACATGGGCCAAAAGTTATGGAGCTGGGAACCACTAGACAAAGACGTGCACAAAAACATACTTTTTTTTCTTATTGCTTACATATATACCTTTAAAATGATATCAAAACATATCATTTAAACTATGTTTTGCACATTCTATGCATCCTGCACTCAACTATGTGTATTTATTATCTAACTCTTCTATATGCTAAAGCAAATCGATATCATATGAGAACACCATTTTTGAGCCTCGACCAGTTAATATTAGCAAACCAGGGATATTCCACCAACAGACGAGGACTCATTTTAGAAACTGTTTAAAGTCTTAGTGTTATTGATATGGTGTACGTCCGCCTTGAGATAGGGACAACCCTACCCAGAGATGCACCTATCAATATTTTTCCCGAGGGGGGAACGGCGGGCATATACGGGACTTTAGACTGAAAGCAATTCCCGACAGGCGGGAATTTGAAACGCCGAATGATTTCGGGTCCCGGTAAATAGACTGTTCGGATTTAAGATCCCCGTGATATTTGCCCCCGGACCATTTGATACACCAATTAAGCATCCCCCATTGAGGGGATTTAGACAAAAATGCTTGGCTCTAGGGTGGGATAGAGAGATTACCCAAAATACAATTAGTACAATTCCCCTGGGATTCCCCGCCCCCCCCCCCCCGTGAGGGGAAAATATTGATAGTGATAAAAGTGATACTTCTAAAAGACACCAGGGGCAGTATTAATAAAGCACCATACATTTAGTTGTAGTTTTTAAATCTAAGAAAATCCTTAACTGTGTCATATCGTGTAGAAACATAGCACAGCTTATATTAACACTTTAAATATACAACCGTATTAAAATATATTTTTAAGAATATCAACAACATACGAATGTGTTTATTTAGTAAACAAACGCAAACGTTAACGCCTTACACGTTTAAATGGTAACTACAATGTATTTGAAAATGTACGCATAATGTGCTTTTAGAATCAAATCACATAATAAGAAAATAATCATATATGTAGATATACTTGTTACACAACACACCGGTTGTTTGAGATCGTATATTTATTGAAAGTTTATCGAAGTTTTGTTGTACTGTTCAAGAAAACATGTAAAGAACAGTTGACTTTTTTCGGAAAAAAGTGTTACCAGCGTGATATAAACGAGAACTATGATCTCGCTGGTTTGAATGCACTACATAAGCTTGCTAAATGATCAATACTTTACAAAAATAAACTTGCCAGTTCTGATATATATGCGTTGTTGTCTGTACTTGGGAAAGTTATTTCACTTTAAAACAAAAGCCAGTCATTTTGCATCTATGGATTACAACAATTACAGGCAAAGTTGACAGCACCAAGTATTTTATTATCGTAATAGAATAAATACATGCGTTACTATCAATCAAGACGTTACAACGGAATTATTGTTTTTAAATATCATTGTGAATTGATACAATTAAAGTACTTATCAGGGCTTCCATTAAGGGAAGTTTGGGAATAATTTGCACCCAGTTTTTGTCACAGAACTTCCAAAATTGCAGCCATGGAAGTTGCAGAGCTTCCAAAATTGCAGCCAGGGGAGTTCCATCATGTACGAATGAATAAGTTAGAAGAAAAAATAAGAATCCTTTCTAAATGTATACCTCTTTCACTTAATAAATTGGCATATAAGCACTTGACACAGGACTTCTGTAGCGCAATACTGTAAAAACTTCCAAATATGATGTGCAAAACTTCCAAAATTAGAGGCCAGGAAGTTCAAACTTCCAGTTTTCAAAAGTTAATGAAAGCCCTGACTTATTGTATGTTGGCATCCAGTTGGGAGAATACGTTTTTGGAATTGGACCCGCCCACAGAAGCAAAACACGATTTACCAACTTTTACTTGTGCTCAGTATGAACAGTATGACTGTTTACATCCTGTTGGTGTTCGCTATATATACTAATAGAAAAAAGAAACTGGACATTTTTTCAATATGTATTTTTATGTTGTTAGATTTAAATATGGATGTATTTGGTATACAAATTTAGGTTATAAATTCGACTAGTCAATAATTGTAATGTATTGTTCCAAAAATAAAATTGATCAATCATTAAAACGCAACATAAGTGATTTTAAAAGTTGCAAAGACGGTGACCACGAGACTTGAGTTTGATGCTTTCAAAGATTGAACACAATGTCCAGTTTCTTTTTTTCTATTATGAGTTCCAGTTCATAATAAATCGTATGCGTGTTACGACGGCTAGATGGGAACAGCGAGAGTGGCATATTTGAAACGTCAAATGGCTTCATGACTCGACTTTTAATTACTGTTACAAAGACCGTAAGGACACTCACAGATAATCCGTCAACCATCTTAACCATCTTAATCCAACTTTCTCTGTTGAACATGCGTGTTAAAATAGTATTGTCTTTCAGTGTTTATAGTACATGTACTGCTATCAATTATCGCAGCCATAATTTAAGAATGTTATTTTTTTTTGCCCAGAGAAAATACTTAAAATTAAAGTCATGCCATATATATAGCGTGTATTTAAAAAAAACTAAAGTAAACTGATATATAAACTTCAGTGCGCGTACAAGTAGTATTTACTATGTATATATTTACTATGTATATTATGTGACGACGAGATGGATATGCTTATGACTAAGTAAACGTTATGTTCTGTTCTGTTAATACTATTGGCCAAGCCAAAGGTCACAGTAAATCGGCATTCGCATTAAGGCAGCATTTTTTTTTCCGGTGTTTCAGTTTTATTACATAAAAAATAAACCTTGCGTATACACTTCGAAATTAAGAAAATGGGTTCATTTGAATAAATACGTGCACGCATACATATACAACTGACCCGTTTTAAAAGAGAACTGTTTTACACTTCAGGGTCACTGCAATATATGGTAATATAATAGTATCAACGAATATCCTGATAACCGGTTATCCGGTTACTATGTTAATATCCGGTTACCAAGTTAGTAACCGAATATTCATATAAAAATTGAAAATCCGATTTTTCTCGTTTTTTTTTAAGCATACAAACGCCCTTCTTGCATGTATATTATTAACACAACACAGCTATAGGCCTCTACAGCAGGTCTCCACCTCGTACTGCGGACGTGTCATAAACACACCCCTCGGTCTGAATACAATTATCATAAAACAAACGGTGGTGCTTTCACACCACACTTACTTTGACAGGCCTATTAAACAAACACGATGTCACAACAACAACATTTATTAGCATATAAGCATGATAAATGCTTTTCTGCCACAAGATTCAATTACGCAGAGTGTAAAGTTTAAATACATAAATACAATGATAGAAGTTAACAACAATAAATACATAGATATGTACTTGTTAAATTGGCTATAATTTATTATTGATTATCTAAATTATTCAGTATCTGATTAGCGTTGTAAATATATTTTGCGAGGTTTGTAGTATCTTTTGTATTCAATGTTTGCATCAAAATATCAAACTTATTTAATGTTGGCCATCTTTTAAAATATTGTTTAATGTGTCCGTTTCTAACTTCTCTATATATAGGACAAACAAGTAAGAAATGATACTCATTTTGTATTACATTAAGATTACAAAACGTGCATTTTCTATCTTCGCGTGGGATGTTATTATAGCGTCCTCTTTCTATTTCTAATTTATGTGATGATAAATCGAAACCTTGTGAGTGATGTTTTATATTTTTTACTTTTAATCATATCAAGATAGGGTTCTATTTTAAATATATTTTTAAATCGAAAATATGTCGTGAGTCTAGGTGAATTATTTATTTCACTATACCAACTTTGTTGGAAATTATCAAACAAACGCTGTTTTATAATATTGTAAATGTAGGATTGATCCGTTTGTTGTGTAAACATTGTCTGATCCATCCATATATTGCTTAATCCATGCTCATCAATCATGGTTTTAATTTGTGATGCCCAATTTCGGTGACTGTAAGTAATGTTTTGTTGCGCATCATTGAACAGAAGTGAATATATATTGCTTTTATAAGACTGTCATCAGAAGACGCTTTAAATGCAGCGTGTATCTACCCAATTCTCCGCATAAGCCTGCTAAATTTGTGAATTTATTACTTTTAATATTTTTTTTTCTGAGTAATTGTGTGTGTATTATTTCCAATTCCTTGTCTTTTGTAAATCCCCAATCTTCTGCTGAGTAATGTAGGATTGGGCGACTAGTTTGTCAAATACGTTTAATTGTTCCTGTGTTTGAAATTCGTATTGATTAATTACAGTGAAAAATCTATGTAAGGCTCTGTTTCCATGCTCTGCAAGTGACTGGGCAGTTTTATACCAATTTCCGTTTTTAAATAGTGTTCTTCCTATATATTTGAAAGAAGTCACTATTTCTAATAACTCCCCATAAATGTAAAACTTGTGATTCGTATGCAGACAATTTTTTTCAAATATCAACATGTTTGTTTTACTTATGGTTCTCTACCAGTTAACAATGCCAATTGAAATAAATATATAATAATATCTATCCATGCTTGTTTATGTGTTTATGTGCATTTGATTAGCACATTGCGTGTTTTACTATAACATAGCAATTTACGGGTTTAACATACACCAGTCAGCCTTAACACCTACTTACCTTTACGCAAATCAAATGTTTAATTGGGGTACTTTAATTGAAGGGCATAATAACATTGCACGCTACACAAAACAAACAAAACGCACAATTTACGAGCAGAAATTGACGTAGTTTGTTACATGTACTTTTTTCAATAATGAAATAGTATTGTGTTTACAAAATAGAAGTATCGTCTAGATGTGAACTTAATTTTGCACCTTTAACATGTGCCAGATTCCGGCCGCCAATGCCGATCTATACGGTTATCCGGATAGTATCCGGATATTACATACGAATAACCGGATACCATTTTTGGTAGCCGTTGACATCCCTAAAGTCTCACTGACTCACTAATATTAGATTCAGTGCACAACCTTGTCAGCCTGACACAGGTTGAAATACATGTATTGATAATATTATCCAACAACGTTAACGGGTTTCTATGAATGTATCAGTAAATGCCTTTCGTGGATATTAAAATGACTTTTATGTCATTTCAATGCCTATATATAAACGAAGGAAAAATATCAACTCCACGGAAAACAATGCGAGTAGTTTGTAATAACATAATCAAACGCGCTCTTCTCCCTTCCTTGAATTAGAACGCATTAAAAAGGAATTAAAAATAATTTAAATCGATCCATATATCCGCCATAGGCTTATTAAGTTTGAAAAAACAACAACACAAAAACAACAGGACAACAACAATAACAATTTGGCATTGCAATAGTTTAACGGTATAATTTACTTCGCATTTAAGTCGACTCTGGTACACTGTACAGATAAGAAGAGCCTTTCGAAACAAAGGGACTCAGTGCAATAGTCACTTTCAGGTACACGACCGACTGATTCTTTAAGCTTTTGGGACAAGTTGCGATATCTTTATTCCAACACGAACAATGAAGGTTGTCGCCAAATGTAGTAACCTTTGAAACCACAATCGGAAACGTCCAGTGTTTACCGGTGCTTCTATAATTGTCGTATTTCGTTAACAAGAGCTGATAGAGCGCCACACACTTTACCGTTTGTTACTGATCTGATAGAGCGCCACTCACTTTACCGTTTGTTACTGATAGAGACGGAAATGAATCAAGTTGTTAACAATTTACATCTTGGAACACTAATATTTGCTGCTGCATTATTGGTTTCTTGCACAGAAGCAGATTTCCCATGTTACTGTAACTACAATGTCGAAACGTCGGTGTTTTCAAGCCCAGACGCGACAAGTGGAGTGCTAGGGTACATGTATGAGTTTGATTGTAGATCTGAGGCAGAAACACATGGGACTCACAAAGGATTTTACCCAATTCAGTATCAAGGACAGGTATAGTAATTATTCAACAACTTAGTTCTAAATCTATATATGCAAGAATCTTTCTAGTAATGGTGGAATGTAATGAATAATGTATCGTTGTTGGAAGAAGCAATTTACATCAATGCATATAACAAATGCTTTTCAAATGTCAAACATCAGAAATATAAATGAGACATGTCGCTGGACAATCGGGCTAATTAATATCATGTGCGTAAATTGTCGTCCCGGATTAGCCTGTGAGGAATGACACATTCCGCCTACAGTGAATTTATGTTTAGAAGAGACTTCATTGAAACAGAAAATACCACAAAAGCGGAAAGTGTCGTCCCGGATCAGCCTATGCAGACTGCACAGGCTAAACCGGGACGACCCTTTATGCACATGCATTAGGCCCGATGTTCCCAAGACACGCTTCAATTTTAAGTAGCCACCAGTAAAACTAGTACAACATATAGTTACATACATTAATTATAATGTAAATTTTAGTTAACATTTAAATTTGTAAATAAACTTGTAACAACGCCGCTGACCTTTAAATATATGACCCATTTTAGTTTTAGAAAATACTAAAATTCATGTTTATTTTCAGCTGGGTTACATCGCAGTTAGCGACCAAATTCAAAGTCAGACGTGCCCAGGGTCTCCTCAATCAACGGATATCAGTAATAAGAATGATTGAAATACATATATCATCAATTAATATGATCAACTCTTTTAATTGGGAAATTGCTATAATAATATTGTAATATATCGATCGGTTCTATCATACATAAATCAAATGGTTTTATCGACAGACTGCACTTTTAGATAATAATAAAACTATTCTTATAGTGTGCTCGTCTGATACTCAAGTTAGTTACTTTTCTGTTCTCAAAGAAATACTTTGATGTGTTAATAAAATACTGGTAATGCTCATGATGTATACATTTAAGCATATAAATGTACTGATGTGGATAGTTGAGTGATTTTGTTCTAGGTACTTTATGTTATAATAACCCAATAAGTTCTCAAGTTATCCATAATGATACTTAATCTTTAAGTTGCGACATTTCTCTCTAGTTCCAACGACGACTGACAAACCTCATGGTCACTCCTCAGCCACATCTGGATCAACAACGAGCACCGTCGCCAGTCAAACGTCAACGCAATCGTCGACCATGGCGATGTCATCGTCTGTGAGTAGCTTACCTACGACGTCGATGCCACCAGTATCAACAACGGTAACCATGTCAACATCATCTACTGAAACCACCGTATTCACCACACCTGGGTTAGTTCCTTCTAAATTTACATAAATGTACATCTGGAATAAGTGAAATCCTTTCATCAAAGGAAATTAAACCAGAAGGTACTGACTGCCATTGAAAGCAATAGCAGTTAATATCTTTCAACTCTCGAAATCAATGTCGTCGCAAAGTTCTCTATTTTGTTAAAAGCTATGACAAAAATAGTAAGGATTTAATTAGTTTGCTTAGGTCTGGAGGTGGCTAATTGTTAAACTCATCGATCTATTACCAGTGTACAAGCAATGTTCTCATAAGAGACTTTTCGATGGTATATAAGTAACCTGTAGATTATTGGAAGTTGTAACAAAATTGACATCCAATTTTAGGCCACCATCCACAACAAAGTCGACAACTCCTCCTTCAACAACAACCACCCCTACAACCACCCCAACCACAACCCCAACCACCACCACCACCACCCCAGCAACAACAACGCCAACTCCTCCTTCAACAACAACCACCCCTACATCCACCCCAACCACAACCCCAACCACCACCACCACACCAGCAACAACAACGCCACCAGGACCAACAACAACCACCCCTACAACCACCACAACCACCACCACCCCAGCAACAACAACGCCACCAGGACCAACAACAACCCAATCAACAACATCGATGTGGCCGGGATACACACCAACTCCATACCTATATTGGTCTATGGCTGGTAGGTATCCTAACCAACGTAGCTGTTGAAGCCTCCCTAGTAATCCAATTAAACGGACTATGTTATCGAAAAGGTCCTCAAGGTGGGAATTTCTTAAAAAATTCTAAAATTCAGATATTAATATTGATATATAATGATAATTAAAACAGAGTATATATAATGAAAAGAGTGCACGCATTCTGAGACAAATATGAAGTTACAATATGGGTCTTGTTTGTTTGGTCCTTTACATTTACATGTTGACGTCAGAATTGTGAGTAGTTTGTAATAACATACTTTTTTACCAAGCATGCTAGCGCAGTTGGTTAAAGCGCTGTCTACTGTCATTTTTTCGTATGACTCCTGAGTCGGGAGTTCGATCCCTGCTTTGGGTTTAAATTTTTCAGACTTGTTAGCTAATTTGTTTTTATCAAATGACTTATTGTTTATTATATTATGTTTTATTTATTTCACGTACATGTCTATATGAAGCACATTTTTCACATATTATATCATTTATAGTGTAATAGGAATCCAATGTTTCGACGACATAGGCCCTTTAATTGTGTTTAGAATATTAGACCAGTAATACGGATAAATCAATCCAATTATTATGTGACACTGTTCATAAAAGAATACACGGCAGCATATAACTAATGAATGTTAAAATATTATTGTACTTGAAATTCTGATGGTAAATATAGTTCTTGAATTTGTGTTTGTATAAAAATGCATTCATACACATAAGGACGATTCTTTAATAATACATTGATACTGCGTTATGCATATTGTTAAACGATGCATTGTGCCGCTTTGTAACGCAGAATTGTTAAAAATTTATTTGATAGCTATTGGCGAAAAGCATAAATTGGAGACAGTAACGCAATATTTTACATGAATTGAAATGGAAGAGAAACACTAAAGCCTTAGTCTTGAGTGTTTTTGTCAGGTTATTATTTACAAATTTCCCACAAAAATTAAAGACGTTCGCAACAAAAATAAAATATTTGGGTTAATTTCTCCTTTTGCTTCATTATTTCTTTATTGTTTATAGGTTACAATATAGTAATTTCAATCAATATCTTTGTAAGTCACTAAGCAAACTCCTCGCAGCGGTTACCTCCCCTATCGGTTAACGGTAACCACTGCCATCACAAGTAAAATCCTTTCAGATCTGGAAGGATTACGTGTTTGTAACTTGTACTTATCTAATGCAACTCAGTGCAATTTTCTACATAATTTGACTTTTTATATATCGTTTGCAGTTAATGAAATCAGAAAAAGAAAATAACTAATTAAAACCATAATAAATTAGATGATTTAAATCGATCATCATCATGTGGTTTGTTGTAACGGCAGGGATATGATAAGAGCTATGCTCGGAACCAGTCAAATCTCTGCGCGGAGGTTGGTCATTAAGTTCCAGTCAATAGTTGAAAGTTCATAAAGCATTATAAGTATCAAAACCACACGTATACAATATATTGCCAAACAAATTAGTTAAAAAAAGATCCATTACATATCTTCATTCTAGTTTGGCAATTGATACGTTGTTTACGTAAACACGAAACACGAAAAGGCTACACATGTACCCTATTTAAAGTCCAATATTTCCCAAACAAGTTCGGTGACCCATTATTTTTATTAATGTTTTGATGTAAGTATACATTGGTGCATGTATGTGCGAAAATTTAAGAAAATGTGTCGTTTGGAACAAAATATATTGATGCATAATAAATGACGTTTCAAAAGGTATTATTAGCACCCATTTGACCCACTTAAATGTCCAGCCAATTTCATTATTTTAATGACAGTAAATATAGGTAAAGCGATTTTATTATCAAAATACACTTGTATATTGCCAAATAAGACATGTGAAAACATATCAGTTGAAAGAACCATAACCTTGTTTGAAAAAAAGCTGCCCTACATAATTATACTTAAAACATTGATAATTTTTTTGACAAAGTTGCTTCGACAGGTACCGTATTCAAAACCCAATATTTCCGGACAAAGGTCGGTGACCCCTATTTTTTAACACTGTTTAAGTTTCAGTATACAATGACACATGTATATGGAATCTTTTAACAAAATCTGTCGTTTGGAACAAAAGATATTCGAATATTTTATTATTAATTGATGTTTTCAAAGGCATATTAAATGCATAATTAACCTCATTCAGTGTCCAAGAAAAGTCATTTTTTAAATTGTTACTGTAGATAAAACGCGTTTTATCATTAAACTGCATTTGTATATTGCCAAACGAAAGATTAAAACATCTCCGTCCTTATTTGAATATGAACGCTTTATATAATTGAACTTGCTAATCACAAAAACTGAAAAAAGGGCTTTGACAGGTAGCGTATTTAAACCCCAATATTTCCGGAACAAGGCCGGTGACCCAAATTTTTAAAGACTGTTTTAGTTTTAGGATACATTGACACTTATTTGTGCAAATTGTTAAGAAAATATGTCGTTTGAAAAAAAAAATGACGAACTTGTTGCAAACGTCTTTAAGGTTAATGGCACTATCGTGCGTAGGTTTGGTAATCGGAGCACGATTTAGGACATAAATATTTGTAATATAATGATTGCAAGATCGTGTTTGTGATAGGTTACATACGTCATATCTTTGTGGAGAAATGTTTTCATTTCGGGAGTAGCTGCCGGCCTTGGTTTATGATCTAATTACTTACACCATGGCGATCCTTTCGCATACTATTGTAGTTATTTACGTACATAGTGCACCGCAACCTTCGAGTGGGATACTGACAAATTAAAACAATAGTACAACGTATCATAGTATTAATTTTGTATGGAGCCGGGCCCGGTTAGCTCAGTTGGTAGAGCGCTTGGCTGTCAATCCGGGGATCGTTCGAACCCCAGCTAGGCGAAATAACTTGTGTGGGGACTGTTCATAAAATTAATTCTACGGTCATCCCCCAAACCTCTGATTCAAATACGGCAGTTGTCAGTTACTGTCATAGGTATGTGCACCTTAGTACTGGTAAACCTCTTATATTTTCAAAGCTTGCCCAGGAAGTGTGAGTAGGTTAACTGACCGCAATTATATGATTAAAATACTGTTAAAGACGGCGAAAAATCCAAACAAACAAACACAAATTTTGTATGGAATCCCTTTTTCTGACAGTTACATTTTTCTGCATTCAAGATGTGTCATTACGATATTTACTTGGCATCTTCGCATTCCAACATTCCATACAAACAAGACATTTAGAGGATAATGATCATCAATCAGTTTAGTAATGTTGTGTGTGCACGGTTGCCCATAAGGCGAATTTTAGGTCACTGAAGGCAAAGCATCGGCATGTAAAGATAGACTCTGACATTAATATTTTGTTGAGAAAAGAAGAAAACAAGTAAGAACATAAACATTGTTAAATTAAATTATCAAAAACACGGAATAAATACGTTCTTCAATCACTTTTGAAAATATAATTACATTACACACCTTTTCACTGACGACACTTTAGACACATTCGATGTGCGGACACACTGTAATTGTATTTGAGACTTTTACATATATTATTCATGCAGACGTATAATAACAGTGACCTGCCGTGTCTTCTAGCGAACGTATCTGGAACCCCACTTCAGTATGTTGGCATTGGGTACAACTTGTTGACCGGAAACCCACTTGCTGCTAGAGATCCCGGACTATTGTTGGACAAGCGAATACTTCAGGTATCTGTAATAATTTAAATCTTTTGCTAGTATTATTTAACGATCCCTACTGCTGTTGCCTCTATTCTTCCTCCTTCTCCTCCCCTCTCCTCTTCTCCCTGATCCTCATACACCTACTACTACTACTACTACTACTACTACTACTACTACTACTGCTGCTGCTGCTGCTGCTGGTGCTACTGCTACTACTACTACTAGTACTACTGCTTCTGCTAATATTGCGCTACTAATCGCCATAAACATTTTCTTCATAAGTAACTACCATTTTCGCAATTTCGTTTCTCAAAGTTGACAGGAACTCCATCACAAGTGAGGGAAGCCAGCGTCTCCTTAAACCAGACATGCGTCAACAACGTCATTCAGACGCTTGTTCACGGCTCCCAGTCACAACAAACGGAACTGAAGGCATTAGTGCAACCGTCTGGTACACACCCAATGTCACTGACCGATCACGCCTTCGTCTATAACCCGGGTAAACAGAAAACATCGACCTCATGTTTCTATATTTTGCTATGATGTAAAATGTATAATGAAACTTCAACTGCAACAGGAGTAGTGAAACCCATGTTTAACTCATGTACGAGTATATTAAAGTCTTTTTTTTTATTTCTGGCAAGTGACCGATTGTATGTAGCTTTTTATAGAATACAAAATACACAAAACAAACACAATCCACAATCATGATTAAAACTAGTGTCAACACATTGATGCATTGACATCACCTTTCTATACTTTGACACACAACTCGTTCACCAGCATCTCTCTATTTTGAACGACTCGGATAGCACAGTTTATTGAGTAAACATAAAAAACGCAACTAACAAATCGGTTATTGTTATGCAAGTTCTTTTTAATTCATATCCGTTAGAAAACACACGTTAATCTAATTCATGACATTTTAAGTTAATTGTTGAAATCAAAATGAAATAAGAACAAAAGTACATTATGTAAATACTTCTTACATGTGCATGTCAATACGAAGGTCAAATCACACTTCATGTAAAGCTGAATAAATATAATTATTTTTCATCAAATAAAAACTTAACATTATTTATTGTTTTAGAATTCAATTCACAGCGAAGAAACCTTGAAAACGGCAAGAGTGTGTATCAAGATTCGTTGACAACGTGCAAAATGGGCAGTGCTAATTACCACGGTAGCAACACAGCTCCGTTTGGAAATTTCTCTGTTTCGTATGAATTCGCCAAAGCCGTTTGCCAATTGCTATCGAACAACGGTTCGTCTACGGCGTATACGAAATTTCTTGACGAATGGGGAACGGTAAGTTTTTGCTTTCAGACCTTTAAAAATACCATTATTTCGTGCTGTATAATTTGTTGTGAAATATACACGCAAGGATATTGTTAAAAGCGATATCGGTGTTTGCAGAGGAAAATAGTAATGTACTGTTGAGAGTTTAGTTTTGAAACCAATTGTAATAAGACCGAGCCATAATCATGTTATTGGTTGATGATTAAGAACACATTACTGTACTCTCCTCTTCATTCTTAGAAATGCCATCTTATTGATGTTCACCCGATCGTGCCCAATATAAATTTGGATGGATATGATGAATGACATCACTGTGCATTCCTATACACGGTATATACATTTGGATGGATATGACGAATGACATCACTGTGCATTCCTGTACACGGTATATACATTTTCAGAGTGTTGTTCTGTCTGTCGATCTTGGAACCAAATCACTTTCTAGGAAAACAGAGTCAATCCAGCAGATGTTTCAAAATATTCAGTCCACGGTGAGTACATGCCATAAGAAACATGACAATAGAATAACATCTGAATTATCGTTGAATCGCTCATTATATACAATACTGTATACATTATACATTGTATGACAATTATTCAGTTGTTAACACAAGTTTTTAAACCACACAATGCAGCATAATAGAAACAAATTAGAAACCGGCATAAAGTACAAATGTGGGTCAGACATATTGAATTAATGCGGGGATCATCGCATTGGAAGAATATATTTCTAAACACGCATGGGGGTAATCTTTGTGTAATCCGCAACAAAATCTCGTTTGCCTTACAATTAAGTACATCTGTAATGCGATTTCTATTACAGAAATTCATATAGAAAGTTTGTATTCCAATATCATTAGTACGTGTAAAACAATGTAAAGTTGAAATGCTGTGGTATCTTTTTAGAATAGAAATACAAAGTAAGAGGTTTCGATGCGCGAAAGATACTTGATGTAAGGGCTAAATGAGGTTAAAGTACTCGTATATTTGTATTTAGTGGAGATTTGAACCACTGAACCTAATCACCGAAGTAAGTGCCGTACATTTTCTGGACACAATAACTCCCATACACTGACATCTTTAGGACCCTACCCTGCTAGTTCACAGTGGACCGTTCGACGGCTACACATCCTCCTTGTTGATCAACGTGCAAAATTACTCCGCCAGCTCTGCCATGCAACAGTCATCGACTCAAAATGTTGTCATGACAGCTGGTCTTTCCACTCCAATACCAGTTTCAATGACAATTGTTCCGATATCTGATGTCATCAGCTCAGCATATTTTGAATCGGTATGGTAAAAGCATGTTCTTGACATTTAAAACATGGCGTTGTGTCCATTTAAGATGAAGGATTATTTATAATATTGTGGTACATGTCCAGGGCTCTCATTTTTTTCAAATCTGGTTGCACCATTGGCATTGCGTTTGAGTATTTGATTTACTCCACGTAGTATTGCTGATCTTTTAAAGTTTACTTTTACTTACTACCACTTTTATTGATTTTGGAGTCCAATACCAGAGCGCGATATGTATTGTATAACTAACAATAGAAAGAAAAGAAGATATAAAATGCCTTTAATCGGATACAAGTAGTTTATTTGCCAATGTTATTACATAACTTTTAACATCCCACAAATGTAAAACATGATGTAATAATCGACGGCGTCCCTGGTATGCCCTGGTCATATCAGTACCATTATTATCATAGAAACATGATGCAATGAAACAAACAAGATAATACTGTTGTTTAAGGTGTTGGCCAACTTGGTAGAGGACTTGACATGTCCCGATTCTATTTACGCCGCCGGTGAACTGGAAGCAATTGCAGCCAACGTGAAAGCTGCCCTTGACAACTATAATACGTATAAACAGTTCGAGACCAACAACAACCCAACTCTCACAGGTTTGCAGCAATACAATGGCATCACTATGTTGATTTTAAATAAAAGTTTGTTGCTAAACTGATTGCATTGTGGCCTGTAGAAATATATAAATACCACAATAAACCAAAAGCATAGCTGTATATTTTTTTGCTCTGTAAAGTACATGTACTTGTATATTGTATTGCTTTTCCTCGCTGAATACCTTGTGGCTTCAATAAACACTTGAAATCACTATGAGCGCGTAGACCTCCACCAAAATTGGTAACCTACATAACAATTGAATTTTCCAGAGATAGATTCACTCGTTAGCCCTATCTCCAAATAATAAATGATTTTCTCAAAAATAAAATCCCAGATCCAGGCTTTGATGCGGTTTACCACTAAAATCTTACCATTTGTACATTGGCCTGTTTATTTTACTTTCTAAGCTAATGTCATGCAATTCCATTCTTTGCATAAAGTTGCTAACAAAGAAACATACAAGCCGATAAATAAACAAACCAACGGTAAAACAAACATAACCTCCTTGGCGGAGGTTAGCATCCAATGTTGTATTTGGTTTTCAACATAAATGTTCTCTTACTCAGACCATAACCTCCAAATTCCGGTGACGTGGCCACGTGGTACATACGGTTTAATGAAGACCGCGTCTGGATGCCCTGGTTCCCATGTCACGTGGTCAGATGGGTGGCGTTACCACGACACTGAGGACCTTAGCTCGAAAAACTCGTTTTCCTCTGGAATTAATAGCTTCCTTGCTGGTTTGTATTCTGGTTATTTTGTATTTATACCTTCTTTTGAATTATAATGTTCATTATCCATTATACATTAACAGTGCCTATATTGATTTTAACAAATGGTCGAAATTTTGTCTTGTTCAGGATCTCGTTCAAATATATTATCACTTTTTATGCTTGATAAAAAAATTCACGTGTAAACGTATGTCCCATGCAACCAAACGTTAATATTTGTATTAAAATTTGGCCCTGATTTCTTCACATCTCTGAAGGCACCTCCAACTATATGATGGCTCCCCGAACTGCAGAATACTTGCATAACGTTATCTCATGACTACCATTCGAAACTGTACATACCTAAAACGATTTGCACGCTTTTTACATATTACTTGCACGCTTCTGAAATATGAAGAGCACAAGATTTAGTAACATAAACAAGGCCACACGAAGGGCATTGCATTTACATAGTACTAGTTAACATCCGATCTTTTCTCCGACAAACATTGAATTTCAAATTTCGTACATATTAAGTACTTGGGCTCGATAAAGATTCATGTCAAACCAAGGCTTAACCGATACATATAAATGATATGTTCCTCTTACCGAGCATTAATTCTCAAATAAACTAGTTTTTAATCTCTTGACATAATAACGAAGCTAATGCTTGCGATTGGTATACTAACAATACTTCATGATACGTATTACCCTTTATGTCCCATATCCTATTTATGGATTCTCAAAAAGATTGGTAAACTGTTTATGATTATACTTTCACTATAAAGCTGTGTGTTTTTTTTATGCATCATACGATATATTATCCCAAACACATAGAACGTTTGCTTTCGTAATAGCTATTTCATGTTTATTCAGGTTTTGATTTGAATTATTTATTTGCCCAATTATTTGTGTTAAAATACGTAATTATGTTGAAATCATATTCTGATAATGTTTGTATCTAGGAAGAAGACAATCTACAAGTTTTATATTTAGAATTTGAAAGTGGCTTTTAGCATAAAGAAATTGAATATTTAAGTCAACTATCATCATTTCATGCAGGTTGATATTTCTCGCAAGAAAAGACTGAAACAATACATCTTTTATGCATTTAGGATCGTTTGACAGTAACAACTTACAGACGGAGTTCTGCATCAAAAGTCAGGCCCAGGTGTCCCAGTATGACGGCGACTGGCCTAAAGGTGCATACTGTCTGCTGAAGAAAGGCACTTGTCCTACAGGTGAACACTGAACAGCAACTTATGTTGTTATACACCCACAAACGAAGTTTAGAGGGGGGGGGGGAGGTATATAGGAGTGAGCTTGTCGGTCTGTCGGTCTGCCGGTCTGTTGGGTTTTGGTTTCCGGATGATAACTCAAGAAAGGCTTGACATATTCAAATAATTTTCGGTACACATGTGCAACATCATAGAATACAGGTAAAGTTCGATGTTTGTTACAAACAACTAAATTTTGATACAGTTATGGCCCCTTTTTGACTTATGGTCCCTAAACATGGTTTCCGGATGATAACTCAAGAAAGGCTTGACATATTTAAATAACTTTTGGTACACATGTGTAACATCATATAATACAGGTCAAGTTCGATGTTGGTTACAAACCACTAAATTTTGATACAGTTATGGCCCCTTTTTGACTTATGGTCCCTAAACATGGTTTCCGGATGATAACTCAAGAAAGGCTTGACATATTTAAATAACTTTTGGTACACATGTGTAACATCATATAATACAGGTCAAGTTCGATGTTGGTTACAAACCACTAAATTTTGACAGAGTTATGGCCCCTTTTCGACGTAAAATTCCTAAAAACATGATTTCCGGACGATAACTCAAGAATGGCTTGACTTATTCAAATTATTCTTGGTATACATATGTAGCATCATAAAATACGGGTCAAGTTCGACTTTGGTTACAATCCACTAAATGTTGACACAGTTATGGCCCTTTATTTGACTTAAATTCTCTAAAAATGGTTTCCTGACGATAACTCAACAATGGCTTGACAAATCCAAATAATTAAGTTCGACTTTGGTCACAAATCACTATAGTTTGACACAGTTATATCCCCTATTTGACTTAAATACTCGAAAAACATGGACAATAACTCATGAAAGGCTTCACATATTTAAATTATTTTTGGTACATAGGTATGACATCATAAAATACAGATCAAGTTCAACGTTGGTTACAAACCACTAAATGTTGACAGAGTTATGGCTCCTATTGAAATTATTTTTTACACTGTTGACCATTCACAAATTAAAGCATTCTCTCTCTGACAATTTCTTTCGAATGGATGCCATATTTTTGTGACAGGGCCATATTATGGCGGTATATCCGTCATTCATGTGACAATTCTAGTTTTAGTTTTTTTTATATAAGATGATGAGTTATTCTGTACACACACTAACATGAATGGGTATATGACGGTTCACCTGACGTTATGTGCCATATTAAAAAAAATATACGTAACTTATATTATATAAACATGTGTCTCGTTTGGGAATGAAACTAATCACAAACATTCTAAACAAGACCGTTCACTAAATACCATAATCGCTGTAAGATGTCTGACATAATACATACTATTGCTGTATAGCAGCGTTTGTTATTGTTACGCCTTTTCTCGTACAAAGGTATTTATTTTATATACAACGAGACTTCAAACTTTTGTTCTTGTTTTCAAACCACACTATCATTTATGACTCAGGATTTCAAAGCGGTTCCATTTTCTGGGATGATGAATCCCTGTTCAACAAAAATAGAGCCGGAGGCACTCTTCCTGATGGCGAGTTTGGATCAAATACCAGAATATATTACTGCTGCAGGTGTATATATTATGTTAACTTATATCAAACATGGACGAAATATGTTTTTAATTAATGTTGCCATCGTCAGTTCATAATTCGTAGACCGTACTACATACATTCCCTTAGTAATACTAAGATTAATGCACATGAAATTGATATATTTCTATATTTTATTACAACAATGGCATCAATCAGACTAGTCCTAGGTAACATTCCTTACGAAATCCTTAAACTGGATTGTTATATAAAAAGCACAATACAAGTAACTATTTGTTGAGACAACGTTTCAGAATGCGTAATTTGACGGTGCTTATTAAAGAAAAACTAAAATAGTTATATGTTCTTTATTGATACAAAATGTAACGTAACTTGACTATGTACGTTAGGTAGTACGAAACCATTATTGTAAAATATAGCAAAAACAAACATTATTCCATAAACGTAGTTAATTAATAGTAGGTAATACAAAACCATTATTTTAACATATAGCAAAAACAAACATCATTCGATAAACATAGTAAATGAGAAATTGAACACATGTTTATCTACGTACCTCATCACATTAAAGTCAAACAAAATGTGAAAGTGGCAGAATTTAGAAGGAACAAATAAAAAAGGTTATCTTATAGCCACGCAAAATTGTGTATGTTTTAGCTTGAATATACCCTACTTTTGCAGCATACAGGCGGTTGTATACTCAAAATATTAACATTAGTTTTATTTATTTGCCGATCATCGTGGCGACGCGGATTAAGTACGCCTTTCGCAATTAACTTTCGGTGAGCTGCATAATAGTCTAAATAAAACACGAGGAGGAACTTCGATTAGTTTGTGTTGCAAACGTAAACTGGATTTAATTGCCATCTTTTTAGGACTAAATATCTCAATAATAGAGAATGGTAGAAATATTTATATAAATACTTAAATCATCTCTTTCGAAGGAACGACGGGCCAACGCACACACAGATTTCTCTGCCAACAGACCGCCCATTTGTACTGCTTCGCTACGGACAAACTTGTCAGGCCGTTTACTCCATGCAGTTACAAGAGGTATTTGTGTACTGGGATGACGACGACCTCAGTAACTCAGATTCATCCAATGGAATGCATCCGTATGACGACGGAGGTAGCCAGGACCACCGCCTCCATTTTTGCTTCTACCAGAAAAGCAGTCCTGGGACAAGCATCATTGGATAGCCTTGTGTGAAAAAAGCCAAACATAACCCAGTACTAAACGGTTTAGCCGTTCGTTATATATCAAATAAACATGTATTGTCCAATGATTAACAGTTTTGCTGTTTTTGTCTTTTTCATTATCGTTTGTATAGCCTCCCATTATCATATGAGGTAAATACGACAGTAAACATTAGGAAGCAGCCAGTGTTCAAGTCGTTAATCAAAACTATTCTTCGCCAGGAGTTCCATGTATTTGAAACACACAAAAAACAACAACGGCCGACGATACATATCCGTTGGCACTTAATGACAATAACAGTTTTGCTGTTTTTGTCTTTTTCATTATCGTTTGTATAGCCTCCCATTATCATATGAGGTAAATACGACAGTAAACATTAGGAAGCAGCCAGTGTTCAAGTCGTTAATCAAAACTATTCTTCGCCAGGAGTTCCATGTATTTTAAACACAAAAAAACAACAACGGCCGACGATACATATCCGTTGGCACTTACAGACAATGATATCAATGTAGAGCCAATACGCGTTTTCGTCACAGGTATTATTTCAATCTCCTAGCAGAGTCGTCGTTCGTTGCTCTCACCATACACCTCTGCAATGGGCTCAATGACAAGAAACTAATCAAAACGGGAAACATGTATTTAACGCACATTAAAGTTGATTTTCTTAGGACCACAAATATTGAAGTAAAGAATACATGTTTTTATATGATCATACGTGTGAAAACAATAATAATTTTGATTTCTATTAATGGGACTATTTTCATGCCCATTTACGCAGATGGAATTAGTTGGCAGATGTAAACAAAATGGACAGAGTGGGTGGTATTGTGCGTTGCGTTTTGAATGTTATGCTCAAGTGACTAAAACCACGTGAGTTGGGAATAATTTCCGAGCCAACTACAGAGGTGAATGAAATATAGCCGATGTGCAAGAGATTGGTATTTATTTAATATAATTATTCACTTAAAAATATAGTTACAGTATATGTTTGTCCGGTATAATATATAGACGATGCTGATTAGAAGTCTCAAATGTTTTTCAGTTGTATTACGTAAAGAAAGTAAACGTTTTTATAACAAATAAACATCGAGTCTGGATAATCGAAAAATTGTGCTAATACACAGAGTTTTTGTCCGCATTAATGTTATTACTCCAGAATATTTTGAAAGTGTTTTCAGTGGCTAAACTGTGATTGTCGTTCCCCTGTGACCTACATCAGTATGGCGCCACATCTTATCTCACGACACTGTCGATGCCGCACATGAAACAAGTGATACACGTGACTTTGTTATCAGTGCCTGTATATTACGTGCGAAAGCGGCAGATATCACTGATGATAAAAATGATGCGCTTTATGATGTGGGGACGACTGTTTTAAATGCGTTGTTTATTGGAATAATTGTATCCGATTGTCTCGTAAAATCAGATTACAGCTGTTACTGCGATTACAAAGTCGAGGCGCCAGTATATCCGAATCCCAGTGCGAGTGGATCTTCCGTTGGGTACCTGTATGAATTCGACTGTAAGCCAGAGGCAACAACGCATGGGACGCCAGACAACTTCTTCGCAATACAGTTTGAACGACAGGTTTGTTAATCTTATATTTAATACCTAATATAAACATTTTATAAGTTTCGAATAAAAAAGATAAACTAAATACGATTGGAAATCAAACCAATATTTAAGAATTAAATATTTAATTTAAATATATATAAAAAAAATCAAATTGTTGATTGACTAAATGCGCGTGAAATGTTTAAGTATGCTGTTTTTAAGACCATATACTAGTAATGTATAAAAATATAGCTATTTATTGTAACATTGAATTACACAATATTTGTAATTTGGTGCTAAAAGTATGTTAACTAAATAATGTTATGTTGATACTAACTTCAGTTATATTGAGAAGGGCCCAGCAGTTCAACTACAAACCTGTCCGGGCAGTCCAGCGTCATCGGATATTAGTAAGAAAAGATATCTTAAAGGAAAAAATACATTTGTACATGTACTTGTATGCTTTGTTTATTGATGCACGTCTTAAAAGCATTGGTTTAAATTTTAGCATTGGTTGCATAACTTTTGTTACTTATTTACTTATCAAATTTGAGTACTTATGCTGACTTTCTGATTACTGATATGCATATCTATTTTCTATAATAAAACAACTAAAGGAACAATTTAAATAAAATATTGTCAAATCAGTTCTGTTCAACATAATGTACTTCAATTTACGAGTGTATCGATAAAATAATTCCTTTATTACGTCCTACAGTTATAACTACCAGCAAGCCTCATGGCCATTCAACTTCTACACCGAAAACACCTAAATCAACGACAACAGTGACCCAGTAATTTTTCTGTTGAATTAAGGAATAAGTACAAAATATCAACTCAATGAAATTCAATTTTTTACCAGATCTCTTATGTTTTATAATCTTATTGCTGAAAAAGTTTGGATGCACATTTTATATAAAAAATAATGTTTACACTGTAACACTCTGTTATATATCTTTAGTCAAATGACAACAACACCTCCGCATACAACAACGCTTCCATCAAGTCGAACAGCATCAACACCAATTACGAGGACAACCACGCCTTTAACATCTACGACAAAACTAACCACAAAAACCACTGAAGCAACAACGACGCCAAGAGCAGCACCAACTTTATCAACAACAACGACAACCATCACAGCCACTTCCACCGCCACTACCACAATGCCAACAACAACCGCCACTGCCAACACAATGCCAACAACAACAAAAACAACAAAAGCAACAACAACAGATGCCACAACAACGTCGTATCTTTACTGGACAATGGCCGGTGCATATGTTTGTCTTTCAATATTTTAATAGTTTTGGTAATAAACATGTAGTAGGGACGGTGAAAAAATGTTGTCAGAGCACCATAAACGAAATAAACGTACACTAATTATCATATATAGTTTAGTCTATCATCGTTAAGTATTTGAAGAATACATTAATGTAACTTACTTTTTAAAAGCAGGTATTCTAAATGTTCTGTCATTTTTTCGCAATGTTGTAAGGATTGTGAAGGATTATGTTCCTGTAACATTAATCACCGTCTACTTTGTTAGTTGGCTTATATTTGTTTTTAAATGTCTAAGAATTAAACACAAGAAGGCATTAATTAATAAAGTAAAATACTATTGATGAATGTATTGGATTATATTGCATATATACAATTAAATAACTTTTATTTGAATGTCCATTAACACATATACCATAAAGCTCAATAATGTACAACAGATGTCGTAAAAAACAGACGTTCTTTTATTATTGTTGTTTGCACATAAATATTAATGACCAAATAATACACCGTTAAGACATCGACATTATTTAATACATATGTTTTAATTGCCAAGTTGTATCTATAGCAACATCTCCCCCTGTGTTAACGTATCACCAATAGTGCAATTCCGTTTTTAATAACTATGGTCTTTTAGTTACGTCAAGTGACATAATTATTCTAGACAAAATGTTGCAAGGAGCATCCAAATACCGATCATGTGGCGGAATATTATTGTAAATTACCATCTAAAATTAATCATCTTTATTTGACGCAGCACTTTTTATTATTTGGACAATCTGTTATGTTTCAGCGAATGTGTCTGGGACCCCACTTCAGTATGTTGGCGTTGGATATAACTTGTTGACTGGAAACCCACTTGCAGCCAGTGACCCCGGACTATTGCTGAACAAGCGAATACTTCAGGTAACGTTACCTTTTTCTAAAATGTAGCGCAGCAAATGCGTTATCTTTCCGTCCTCAAGATCCGATGGATATTCAATCTCATTAAAATCATCTTTATCTGACGCTACTATATTATCCGCTGACTGAATCTGATGACTTCGCATAAGGGGTCACGTTCACATGACCTTTTCAGGAGCCAATCAAACTGTTGCCTTCAAAATGTTGTGGTATAACTTCATATATAAACCACTAATTAACGTGAACTGTGGATGTTTACTCGCCTTACGTACCACTGTATCCACAGCGTGAAAATTAACTGTAAATGATTTCTTCCCGAGGATCATCTGGAAGTGTATCACTTTTCAAAAACCGTAGCAAAACATTGCTGTGCAAAAGGCAATTTAATTGGGCGCAGCAGGGATGGTATTTTATTGTTCGTAAGGTCATTTGAACGTGACCTGTTATACGATGCCTTGAGATCCTAAGATTGTTAGGATTTGATTTTAAGGAGATTGATGGATATTGCAATAGAGCTATTCTTGTTTGGTTCCCTTTCAAATGTTCCAAATGTTTTACGCAATATAAAAATGCATATTTGAACCAGAAATATATCACGCACATTTTAATAAATTTGTTGACAGTTGTTTATATAGGGAATATTACATGACTGTGGTGTTCCGGTGGCTTGTATCGCTCGAGTTGATTGTGTATCGCTGTATTCAACGAGCCCGTAGGGCGAGTGGAATACAACTTTACACAATCAACGAGAGCGATACAATCCACCGGAACACCACAGTCATGTAGTATTCCATTTATTATATACCTTCTTACGATCAAAACACCACCAGATACTGCATCGAAACAAACAAAATGATAACAAACAGTACTAAAGAACGCGCATGAATACATGTCATTTACATCAATGACGTCATTGAAATCTACATGTAACGGCGTAATCGTGTCTATAAATAGAACGGGGCGTTCCCCAATGTCGATCGGAACGTTACGGAAATATACGATACTCAACGAACGTAAAAGTAGTCCGGTTTTTCCAGCCGTTGAATACGGAAAATTATTTCACAGTGTGAAATACGGGAATTATATCTGGCCAATTGTATTTTATACCGAAAATACACCAGTATTTGAGTCAGATTATGTATAGGTATATATTAATATGTGTTTATTTGACGTAATTGCAAATATGTAAACTTTATCACACATACGTATTTGTCTGGTTTGATAGTTATCAGGAAGTTCATCCCAAGTAAGAGAAGCAAGCGTCTCCATGAGCCAGACCTGCACACCCACCGTCACACACACGCTTGTTCACGGCTCCCTGTCATTGCAAGCGGAAATGCAGAGCTTGGTTCAGCTGTCTGGTAATGGCAACAACTGATTGATGATAGTTCATTGTTGCGGTTTTGTTGACAGGTAAATCTGTCACATCAAGAGCAAATTTTGATCAAAATGTCAGAAGAACTTAGCGTATATAATTGGTAAGGTAAAATACACAAGATTATATTTAATAATCAAGATTACTTTAGTATTTGTATATGTGAATATTAAGAAAATAATTACAACAAAGAAGCTGCCTTGAGTTTTTGAATGTTTATTATTCCCATTATTTTGAGACGTTCATTGGTATTTCAATGAAACCGTAGGGTTGTAATTGGAATGAAGCGTATCTGTGCTCAATATTTGCAGATTCCCATGCGAGCTTAATCCAGGGTCATGCGTTCATCTATAATTCCGGTATGTAGACTCTTACAAAGCAAAAAAAGTAATGAAAATTTGAAACACGGGTGTTACATGTCTAAGGAAGATGCTAAATAGATCTCTGTAATAGGTGATCGACAATAATTAACAAGGGATTTAATTATGTTTAAAATATATTATATCCATATGTCTACATATGTAAAAAGAACTCCTGGTGTAATCTACTTACTTTTTTAAAGTAAAATTAACTTAATGGGATTTAATAGTATTATATATATTTTTTTGGTATTGTATACACAACGTATAACATTATTTAAACACACAATACGGATGACTACTCCGTGTAAGAGTCCTACAATTTTCAAACTTAATCAACGATGTGTATGCTGTTTCCCAGAGTTTGCTACTCAAAGAGGAAATTTATACTTCGGACGAACCATCTACCATGACACATTGACCACTTGCTCAATGGGCAACGTCCGTTACCAAGGGGACAGCACTGGTCCAGCTGGAAACTTCACCGTGTCTCATGAATTTGCAAAAGCTGTTTGTCAATTACCAGTTGATACTAATTCCGTTGAAGCATACATGACCTTCCTGGATGAGTGGGGAACGGTGAGAAACAATTGGAATTATGTTCATTTTAAAATAAATATATGTAGATAATATATAATCAGTTGTCTATCACATATATATATATATATATGATATTCAACTGATTTGCAAAATAGATTGAAGTGAAACAGTATCCAAAATGAAATAATAAAGAACACAGAGTTAAGATATGTATGTACAAGGTGCATCTTCATATTAACAATTGCAACTTTCCATTGACAGAAAAACGATCGAAACAATTCGGGGAACAGTGGAAAATTATGAATAGGTTGGATCGGATATTAAATACAATTTGAATACGGATTTTTTCGTTTTTCTTTTTTCTGCTTTGTTGTACCAAACAAATTCAGTAAAATTTATTTTTGACATCTTTATGCATTTTCAGAGCGTGGTTCTTGCAGCCGATTTGGGCGCTATCAAGAACAACTGAAACATTACCGGAGTTATTTCACAGAATATACGAATGGGTATGTATGTGTCCGCTGATTTTCCCAGGTGTAGATATTGAATATTTGTTTATTGTATTATACACATGATGCCAATCCGCTCTGGTTCGAATAGTTGTTGTAAGTAAAGAGTAAATTACAAAATGAATAATTATTGCCCCTTATATATCTTAAGCGTTCGCATTCTTTTAGGACCCTAGCTTGTTGTTACACAGCGGCCAAGTGGATGGTTATTCGTCCTCTTGGACAATTGATGTCACGAGCTACAGGTCTAATAACAGAGCTATTCACACACACGTGCCACAAAATGTCACCATGACTACTGGTCCTACTTCCGATCCTGTGGCCATGTCTCTAAGCATCGTTCCCATTTCTTATATCATAACATTCGCGTATTGCCAAGCAGTAAGTTAATTTGGGAAAATTGACGTTCATAACACAAACATAATGCCATCTTAATAAATTTAGAAACACGTTGCGTAAAATGTGTGTTAACTGTTTTTTTTAATAGTAATTATTTACATCAAACAAACTTAGGACTCATATATTATTAAACCCCTATAATAATAAAGATACAGATAAACTTTCGTACTGGAATAATTTAATTGTTAACCTTATGCATATTATCATAAAGTAACAATTTTGTTTTAATCATGATAACTTATCACCTAGCGTTAGAAGAGATACATCAAAATCAGATATCACATAATACTAAAAACTGAAGTTAATCCTAATCCTTTCCAGGTCCTTCCGAAACTTTTCGAGGAACACACTTGTCCGGACAATTGTGATGCAGAGAAATTGGAACAACTTTTAAAAATAGTAGAATCTGTGATGACAGCCTACATTGCGCATAAAATTATAAACAACATACCACATGTGACAGGTACCACTTCATATCATTTATAAATATATATTCTTCTGATGTGAGAAACGACTCAATAAGTAATTGTGTATACAGTCTATCATTGTACTAGTTTAACCGTCTCTTATGGAACGAACGTAATGTCGACCAATTCTAGTATCGTATTGATTGATGAATCTTGCATTGATTTAACCTGAATCCAAGAGATCGGTTTAAATGTATAGATTAGTTATTGCTAAGTTTTAGACGTTTTTGGTATTAGTTCATCATTGCACGTATTCCTTGAGTACTCTCATATCGAATGTTAAAACCCGTTCTGAAGTCAACATTATGCAATGATTGCTTTTCAACATTATGCAAGGATTACTTTTGTAAAAGAAATATGATATAACTAATTGGATAGTTTGAAGCATTTTTATTTAGTTAAATGACCATGCACTCGTTATTTAGACCACTCACTTCAAGTGCCGGTAACTTGGCCAAAGGGAACCTACGGCCTAATGAAGACCGCCACTGGTACCGGATGTCCTGAAGCATACACCACGTGGAACACGGGCTGGCGGTACCAGGATACAGAGGACCGTGATGCAAGTAGCCAGTTCACGGCTAGCATTGGACGATACATGGCAGGTTCGTACAATTATTTTTACCAACAAAGAAATAAATGTCATTAATAACTCGTTCCCTTTGTCTAATAATTGCATAGGAATCAGATAAGCGAATGTTCGACTTGCTTCGTTAAAAAGGTATACACTATTTGTGCTTTAAAAAAATAAATAAAATCATTCAAGTTGGATATGCAACTTGGACACTTATTGTATAATTTCTTTTCGCAAATTACATTTTCCTATAAAACAGTTGGTCAATGAATATGTGACTATGTTTTTATGTAGATTTTCTATATTTTAGAACTAACATCACATATTTTGCATAAACAATAAGCATCATGTTGATTTTTATGTTTTTACACCTTATTTAATAATGTTAAAGATTCAGTTTAAGTAGCCCACGAAAATGTAATATATTGCCGTTATATTTTTGCGATAAAGATATGACTTCAAATTAAAAAATTGAAATACAAACCGCCATTTTCCTAACAACAGCAACAAGTAACAAAACAACACCAGAAACAACAGCAACGACATCAAGAAACGGCAATTGTGAAATTGTGACATACAAGTCGTAGCGTGTATGTGTACGATCGAATCATTGATGGATTTTCTAAGGAACACCCAATATGTCCTTAAAAGTATACATTAGGTACATGTATTGCGCATATATGTACCCTGTGTGTGAAATATGTTACACAGGTTCCTTTGATCCGAGCCACATTCAGACAGAGTTCTGCCTGAAATTGCACCCAGAAGGCTCGCCGTATGCCGTTGATTGGCCAAGGGGTGCATATTGCATTTTGAAGAAAAACAATTGTCCATCAGGTGAGTGATTTTGTGTACATGTTCATTTGACAAGGTGCTCAAACTATAGAATCGGCACACCTTAAATATATTTAAGTCAGACATTATAGAAATATTGCATACCTCAAAATATACTTTGTTTTAGCGAATAATTAGTTAGTTTTTCCTTTACCTGTGTACTGGTGCACGTATGTACCGTATTGTGTACGTTTGAATTATCTGTTCGTAAGTTTTTAACTGATGAAATATGTTTATACACCCAAACATTAAGTTGCTTGTAAATAAATATTTACAACCAACAGAACTTGAAGTAAATGCTGAAAACATATTCAAAATGTAAAAATATGTACAAATAAATATATAAACTCAATAAATGAACGTTATAATATATAAAAATATTGTTAAACACACATATTTTACTAGGATTTCAGGAGGGTTCTATATATTGGGACGATGTGTATTTCGACAATCATAACCGGGCTGGTGGATATCTCCCTGACGGATCTTATGATTCAAACACGAGAATCGACTACTGCTGTCGGTATGTTTGTGGATACAGATCTATTTAATTATCACAGCGTAAAGAAAAGAAATATCGATAATATTTATTTAAAGGGACTTATTCACAGATTTTAGTATCTTTAAGAAATGTCGTAATATGTTTTAACTTCAATTACTAAAGCATCTGGACTATCAAATATAGCAATAATGAAACTCCAGAGACATCATCAGGAGATAAACCCTTATTAAGCCAATATGTTCTATGTCAAAAAATAAAAAAAAATGAACTGTCAATGTCGGGGCTCGAATCCACGACCTACGGATCAATGGTCTGTCAGGCTAACAACTAGGCTAAATGGGCTTGTTTACTTATGAGCGAAAACATTAATGCTATGTAAGCGATACACGTTTTTTTTATATAAACAATAGACAAAACGCG
The DNA here is from genome assembly GCA_027627225.1 of Congeria kusceri. Lineage (NCBI taxonomy): Eukaryota > Metazoa > Mollusca > Bivalvia > Myida > Dreissenidae > Congeria > Congeria kusceri. The sequence goes on from CM051027.1 coordinate 67,627,534, forward strand.
TTACAAACGCTTTAAATAGACATACTATTGCCATTTCAGTCGATGTTGATTATAAACTATACCTTATTTTGAGTATATTTTTGTATTAGGAGTATTATTTTGCTCCTTTATATATAGTGCATTTTTCTGTTTTGGAATCGGTCACACAAATTTCGAAAAACTTTAATTTGCCAATCTCTGAATAGGCTCCCTTAACTTAACAAATATGAAATATGAAGGTCCGATTAATATATGCGTGTTCTTGCGTGACATTTTATACAGATTTTTACAAAATTAGTAAACACATTTCAAAAAGCGAAATAACGACGATTCTAGAGCGAAATAGAATGTTTGATATTGCGCAAACATATTTTGTACATCATTTATTTCATCACATTGTTTCTGCTGCAGAAATGACGGCCCCACGAGTACCCCAGCTATGCTTCCTACCGACCGACCGTTCGTCTTGCTCCGCAACGGACCATCATGCCAGGCCGTGTACGGCATGATCCTGCAGAACCTCTTCATTCGATGGGACGATGACGACCTTAGCAACGACGACAGTTCAAGTGGCATGCATCCCTTCGATGATGGAGGCAGCAAAGACCACCGCCTTTATTTCTGTTACTACGATGTCGGGCATGGGACAGTCATTATTGGCTAAACTGCAAACGAAATTTGTTTATAAATGAAGGAGATACAATAAATGCTATACAATAATTATATGTTATATTTAAACGCGAATAAAAAGTATACAACAAGGCTAGCAGATCGTTATAACATTAGAAGCTTAAAAATATAATAAACATATAAATGAAATTTAATTGAAATATTATGTGGAAAAGTTTGCTATTTTCATCAGATGTACAGATTGTAGAAAGCGATACTGGAACCAAATTGCTTAAATGCATAACTAGTGACTAATTATGAGGCGTCAATTTTTCTGTGCGAAATATCAAAACAAAACCGCGTGATTTACCTCAGTTATTTAATCAAATCAATTTATTTTGCAGCAAAATACCAATTCTGCTCTATACCAGTTTTAAAGAAATCAATGATACTGGTTATCAAATGCATCAAAGGTACACATCATGAAAATAATATTAAGATTTAACACACATTCAAACAACGATACAGGCAAATTAAGGACTTAAAAGAAAAAAGCAAGTAAAGTAAACAAGTAAACAGGTAAACAAAAAAAAATAGAAAAAAGACACTAATGAAACACAATCAATCTAGTTACAAGCTATGATCAAATACACGTTCGTATACGTATTACAAAAGACAGTTGATGTCGTTTATAGCGGTGCAAATATGCCACTATGGAACGCATAATTAATAAATAATGATTGACAGGAGCACTTGATTGTAACAAAATTTTACCCGATGTATATTTCTTGCTATTTAAGTACACAATTTATGACATTTTCAACAATTGCATGTTACAGGATGTGCATAGTCACGGTCATTTGATGGCGCGTGTGTTTATCTTTCATGTTTAATTGCTTAGTTGCTTTGTTTTCGAAATACTGCTAAAACATGCTTAAATATTTATCGTTCATTTACGTTAAAGGTTTCACCTCTAAAAATATCATTTTGTATTAAATGAATGTTTGAAGAGTGATTTCAATTTTGATTTTGAGGAGTTGTTTTAATTGTATTATATCCGTTTTCGGTACTTGTCCTTGTTCTTATTGCATAGTCAGAACAGCGTAAATTCTTTTGTAAACCATATATTACAAATGGAATGTTCATTTAGCATTATTTTAAAATCACCAACCCAATTGTTATAATTTATAATTATAATTTTCAACATTATATTAATATTAAAATGCCATATTAACATTATGTAACGTTATTATATATTCAAATATTTAATTACATTTACGGTGAGTGTATAATGTGACTCGTCCCAGCTCCCCCCAGATAGCTGCGTTTGTTTTTTAAATTTATTTCGCCGGATATTTCTTAAAAATGACTATGGATTATTTTAATGTACACTGCTGGATAAGAACCCCAAACGTCAGAGCAATAATAAACGGGTTTTGAGACATTGGCAGTTCCGTTGGTTATGCAAAGCACAGCAGCTTGCTGTACGATGTTTTGTAAACTTTGAAAATTTCCAGTTATAAGAGGTGAAAGAATGATTGCACAACTACACTTTTTGTATAGTTTTATACTATATACATGTGGATAATTGGTCACTTCGAATAATTCTGACATAAAAGTGTAAGAAGGGAGACAATAACGATTTAAATCCTTCACATCATTCAACAGAGTTGTGATTTTGCTTTAAGTGATATTAAACAGTGGTTGCTGATTTGTTCATTACTTGTTTAAAGGGCCTATCGACGGTATGTCCTGTTAATATAGACAGGTATTAAAACAATGCATATTCCCATTTTTCACGAATATAGTTTTCTAGTAGCAATAATATATTGATGGAATCGTTAAGAAAAAATATATACCATGACAAAAATTTGTTTTTCGATACACAGCAGGATTCGAACTTACACCTACAAAATCGCGCACTTCAATTAAAACTTTCCCACGCTACAGTACAGTAATCAATAGTGCGCATGCGCATAGCGGTACTTCCTGTACATTTCATGCATATCGATTTTAATACTAATAATACATTTCCCGCGCCCGCGAAGTGTCACGGTAATAACTTTTTATAATAATAAAAAACAATATTTTACTTTTTGTTTATAAAATGCGTTAAGCACACATTTAATAATAATACTTAAAGTATAAATATATTTTTGAAATTATGAAATCGATACGCTCCTTTAATGTATGTCTAAATTTATGGGAAATGCCGAAGATATACCCATTAATTTGGTGTAATCAATAAAGTATAAATGTGAAATTAACTATTTAAATGACAATTGATTATTAATTAAAACGAATAACAGAACGTTTATGAACAACACCACATTAGAATCGTTCCACAAGTTCTATTAGCAGCGACATCCATTTGCCATCGAGTTAATATGGCGACACATTTTATCGCATGTCACTTCTGAGCAATACGAGGACATGTACTAAACTAAGCTATCTTATCAGCGACTATACATTACTTGGGAAAGCGGCAAATTGACTACACAATAGCAGATAATTTGGCGTCGAGACGACTTCTTTCAAATGTGTTATTTATTGAAGTGCTTGGAGTATCAAATTCTCCAGCAGAAGCTGTTTACCAATGTTGCTGTTCAAACAACATAAAAGCGCCCATGTATCCTCATCCCAGTGAGAATGGCTCTCCCATTGTGTACATTGATGCATTCGACTGTAAACCAGAGGCGGTAAAACATGGGACTCCGAACAACTTGTACGCAATACAGTTTGAAAGGCCGGTACGGCAATCTCTTGCATTTTGTATATATTTGGCAAATGTGTGCATAGGCAATGCAACTGAACTGCTTCAAACAAGATTGGATAAAACCGCTTTTGGAAATTCCAGAACGCCAAATAAAATTGCTTAATGACAAGTTAATTATTTAAACTGTTTTTTTTATTATTTCTATATCGTATTTTAAAACATAAAAAATGTTGTTTTTTTATGTGAAACGAGTTATTGCTTGTTTGATAGCTTAAAAGCAAATGAAGCCATATGTCAAGCGCAAATATATTATGATATAAATATCATATGTTCAAAGACATATGCTTGCAATCATATAGATTCTTGAATAACACGTTCGATACAATACATAAATGTATTGTGGCACACTAGTAAGGTTAAGGTCATTAACATAAAAACCTCCATTAGTGTGTTATTTTAAACTGACAGTTGTGTTTTTTTACGTACAATGTTTAGTTTTGAACATCATATGCTGTAAACTTTCAGCTGGGTTATACTTCTAAGAAACCAGAAGTACAACTGAAAACATGTCTAGACAGTCCGCGGGCATCAGACCTCAGTTAGAAAATGTATCTCCATTAAAGAACGCAAATGTTGTTACCATCTGTAGAATCTGTCGTTTGAATTTGAACTGTGTTTTTCCCAGTTTTGGTTTAAGTGTAAGCATTTATGTTTAAATACGTACGATCTATACTTACTAGTGGTATTTTATTTAAGTAATGCATTTTTTTCTTTCTTTCTTTCTTTTATCTGTATTTGTGATGTTTGCTTTAACATGACGCAACTGAAACTGTTGGATATTTTATCAATATCATTAAGGTATTTGCATGAACATAAATACATATTGCTCATTGTAGTTGAAAAGTAATTGTTTTGCATGAGATTAAAAGTAGTAATTCCCTTGCAGTTACAGCGACTACTATCTATCCTCATACCAACTTTTCATCAGCAATTACAGCAACGTTTCCTTACTGGTCAACGGCTGGTACGTATTTTTGTAAATGATTAATGTTCGTACAAAGCATATATTGAAACCTACATTCTTTTTGCTTTGACCACTGCGTTTCTATTTGAGATATTATTCTCAATTGTGTAAAGTGTTTATACACAGTATTGTACAAGGCATATTGTATATACATTAGATATTCGAGGCATAGTCTATATAAAATGTTAACCTGGATATCTATGTGATAAAGGGGCATAACTATGTCCAATACAAATCAGAGTTTTGGGGATTGTTGCAACTGATGCTGGTGTTGATGACAAAGGTATAATCCAACAACAAAAGTATCCTTGGTTTTATCAGACCATAGTCAAATTCCTGTACCCTGGCCTCGTGGTACATACGGCTTAATGAAGACCGCGTCTGGATGCCCTGGTTCCCATGTCACGTGGTCAGAGGGGTTTCGCTTCCAAGATACCGAGGACCTTGAACCAAGAAACTCGTTCACGTCTGGAATTAATCGCTTTCTTGCTGGTTTGTATTCTTGTTATTTAGTATTTCCTCGTTCTGTTAAATCCAAATGTGTATTAACCATTATACATTAGCAATGTCTACACTTTATGTAACGCATGGTAAACGTTTTGTCTTGTCCAGGTTCTCGTACATATATACATGTATTATTACATTTTGTGCCTTATACAAAAATAAAAACAAATTTTAATGTTTGTATTAAAATATCAGCAAAGCTTTCTTCACCCCCCTGAATGCACCTGAGCTATATGCTGGCTACTACGAACTGCATAAAAATACACACACAACGCTATCTCATGAAATACTTGCGACAATTAGAAACTTATTTTCATTATATCAAGTTTTTTGTGTGTTTGTTTTTATTTAATATATAATACAATTTTCAACAGATATTTACTGTCTGTTTTAAGGTATTGTTATATTCATTTTTAAAAATACAAATACAATGCAAAACAAACACACAAAAACACGTTACCTGATGACCACTCTTCAAACTGTACATACTTAAACTGATTTACGTATTACTCGCAGACTTCCGAGATGTGAAGAGCACATGATTTAGTGATAATAACAAGACCAATAAAAGGGCATGGGCTGAATTTGCTGCCTAAGGATTCATGTCAAACCTAGACTGAACCGATACATATAATAAATGTGTTACTCTTACTGAACATTCATTCTCAAACTATTGAAACTAAGCACCTAATTTAAATCTGCTGACACAGTAAAAAAGTCAATGCTTTCGACTGATTAGCCTACAGTACTTCATGATATCTGTTACACGTCCTGTCCGGCATTTTATTTATGGATTCTCAAACCGTTCCGTAAAATGTTCATCATAAGGCATTCACTATAAAGCTGTGCGCTTTTCATACATCATATCCCGAACACTGAGAACCATTGCTTTTGTAATAGCTATTCATTGCTTTTGTAATACCTATGTTATACCTCCTCCAGTTTGGTTACATTCTGTATTATTTATTTGCCGCAATATGCCCACAGATTTGTGTTAAAATAATTAGATACATAATCTGATAATTATCTCAGGACAACAGTGTTAACGAGTATTTAGTATTTTATGCAGGTTTTCATAGAAAAAATACATATTCCATGCATTTAGGATCGTTTGGTAGCAACATACTGACGGAGTTCTGCATCAAAAGCCAGTCCCAGGTGTCCCAGTATGACGGCGACTGGCCTAGCGACCGCTGCATACTGCCTGTTGAAGAAAGGCACTTGTCCTACAGGTGAATAGTAACTTATGTAGTTCGTAGTTGTTTTACTCGTTCTGTATTTTGATAGATTTACATAATTTACATGTTTGTTCCTTTTGCGAATGAACATGTTCACGTTTAAGCTTAACCGGATAGTTCAATCAACATCATCATCGCTACGTCGTTTTAAGCAAACACAACACAGGTCACACATAGCAATGTATATGCTAATTAAATACTCTTCACGTTTAAAATGTTCCCACCAGTTTGGAATCGTTTTTCCAACAAAAACATTTAGTCCATCCATATTTTCATTGATAAATCAGGATTTTATAGCGGATCCATTTTCTGGGATGATGAATCCTTGGACAACAAAAGTAGAGCCGGAGACACTCTTCCTGATGGTGAATTTGGAACAGATACCAGGATATACTACTGCTGCAGCCGGAGACACTCTTCCTGATGGTGAATTTGGAACAGATACCAGGACATACTACTGCTGCAGCCGGAGGCACTCTTCATGATGGTGAATTTGGAACAGATACCAAGATATACTACTGCTGACAAAAGTAGAGCCGGAGGCACTCTTCCTGATGGTGAATTTGGAACAGATACCAGGATATACTACTGCTGACAAAAGTAGAGCCGGAGGCACTCTTCCTGATGGTGAATTTGGAACAGATACCAGGATATACTACTGCTGACAAAAGTAGAGCCGGAGACACTCTTCCTGATGGTGAATTTGGAACAGCCGGAGACACTCTTCCTGATGGTGAATTTGGAACAGATACCACGATATACTACTGCTGACAAAAGTAGAGCCGGAGGCACTCTTCCTGATGGTGAATTTGGAACAGATACCAGGATATACTACTGCTGACAAAAGTAGAGCCGGAGACACTCTTCCTGATGGTGAATTTGGAACAGCCGGAGACACTCTTCCTGATGGTGAATTTGGAACAGATACCAGGATATACTACTGCTGACAAAAGTAGAGCCGGAGGCACTCTTCCTAATTGTGAATTTGGAACAGATACCAGGATATACTACTGCTGCAGGTATGCATTGGATGTTAACTTATATCAAACATACATGTTTAATTTATGTTGCTCTTTGTCAGTTTACATTTCTGTACACCGTACTACACACATTCCCTTAGGTAAATTAATAATAATGTTATGTGCATAATTTAATTTATATAATCCTATATTTTATTAAAGATTTTGTATATTCTAACACGACTCGCGGCTTTTCATAGACACACACACACACACACGCACACGCACACGCACGCACGCACGCACGCACACGCACACGCACACGCACGCACGCACGCACGCACACACACACACACACACACGCACATATCGACGGTATTTCTCATAAATATAAATATAAACACGTATTAAAACAACACAATATTTCCATTTGTCACGAACATATTTTCTGTCAGTAATTTATACAAAAAAAATATTTATTTGTTTGTTTCGATACACGGTTCCAGCAGGATTTGAACTCACGCCTTCAAATTGCGCACTCCTACGCTAGACTAAATTGATTCATAGTGAGCATGATCGTAGCAATGCTAAATGTATATTTCATGCATAGCTGTTTTACTACTTCTACTAACTTTTTCCGCGCCCGCAAAAAGTGTCACGGTGACAACTTTTTGACAATTATCAATATGCCACTTAAACATTAAACATGCACAAGATGCTGAACAATTGAACATAATGGATACCATATACAATTTTAAAAACGTTTTTTCTCCACCTACATATCAATGTGAAATCTCGTTCGTCCCGTAACTGTTTCCGAAATCGTCCGAAAACCGTGACCGAAGATCGTCCCGTGCCCATTTCTCGTGTAACCGAGATCCCAGACAGTGAATACATCATATATTTAACAGCAAAGCTTAAAGGATTGGGACTTAAATTGCTAAAGCTAAAATATCAAGAAAACATCAAAAATGTAACAAAAATGCTGTGGAATCCACGACCGCGACTCAAACCACTTTTCCCGACGGACTAATATTCATGATCGTACTGTTGAGTATTACTATGTCTTTTTTTTTTCAACGGAAAAATCATAAGTATCCCTCAGTCAATCGTTTTGCATTACAAACGCCCCAACAGTTTATTATCTCAACAGAGGGTTATTTCTTCACGGTATGTGTTTATATGCCGTAGTTTTTTGTCTAATGAACTCCAGTTTGCGTCTTTAAAAAGATATATTATGCTTTTATTTTTGAGATATGAGAAACAATGTTTAAAAATAGTGAATTTGTCGATCAGTGAATACGTATTTTAATTGATGCTACGATAAACACTAACAGCCCACTATTGGTTATATATCCTGACGGAAACGAACTTATGTTTGCATGTTAGCAGAAAATTGCAGATGATTTTTTTTTCTTTTGGTATCATTGGCTTCTTTACTCCGTATTGCAAAAAGCATTTGGTGTAGGAATACTTTTTTGTCTATAGAAGTTTACAATTGGTAGTGTTAAATCACAGTACTTTCGGCAAAAGAACAAACACAATGCAACAAGACAAGAAATGAACATGTTTCCAATGATAGAGTTTTCGTATTAGGATGGCTTGTTGTCTTAGATATTTCAGCCTCACATCCCCGGTTGATCATCAACAATACCTTTTTCTTCCATCCCAGTAAATACATCCCAAATAACTCGTTTATAGTTCACCGATTTACTTGCCTGTTATTCTTCAAACATTACATACTATTTTTATTAACTCCGTACTTGAAATATAGTTGCTGGAATCTTGTATTCAGGTGTGTGTGCTTTTTAAAATAAATTTACTAGCTTTTAAAATGTATATTTCCTGCCGCTGCCAATTCTTAAAATGCTTTTAGATATTCGTTATCTAATAGCAAATTTAGAGAGTGAACGGACATCACTAGCAAATGTAGATGGGGAACAGAACGTTTCCAAGGCAACCTCGTAGTCGAGGGAAACATCGTCAGCATATTTGATGAATGTTTTAAGCTTTCTGTCATCTGCCTTATGATACAAATACAACAGCTTCCTTCATGCGCATCTTTGATTAATTTAGTAATTATACAAGCTGCGTTTTTATTGACCACCATTAGTTATCGCTGCTGCCACTAACATCACCACTGACAAAAGCAACAGTAACAAAAGTTCGAATATCAATACAACAATAATTTAATTTACAAATATTTCACTAATAATATAATTTTAAGTAATACTTAAAACCTCTATTGTTTAACATGTATTGATCATTTCCAGAGTCTGGAGATCTGGAAAGAAAATATCGGTATGGGGAGAGCATGGCTCAATAATTTCAACGCGGTATGTAGGGATGGTTTGCATGTTTGTATGATTATTTGTCATAAATTAAATTGAGATATTATATAATCACTTTTCATAGACTGACTTGAGAGTCTTAACTTATTCTGAGATATATGTAAAAATTATGTGACTGGCGGGCCCACGATGTGTCGTTATTTGGAACGAAATCACATGGTTTCACCACCATCATCCACTGGCGTACAACTGTATAGTAAATTAATCATGAACTAGGTAATCATGTTTATAACAAAAGTCTTACTTTAAAATCGTGTTGTTCCTGTTGGGCATATCTGGTCAGGTCCCAAATTGCGGAAATTGTGCGCTGACTGTTTTATGTTAATTGCACATTCAATGAAGTTCACCACAAATCTCGTAAGTTTATTTTCATCGTTATTCCATCGTTAGGCTTGCACTTAAATCTAATACGCGATATACGAACATTAGAATGTACTACCTCCAAAATATCTATTTGATTGGAACGATAAATACGGAAGTTCATGTTCCGCGTTAAAACAAGGCTTTAGATAATCATACTCTCTGCCTTCTTATGAACTTCTGGAAATTTATTACAAACAAATAGTCCCTTTGTCTAAAAATTGAACTAAGTTTTACTTTAAAGCTAGAATTTTTTTTACAAAACTTTTAAAACGTTTGAATATACGGCTGAGAACTCGTAGGCGAAGAGCAGAATACTCAAAATATTTTAATTTTGTTGCATATCGATATCGGGCTTTGGTAAGCGGCTGTTGCATTCGTGTGTAACTTTATGTGTAACCTACCAAACGATTTCGCCAATGATATTTGCTCTTACATTGTTCTTGGTTAGGACCAGACCTTGATTATGCAAAGTGGTTCGTATAATGTCTATTCCTCCTCCTACGTGATTGACGACAACAGGTACAAGACAAGACCGGCCATACACCGGAATCTGACGCAACACGTTGCTATGAAAACATAATCCACATCTCCGGCACCCAGTGCGATGGAAATTCCGATAAACGACGTAATAAGCTCTGAATATTTCTTAAAGTTTGCGAATTTGATATGCAAAATTTATTCGATGTGCATATCTTTTGCAGGTAATTGCATGTTTGGTTACCAAGTGTTTTATATTTTGCATTTGTGATACTGTTCTGACTATATTCGTAGTGTGATATCGATCCTTGATTAAAGCTGCTATTGATACATGAATAGATGTAAATACGGAAATATGTTGCCGTCATAAACTGCCGTCACACAAGAATATATAATACACCATTTCAGTGTCCGACCTCTAGAATTTAAGTTCCTCCCAAGCAATTGTTCGATGACAAATTTCCATTTATTGATAATTATAAACACACCACAAGCTTTGCCATGTGTTCTTTTGTGTTAAAAAGGTTAACCGTTAAACACTTAATATTTTAGTACAATGATTGGTTAAAATTCTGGATTGATTTTAATATGATAGACAGTTTTTGAAACGTCTATAAACAATGGAAACAATAGTACGAAACACGAAACAATAATAACATACAAAATTGGTTAAAGCTTGGGTCAACGCATTGTAAAGGATATAAGCATGTCTAAAAATGTGTCCATTGTGATTTTATGTTGAATGTAGAACTCTTTTCACGTTCTTTATGCGATAGGTTTATTTGCTTCCCACAATTTATGCAAGGAGTTCTGCATAAAAAACAAGCGCACTTTAGATGAGTTTGCCAAGGTAGGCAAGCTGTCTTTTGTAATGTGGGAGCTGTCCTGCTGGTATTTCATTGATGTAAAATTCAAATAGAATATTGTCTCTTTCGGTTGTTTAACAATGTGAACTTTACAAGGAACTGTACCTTTCAAACATCATAATAAAAGTACGAAGCAAATATAACATAAACACACTAATAGAGTGAGAAGTATTAAGATTGGGTATATACTCAATGATCAATAAATTCGTGGACACATGCTGTATTTTTGTCGATAATACCTTGATCCCTGCCAAATGTTCTTATAATGAAGAACAACGTCAGCCCAATCAGCATGTACAATATTTTTTCAACAGTCTATGTCACACATTATGTTATGAATAACCATAGCAACCGCTATAAACACAACCACAGCAGCTCAAATTATAATACATTCATACATGATTCTATTCCTTGAATGCGGTTTGATATGGCCCGAACTGCTCAGGCTTTTGTTTTAGTTTCCGGAAGTCAAATGCAATTAATATTTTGGTTACCTAACTATTGATCGTCAATGAGGACAGGGTAGTTTGCAATGAAACGTCATTTGAAATTAGATTTTAACTTTGTGCAGCGGGATGTTAGGAAATTTTATGCGACGCTGGGAATAACAGCACAATAGACCAAGATGAGTATAAACAATGTTATGCAACATAAATTTAAATAACTAGTTTGCAAAGGGTACAATATATTTCAAAATGGAAGAGAAGGATTTTTAATAATAACACTAGATGCTTGCCCAGCCTTTGCCCAGGTGACCAAATGTTTCTCATATAGAAGACAGAACTGACAACCAATTCATTAGTAGGATTAAGATTGTTTTGAATGATCTTACTATTTGACAAGTGTTCTTCCTTATGTCTATGGGCACTAAAATTCGTTGTATAAGTTAATTTGAATATAAGTTAATAGTGCTTAATTTGAAAACAAATGTAACGTTGACGTCAGTAACGTCATCGACCTGCGGTGATCATATAAACATTCTTTGCTGCCACCATCATCAAAAGGATGCATGCCACTTGAACTGTCGTCGTTGTTGAGGTCGTCATCATCCCATCGAATAAAGAGGTTCTGCAGGTTCATCCCATACACGTCCTGGCATGATGGTCCGTAGCGGAGCAGGACGAAAGGTCGGTCGGTAGGAAGTGTTGCAGGGGTATTCGTTGGGCCATCGTTTCTGAAGCAATTACACAGCGGAATATATTATACATAATACACTATATATACTTACATTTTAAATTAAGACTTATGAGTGCGATTATTTCTTAAGTACGGACTCGCAATCTTAAATTGAGATCAGTTCAAAATAATACCTAATGCAGACGATTTAACGATATTCAAATCGGGACTAGAATAGCTATATGTTTGTCTAATACGACTAATATATGTAAACTTATTACATAATCTGAAATAAATTAAATGTAAACTTGAATTGATTGTTTCTGTTTTAGGTTCAACAAAATAAAGATCTATTAATAACTCAGTCATTCGTCATGACAGGCCGTCAATATGAATAACATACCGACAACAGTAGTATAGTCTTGTGGTTGTTCCGTAGGTTCCGTCGGGAAGTTGTCCACCGGCTCCGTTATGGTTGTTGAAATACTCGTCGTCCCAATAGATATCTCCAACACTGAATCCTGCAAAACATTTAGACACTATAGCAAGAACGAACATTGCTGATCAGAAACACAATAAGAAACCTTTATTTTAATTTTAGGACATACTCTGTTTTACTTAAAATTGAGATTTTATTTTACAAACACTGTTGGTGCACTGAATGTTGTATACCTTGTAACTTACCATTATATTAATGTTACAAAACAAGAAAACGTGAACATGTGGATATCTTAAAAAAGTTTATTGTTGATAAACATGTGGATTATCTTGAGCCATATGGATAAAACAATTCAACGAGATGACACTTACCCGACGGACAGTTTCCCTTTTTTAATAAACAGTATGCTCCTTTTGGCCAATCTACGTCGTATATCGTGCTCTGGGACTGCAACTTCATGCAAAATTCTGTCTGGATGTTGTTCTTGTTAAAGGAACCTGTATAAAAGAAGGCCTACAGATGCAGATAGTGTTCATATGATAACAATAGAACTTATTTCCGTCTTTACAAAATGATAATAATTGTGCATACAAACCTGCCATATATCGTCCAATGCTATCCGTGAACTGGCTGTTGGCATTACCGTCCTCCGTGTCCTGAAACCGCCAGCCAGGATACCATGTGCTGTTTGCTGCAGGACATCCGGTACCAGAGGCGGTCTTCATTAAGCCGTAAGTACCCTTTGGCCAAGTCACTGGCACTTGAAGTGCGTGGTCTATATACCAGAAATAAATGTTTGCTTGGCTGGCAGTTGAAGTAATTGATTCCGAAATAAGGAACAAATGCGTAGGAACATTTATTACTTTGCATCCCTAATAGTTTTCAATTACACAATATCCTCAACAATGTTGTGTTTGCAGTATCTTCCCTAGGGCCAATGATTTAATATATCAATACATAGAGACAAATACTGCAGACGCGTGTGTATTCGATGACTGTAGGGGCAGAGATATGATTAATGTATTTTCCTTTTTTCCAATCTTACCTGATACATCTTTATAATTGTTTGCGGTTCTGAATGACGTGTACGCGCCAGTCATTGATTCAATTATCTTGGAAATGGTATCCAAATATGCCGAATCGACGTAGTCGGGGCAGGAGTGTTCCTTGAACAGCTCGCTGAGGATCTGAATACGTTTCAAAATTTACTTTGTTCGTTTGTATCTGCAAACTTAAAATCTTGGAACTAGATCTCATGTTTTCACTCCTTGAATTTAGATACTTTACAAACGTTTCCAAATCATTGAATTACGAATACAAAAGCAAGCTGCATACAATCGGGGTTGATATTTCTTTGCAAAAAGACATTTTGCTTGCATAGCTATGATTTATTAGCTATTTGTTAACGATTAGCTAACGGGTTGGTCGGTCTTGGTAAGACATACACTTACGTTTATTTCAGAAATTTAAAGTAAAGGTAAACGTTTTTAATAAATAATAAGTTTTGCAAAATTTAAAATTACAGCTTATTGCCAGAGAGTGTTGCCAGGTAACTATCAAACACCATGGGAACGCTTTTTCTTATATATCAATCCTGAAGAAGCTGTCAATTTGGTAAAATTTTTAAAATCACATACAGGTTGAAAATACGATTCTTTGATGATATCAGAAATAGGAACGACGCTCAGGGACACAGGAACATTACTGGATGCTGGATCTGTTGTCATGACAACGTGTTGTGGAATGTATTGGTGAATTGCCCTACTTGGAACGTTATAGTTTGAGTCATCTATTGTCAAAGAAGACGCAAAGCTTTCGAACAGACCGGTATGCTTCAACAAGCTGGGATCCTAAACAACGAAATAAAAGTAATAAAGAACCTAAACCATTGACGTCGAATTTTAGTATGTCGTGATATTAAACGAAATAATGACACGACATGGAATGACATAACATTATATTGTATTACATTTAACACAGGAGTGAAATATAAATGTTAAAACATACACACCCATAAATGTACTTTTTAAAACAAGTCCGGTATTGATTCAGCTGTTCTAGATAACGTTTTAAATCCCAGCTGCGCAGCAAGTACAACACTCTGAAAATTTATGTTAATTACAAGTCAGCAGAGATCAGTAGCGTACGGCTGGCTACATGGAGGTCAGCCTCTTAAGCGTTTCTCTAGTCTAGAGACTATATTACCTACCATATGTTAATAAGTCTGTTAATTTAAGCCGTATACAGTATTCTGGTTGTTTAGTTAAGCAACGTTTAGCTAAATTAGTTTAATACGACAATAATGCAAGAAGTGCAACAGAGGTACATTGAAGATGGTCTCACCGTTCCCCATTCATCGAAAAAGGTCATATATGCCTCAAGAGAACTATTATCAGCAGGTAACTGACAAACAGCTTTCGCAAATTCGTGAGACACGGTGACGTTTCCATTAAGACCAGTGCTGTTTCCATGGTAATGAACGATGCCCATTGCACAAGTCGTTAATGTATCATGATAGATTGTTTCACCGGCATCCAAACCTCTTCTTTGATTTCCAAACTCTGACAAATGAATCATTTTACCTTTACTTTTAATAAAATGTACTGTTCACATTAAACTATGATGTATTTCGTTTTTATTAGTTCCTCGGTAGTTTTACGCGTTAATATTAGTTCACAAAATCAATAATGCAATAAGAGCACGCTACAAGCAAGTAAAATAAAATATTAAGAAAAAGTCTTCTTCTTTGTATTGTCATTGAAGTTATTAGTTCGATTTCAATGGTGTAAATCTTTACATGTACGTATTTGTCAAATATTATACAAAATAAAACTAATATTTAAATTTAGAAAACTAGAAACAAATACATTTCACACGGATCATACAGGAAACTGTAGCCTACGCAAGATTAATACCTACCCGAATTGTTGACAAAGGCGTGATTTCTTCAAAGCCCTGGCGTGGTATTCTATATTTAGAATGTAATAATCACTTAGTAAACTTCACCAACATGCACTATGCTAACATGTATCTGTGCTGTTATATAGCTACAAGTGTATTAGCAACTGATACTAAAAGGTCGTTTACGAAGTCGTTTTCTTTTTCCGAAAGAGTAAGACGCATAAACGAATTACAAGAATGACTATAACAACTATAGCAGACATTTGTTATTGAACAAATTTAGAAATATAATTATACATGGAAAAAATTATACCAGACAGATGAACCAAGCTCTTCATTTCCACTTGCAATGACAGGGAGCCGTGAACAAGCGTGTGAGTGACTGTGGATGTGCAAGTCTGGTTCATAGAAACGCTTGCTTCTCTTATTTGTGCCGGACTTCCTGTTAACTATTATAACAAACGTGTTATGGTTATTCACGCATTTTCTCCAAGTGTTCAATGCGTATTGCAGACAAAATAATATGAATGTAAGAATAATGCAAATAATTTGTAGTTTATACTTCTCACAATACATATTATCTTCTAGTTATCCATAGGTCGCAATATCATTTTGAAATGTTTTGTATACTATAATTTTTATGTATCTATAATATTTGCAAATAAAAAATAGAGTTTGGTTGTGTTAAAGACGTTCGCAACAATTTCCTTCATTTTTCTTTCCAACGACAGATGTTCTTCAAAATTGGCACAAACATGCATCAATGTATCCTAAAACTAAAACAGTCTTAAAATAGGGGTCACCGGCCTTTTTCCGGAAATATTGAATTTTGAATACGGTACCTGTCGAAGACCCTTTTTTAGTGTGTGTTACTTAGAATGTTGAGTAATATAAAGCGTTCATATTCAAACAAAGATTGAGATTTTTAAATTGATCTTTTTTTAAATGTTTCGTTTGGTAATATACAAGTGCAGTTTAATGATAAAACCTGCTTTATCTACAGTTATCATTTAATAAATGACTTTTAATGGACGCTTAACGAGGTTAATTATGCATTAAATATGCCTGTAAAAACATCAATAATTTATCAAATATGCGAATATCTTTGGTTCCAAACGACAGATTTTGTTGAAACTTCCCATACACACGCATCATTGTAGACTGAAACTAAAACAGTCTTAAAAAATAGGGGTCACAGGCCTTGTTCCGGAAATTGTGGGATTTGAATACGGTACCTGTCGAAGCCCCTTTTTTCATTTTGGATTTTTTTATCAATGTTTAAAGTATATAGGAGAGCTTTTTTTCAAACAAGGTTATGTTTCTTTCAACTGATGTTTTACATGTCTTGCTTGGCAATACACAAGTGTATTTTGGTAATAAAAAAACGCGTTATCTACAATTACTGTTAAAATAATGAATCTGACTGGACATTGAAGTAGGTCAAATGGGTACTAATAATACCTTCTGAGACGTCATGTATTATGCATCAATATATTTTGTTCCAAACGACAGATTTTCTTATATTTTCGCACATACATGCACCAATATATACTTGCACCAAAACATTAATAAAAAGAATGGGTCACCGATATTGTTCGGGAAATATTGGACTTTAAATAGGGTACCTGTGTAGCCTTTTTCATGTTTCGTGTTTACGTAAACAACGTATCAATTGCCAAAATAGAATATATATATTTTTATGGATCTTTTTTTAACTAATTTGTTTGGCAATACATTGTATACGTGTGTTTTTGATTATTTTAAGGCTTTGTTAACTTTTAACCATTGACTGGAACGTAATGACTTTGACAGATATATATTTATTGATTGAAATTAGTATATTGTAACCTATATATATATATATACAAGAAATAATGAAGCAAAAGGAGAAATTAACCCAAGTATTTTCTTTTTGTTGCGAACGTCCTTGAAGGAGTTCCTGGCACTGGAGTATGAGCGCTATACATTTTGGATATTAACTTTTTGTAGAATTTTCCCGAAACGATCGGAAAGTATTGGGATGGGCTTAATAACGGGTATGCGAACAGTGCTATCAATAACAGCCTGACAGCGTCTTCTCATGCTTCATATCATATACTTTTTGGAGCACTGTGGCAGATTATACTATTACTGGACCAACATGGCACTTAGGTCCGGGAGATTTATTGGTTGGACCTGTCGGTCAAGTATCGTCCGCTGTAACTCATTCGAGAGATGTTCAGTCCGATTTAGGTTCAGAGAACTTGCTGGTCAGTCCAGACGCCCAATCCCTTCCATGGGAATTAATCTATTCCTTCCTGGACCACAGGAGCGACATGGGGACAGGGGTTATGATCTTTTAAAACAAACTGATCGCACACAACCCCTGCATGCAACCTGACATGGACTTGAAAATTTCGTCGATGTAGTGCTGAGTAGTGAGAGTCCCGCGTCCAAGGACACGGAGGTCGGTACAGACAGAACAGAACAGAACAGAAAGTTTATTTGTAAATAAAGGCCACCGGCCCAAAATACAACATACAATCAAACTTATATAATGAAAGGTTGTGTCTCACAATCGTGCACAATAAACATGTAAATCGATGTCTATGTTTTCATTAACTGAAAAATATATGTCAGTATTTTCTGTAGTACAACTTCATTTGTGGATTGCATAAGATTTATAAAAGAAGCAACATCACTTTGGCCGTTAAACCATAAATACAAATATAAATTGCGTTTTTGTATATATTTTAAACACTAAAAAAATACATGAAATTCTGTTTCTACTACAATCTTATTTGCAATTTTTCTAGGCAAAAAGTACAATGACGTTCTTCTCTTAAAATACCTGCATGTCTTCCGGTTTCTATGGCAAATATACGGTCAGAACATCTAAATTTAGCAAAGCTTTTACGATAACAAAAAGGAATGTTAACAGATAAATATTTTTCTGGGTTAGCAATGACTTAAATTGCCTATATGTATCACAACGAGTTGAGTTTAAACTGTCATGCCAATTTTGATATTTAATATCACGTATTCGTTGTTTAAAAGTTTCTAGAAAAACATTAACATTACCAATTTCTTGGGATATCCAAACGTTACCAAAACCATGTTTGAAAAGCAAATTTTTAACACCAGTAGTCCAGTTACTCTGCCTAAATCATCATGTTGTTTCAGCATTAAATAACAGTTCCGTGGGTACCTATGATTTGGCATGTGCACTATTTTACACCAAATATTGTATACAAATTGTGAAATAGTCAACAAAAAGCGGAAATCGCCCACACTCTCCCAGCGCCATACAATCATTAACAGAAATATTAACACCTAGAAAATTTTTACAACATTGTATTTCAACACGTTCGATTATTTCTGAAAATTCAAAACCCCAGATTTGAGCTCCGTACGTGAGTATAGGCTTCACCATTGAGTCAAATAGTTTGAAAAATTCTTTTCTATGGAAGATACCAAATTACATCTGAAACATTTTTATTGCATTAATTGATTTTTTAGCCTGTGCAGCTAGTTTTTGTTTAGCTTTTCCATGAGAGAGTGGGAGTGAAGAGTAAACCCATATATTTATACATGGATGTAACATTTACAGCCTCGCAATTGTATAACCAGCGTTCATAAGAACGAAGAGGACCACCATTTCTGAAAACAATGATTTTCGTTTTCTTTTGATTTATAGTCATCCCTGTATTTGTACAGAATTAAGAAATGCTGTTCAGCTGCGACTGTAGTTCTACTGGTGTATCAGCACAATTCGCTACATCGTCTGCATACAAAATACATATGATATCAGAAATATCTTGCGTTATGAAAATACCCCTATGACCCTTTTCCCTCAAAAAGAGAGACACCTCGTTTATAAATAAATTAAAAATTCTCGTGCTGCTTAAGTCCCCTTTTTTGGTTCCAATATTACATAACAAAGTTTGCTCGCTGTATTTTGAGATATACGCACACGGGCGAATAAGTCTGTGTACATAGCTACAATTACATTGTAAAATTTACCCCGTATACCTATTTTATACAGAATTTCAAACAATTTATGGTGCATAAGCCCATCGAAGGCCCGTTTGAAGTCTATATATAGAACATAAAATCTACCACCAGACTTTGATATATTTTTGAATCATACTTTGCAACGTGAACATATTATCTAATGTTTATCAGAGAGATTCCTCTATAGTTGGAAGGCTCCGCTTTTGAACCGGATTTATGTACCGTGACAATAACGCTTTCGCGCCAGCTATCGGGAAAGACGCCAGTATTTAGAATATTTACATACTATTGGTGAAATAATCGTACATGTATTTTTGTAAAATTCGGCACTTATTCCGTCAGTGTCTTGAGACGTGCCCGATTTAAGCTTTTGTATGCTACTTTGTACCTCGGATAATAAAATAGCAGAATTTAATATATTATCACCTTGTTGTTTGGTATTTGATTGTTCCATAGAATTATCAAGTAAAGGCGATGGCAAATTTGGCCTATGTAGTAAATCTTTGAAGTATTCTACCCACTTATCAGGAGAAATATGTGATGAATTTTCTGACTTATTAAACTGCTTACTTAGCTTAATAGTTCTCCAAAATGCGGATGCGCTATTTCTAGCATTAATTAGTTTGTTTCGCATAGACTCTTGATGTTGTGTACGCTTTAAATCACAAATACGTTTAAATTCATTTCGTGCTAGTAAATATAACTTTAAATCAGCCGATAAGCTGGTCCATCGGAATCGCCTTAGTAGGGAGTATTTATGGTGTTTGACATAATTGCACTCACTATCCCACCACGGCTGGTTACGATATCTGTGTGGTTCAGATACTGTCCTACTTCGAGCGCATTTCATTTTGATTGCCGCATTTTGGTAAACATACAATATTTTATTTACTGCCTCGATAAAATTTGATTGTAAAGATAGAGTAATTTCCTCTCTAAAGTTATTAATTAATGACATAAATCTATCGAGAAAATCTTGTCGATAAACTTCTTTCCATTTAAATTTATCTAACTGGACGCACTCCACCTTATCGTTAAGACCACTGCGCAAACCTGAAATTGGATCGGCTGCAATATGACCAGGAAACGTTAAACATGACGTCAATGGTAGATGATCAGATTCATCGCGTAAATCAACAGCAAAGTGCGTTACATAACGGCATATGTCAGACGATACGATATGATAGTCAACAACGCTAGCACCATTGTCACTCAGGTACGTAAAGTTTCCCTCCACATCATCAAAGAGTCGCCCATTTAAAAAATGTACGCTATATGTACAGCAGATGTCGATAACTGTTTTACCAAACGTATTGTACTTTACGTCCTTGTTATTCCGTGAGAGATCAAAATAATCTGATTCATAATCAGCTGTACAAGTATTAAAGACAAAATCGAGGCTGTCTGATGGGATATAATCAAGTAAGTTAGATGTGCGAGCATTAAAGTCGCCTGCTATATATAAATTGCAGTGAGGGTATGATCTCAATACAAGTCTTAAATTTTCATCTAAAGAACTGATTCCATCAATTTCTCTATCCCTGTAAATATTAGACCCTTCTGGTGAAACATACGCAATATATAAAATAGTGTCTAGGCAATCTGATATCATACTCGTTTTCATATACAATACTATGCCATCAGCAATATCATGAAAAACACGTGAAATAAACCAATTATCCGTTAATGTTTGTTTAACAAAAACAGCTATTCCCCCGCTATTTCGAATAGAGTTAATCCCTTTCATTCGTACACATTCAAAACATGTAAAATCATGTACTGATCATAATGTAAAAAGTTACTGAACTCCCCAATTGCGTCTCCCCATGTCTCAACTAATCCGATGACGTCAAATTGACTTAAATAGCTTATAACACTGTTATTATGTGTATACTTCTTAAGTCCACATATATTCCATGTACAAATGCTAATACATGAGCCTTGACCACTACCCTAGTCCATCGCAGCGTCACTCTGCTCCTCCTCGGCCTCGCTCTCGCTGTCCGTTCGGTTGACCGCATCGCCCACTGATACACATCTCGCCCTTTGGCTAACTGCCCCGGATGAAGTAACGCTCCTTGTTGCGACACTCTGTTGTAATCGAGAAGCACCGGTAGCAGTAGCACCGGAAGCAGAACCATTTTGTGCACGATGAGAGCGCACCGGAGCTGTTCCGATCCGCTCGATCATACTGGTATTATCATTGTACCTATACACACATCCGTGACAAACTTGTCATAGCGCATCGATGCATACTGCCCCCTTCTCCTGGCTTCCTCCAACTTTTTGCCCAACTCTCGCCTGTGGACCTGCACCCGTTCTGTGAAGTCTTCGCGCACACTGTACTGCGAATCCTTATTAAATGTTAGACGGGCCTTTTGCCTGACTGCCTCGCGATCCTTATAACGTGAAAATTTAACGACTATGGGACACTTTTCCGAATGCTTACCACCCACCCTATGAGCTCGCTCAATGTCAACATTTTCCAGTTCCGGCATATCTAGATCCATGCTTATAAAACTACGAACCTTTTGCTCAGTGTCCTCCCATTTTTCTGTAGATCGACCGGAAATGCCCAAGAATCTCAAATTGTTCCTACGCGAGTGACCTTCCAACTTATCTAGTTGTTTGTGATTATATAAAGCTCCTGCCTTATATCCGATTTTCCTCCTTTAAGCTCTCATTTTCTGCTTTTAATATGCTAATAGAATTTTTAACATCATCCATCTTGATATTTATTGAATCAAAATCCCGTACCATGTCCGATTTCATTTCCCTTAGGAAGCCCATTATTTCTCCATATGAACTTGCTTTTTGACTCCGAGATTCAGCTCTACCACTGGAAGGGGTGTCCCTATGCACACTTGTGGCTTCAATAAACGATAACTGCCTAGTTTTCGCTGCACGTGGAGGTCCAGGGTTGGCCTCTACATCCCCACCCAGTGTGATTAGCATAGCGAAAAACACTGCCAGCTTGAAAACACCACTTACACACTTGGCATTTAGCACTAGTTTATCCACTTTAAATCTCACTTTAGCCGGCATCACAAATAATCCAATTCTAGCACGATACAGTGAAATGCCGATACCCATTGCACGAGAAACGCACTCAAAACCTTCCAAGCCGATGTCACCCAAACTTTCACCAAGCCGCCGTCATATCGCCCATGTTCAACGTTATTTTCTGCGCGGAAACGCTTATTGGTCATTTTTACACACAAGCTTGCCTGTCTTTAAAGTGCATTTTCTAGAATCGTCGGTGAACAGGGCGGGTTGCCAATCTGCTCTGGTCCAGCCAACGTGGCCCATGGTCCATGCATATCGAGCACGGCGATGATGATGATCTTGCTTTAACAAGATGCGTATTAATTGTCTTCGTGATCAAGTCCATCTTCGTGTAACCGTGTACGCATAGTCAAAATGGATACCCCACAGACAATTTGGAGGTCACTACGGAGCAAAAATGGATGACCAAACAGTTATCTTCAGTTGTTGACCAGGTCCGTTTTCTGCCTGACCGGTGTACCGAACTGCTGGAACCTTGCCCAAGCTCTAATGATAACTGCATGATCCACACCAAGGGCTTTACCTACCATGCGATGGGTAGCTCCTCGCTCCACTGTACCAACAGCCCGGCACTTATCGGTTTGTTTTCGCCACATTAAACCATAAAACGACGTGGTTTTTACGGTTAAAGTAAGATTAAATGAACTGTACATCTTATGCACACGAAGATAATACAAACAAGAGATGTCAGAGGACAGCGTGCTCGACTATTCGAAGTATTTCAGTTGGTTCATAATTTGGAAAGTGAAAGGGGCATAAATTTGTTGAAATACAAAACTGAGTTATGGCAATTAGTTCATCAAATTATTCCAAGTTTCAACCTTATGTAGTTAATAACTTGTGTAGTTTTGAAGATATAAGAGTTTTGAACATAATCTTTAACCAGAAAATCTATGTAAAAAGGGGCATTACTCTG